>CM065387.1:36760000-37280000 GCA_033060915.1 Euryodendron excelsum | reverse complement strand
TTTTAAGCCTTGGATTTTTTGCAATGTACATGTGGACCATTGACCTAGGTATTGATGAGGCCACATTAATTTTTTGAGACTCGAAAGTATTTATAGAAATTTATTTTATTATTATTTAATTTCTTATTATGCTTTAAAATTTTTAGAAAATTGTAAAAAATTTTGAGATTAATCATGTGACATATTAGCATGTTTTAACATTGTATTTAGTTATTTTTGTTGTTGGATTTGCATTTATGTCTTGATTAATGATTCACATTGTGATTATTTGTCATTTTTAATTCCATTTCAAATTGTTTAATTGCATGAAAATATTCTAGAGTTGATATTTTATGTTATAACCATGGAATTATAGTTGATCACATGCTTAGAGTTATTTCTATTTAGTATGCCATTTATTTTGTTTGTTATTAGGCCTTTCTACTATAATTCTGGAGCATGCATATGTTGTATAGTTATGTAATGTTATAGCTGGGATTGTATAGTTGTGAACAGGTCTAGAGATGCTGTGCTTAGTGGGAGAGTTTGTTGGTAGACAGAGATTTACATATTTCTCTCTCAAAAATTGAAACAATATGTTTGGTGGGAGGTTTTCTCGGTGGAAGAGAAACACAGGTTTCACTCCCAAAAAAGGCGATATTTTGCGCTTGAATTAAATTAGAATTTTGATAATGATTACTTGTGGTGTGGGAGATGATTGTGAGCTCAGCAAACTTTTGATTTTGTGACTTGTGAATATTTTCATCATTTAATTTAGATTTGTGTAGCAAAATCGTGTGTGCACTTATATTCCATGTGTATCTAGATAATTCTTAGTAATTAAGTGAGATAAAGTAGAGTGATTAAATAGTTATAACTATGATGTGGTACCATTATATCTAGTGTTGTTAATAAGCTATAGGTCTTAGAGATTGTTGACCAGATTACTACTAAGTTTGAGCAAGACAACACAATACAATGTCGCCATGATCTTTTGCTTACCACCATTGGCAAAAGAAACATAGTTGTTTGCGCTTAAGTGAGTGGCCTATACTTTCTTTTAGTTGGCGAGTTGCAGTGTTGTGAACCTATCTATTAAACATTGTAAGTCGTGATGTTGGTTTCTATTTTGATCTTGGCGCATAAGTTGCGCAGGTTGATTGTTTGATCTACACTTTAAAGGGTTATATCATTGGATGAAACTGCTTTTAAGGGTTGTGTCAGTCATGATACGTGAAATTTAAGGCATAAGTCATGATCTAACTAACGAGTATCTACCAAATAATGAGTGTTTACTGCATAGGTTATGGATGTGCACCTGTCTTCAATGTTGCATAATCTAATGATGCAATTTGTGAATTTGTATCTAAAGGCTACTAAATCAAGTGACACCACTTGCTTGGCTTATGAATGAGCTCCTGAAGGCTGCAGAATCTATAGACACTACTTATTTGAGTGAGTCTGTTGCAGGTAGGAAATAAGGACTTACTTAGGCAATAGACTATATGATTTTTCTAACAAGTTGTCTATGCTAGACTTATGCCTATGAAGGATGATGACATCAAGCGCATTAAGTGCAACATGGTGGCATAAGGTTAAGGCTAAGATGGTTTGTAAAACTGAGAAATGTTCTCAATTCTCTGCTCGTATATGCATTGAGTCAAAGTGGATACTCCCTGAGTGAGTTTCTTATATTGACTACTATGTGGAGTCATGAATTAATTGCTAATTCGCTCATTGTATGGATCATAGTATTAAAAGCAATAAGCTACAGAACAAGAACTAGAGTAAGATATATATATGGAGTATTAATGCATATCAGCTATAAGCAGGAAAGTTAAATGGGGATGATAGTTCTCGCATGAATGTGTTGTGTTTTAGCACTTCTGGCTAGATTTGCGATAAAGGTGAAAAAAGATTTTTGTGACTTCTTTTCTATGCTTTAGTGATTCGGCAAGTTTTGTTCTCAGTTAGTACCACGCTAGGCCTAACTTTTTCTATTGTGTCTTGAGACATATGTTTGGATCTTTTGAAACTGCTTGTTAGGAAACTTTATGATAGAATAGTAGAACATCTATTACACAAACAATCCATTCTAGCATATAGGATTCTATGAGTGTGAGAGTGTCGCGCCCAGATTTTTTGAACTCGAGGAATACACACACAAGTGGGAAAAACATTGTACTCTCTCGTTAGAACTCACCCTCCTAAAAGAATGAGTGCGACTAGGTTTGAATTGAAAAACTGGTTTGAATAAAGGGCTTTTGAAAAAGATTCAGAGTCGCCACCTAACTTAATTAAGGTGAGTTAGGTCACCTAAAAACTAAGAATAATCCGAAAACTATACTTAGGGTTTTTAGAAAACAATTTTGGAAAACATCCTCAAGAGAGGGTTTTTTTAGGAAAACGGGTTGTTTGGCAACCTTTGGAAAACATTTAGCCCTTTTTAGAAAAATAACTCCTTTTGGTCTTTGAAAACAGTGATTCTAGGTTCGGAGGTTGGTTACGTGTAAGGAAGATGCACTAAGCTATCACCCTACCCCGCCCTTTCGGTACCTACATGTCAATCTACCCTAGATTCACCTATGAGAGTCTTTAACTAACTATAGTTCAATCTTATCCATTTTGAAAAACAATGTTTTGAAGACATAATGCATGATATGCAAGTGCGAGAAAAGAGACTTGAAAAATAGATCTGAAAAGAGATTTGAAGAGATAGAATTGAAATTGAAAAGTTTGAAAATTTGGAAATAGAAAGTTTGAAAGTAGATGGGAATTTGAGATTTGAAAAGATTTTGAAAACCGCACCCATGAGGGTGGAATTGAAAATTTGAAAAGTATTGTGGCCGCACCTATGAAGGTTGCCTACGTATCCCTTTGGGGGAATCAGGTCAGTCGTAGTTCGGACCGGAGTCCGATTGAAAATAGATTGATTTGAAGAAAGAGATTGGATTGGAATAAAGAGATTAAATTGAAAATTGGATTTGATTTGAGATTAGAAGAGGAAATTGGAAATTGAAATTGAGAATATTGGACTTGCTTTAGAAAGATTGACTTTGGAAAGACTTGGTTTTAGGAAACATAGACTTAGGAAAGAGAAGAGACTTAGGAAAGATTTGACTTGACTTGGAAGGTTTAGGAAATTAGGAAAGATTGGATTTAGGAAATGTTCAAATTATGGAAGGTCCGATTTAGGGAAGTTCCAAATTAGAAAAGTTTCATTTTTTAAAAGTTTTGAAATTAGGAAAGTTTGGAATTTAAGAAAGTTGGAAAGTTTAGAATTTGGAATGTTTTGAAATAGGAAAGTTTTGAGTTTGGAAAGTTTTGAAAACAAGAAAGTTTTGAAAATAAGAAAGTTTTGAGTTTAGAAAGCTTTCGAAAAAGGAAAAGTTGTCAGATTAGGAAAGTTCCCAAATTAGGAAAGTTTTGAACATCGGAAAGTTTTGTTTCAAGAAAGGTTTTGAAATAAGAAAGTGTTGAGTTTAGAAATGTTTTAAATTAAGAAAGTTTAGTTTAAGAAAGACTTAGAATTTAGAAAGTTTTAAATTTTGGAATGTTTTGAGAAAGACTTGAAATTTGGAAAGTTTAAGATTTGGAGAGTTTTAGAGTTTGAGTTTTAAAAAATCTTGAAATTAGCAAAGGTTTGAATCTAGGGAATGTTTGAAAACTTAGATTTGGAAAGTTAAGATTTGCAAAGAGGGTAGAATTAGGAAAGGGTTGAATTTTAGAAAAGATTTTAATGTTCAAGTTTTGGAAACTTAAGGTTTAGGAAAGGAGAAGTTTAGGAAGGAGTTGAATTAGGAAAGATTGGATTTTGTTTTTAAAAGAGAACGGTTAGATTTTGTTTCTAAAAACGGAGGACGGGATCTAGTTTCCTAAACGGGAATATTTGATTTAGTTTCCTAAAGGGAAGATAGGATTTGGCAAAGATTTGGAGAGAGAGATTCTAGAAACCCTAGATTATAGTTTTGACATAGAAAATAAGTTTTGGAAACATGTATAGTTTTGATGTAAAAAACAAGAGGTTTTGGAAACCTAGGCTTGGGGCAAAGTTTGAAAACCATGTTTTTGAAAAGAAAATTAGGGTTTCCTAATCGTGGGTTCTAGGGCTTGACGTGGGCTATAAGGAAAGAGTTTTTAGAAAGTGCGTTTTTGGAAACGAAGGTTTTTCTATAATGGAATCCTAGGGAGGAGTTTTTGGAAAGTGAATTTGAAGATAGAGTTTTTGGAAAAAGATTTTAAAGAGAAGGAGTTTTGGAAAGTATGTTTTTGGAAACGAGTTTTTTGGAAGGAAAAATCCTAGAGGGGAATTTCTAGAGGAAAGATTTTGGAAAGAGAGTTTTTGGAAAGAATTTTGGGGAACGTTTTTGGGAAGTGGACTTTGGAGAGAGCGTTTTGGAAAGGAGTTGAAAAAGGAGATTTTGAAAAATAGATTTTGGAGGGAGTTTTTGAAAACTACTTTGAAGAGGAGAGTTTTAGGAAAGTATGTTGAAAAAGAGATTTTTAGGAGGAAGGATTTGGAAAGAGAATTTTTAAAAGGTATAAAAACATCTCACTTTCCTAAAGCAATTCTAACCATAAGAGGGCTAGAACCACTTTAGGAAAGCGGTTTTGGAAAGCAATAAGATTTGAAAATATGGACCCTATTGGTCACTTTTAATGTAACACTTTTCTAAAGCAACCCTAGCCATGGGAAGGCTAGAATCACCCTAGAATTGTGATTTTGAAAACAAGTTTTTGAAAAAGAGATTTTGAGGCAATTTTGAAAACAAGTTTAAAAACGGTTTTGAAAACGAGTTTGAAAACGAATTTTGGAAGATGCAAGACTATGATATGCACAATGCAATTCGGGGTCGCGAACATACAAGGCTAAGGCTTCACCACATAATCAAGGGGGCCGAACCCACGTGGTCTCTGGTTAGACTAGAAGAAAGCCCCCGACACGATGACTCTCCAATAGCCCAATCCTACACATGGACCGGGAATCCCCTTGTTTCAAGCATGCAAAGAAAGGGGGAAAAGAGATGGGGGATTAAAATAGAGAAAACCCAAGTGGGTTAGGAGAGAGAAGAGAGAGGGGGGAAGTGCGGAAATTTAAATAAGGAACTTAACTTATGTCTTGTTTATTTTGCGCGCCGTGCTATCTTCGGTCTTTGGTCTTCATCTTGATCTTCACCTTCAGTCTTCAAGAGTTGTCTTCAAGCTTTGGATTGCAGCTCCTCAAGTCTTCAAAGGATGGTTGAAGGCTAGTGTATAAGTGTATGGGGGTGTGTATGAGTGTATAGGAGGCTAGGGTTTGTGTAGTGTGGCTAGGGTTTGGAAAACCTAAGGTGGCTAGGGTTTTTGAGGTGCTCGAGTTCTGTATATCGAATTATATGATTTTTAGGCTGAGTTTGTGGATCCTTTTCACTTTGAATGAGGCTCTGTATTTATAGAGGTTGGACAAACTTGGCGCCTGTTGCAGTGGCGCTAGGCCAATTCTTGGCTTGGTGCCACTACTAGTGGCGCTAGCCAATTAGGAAACTTTATAAGTTGGCAAGCAACGTATCTTTGACTAGATTTGGGTGCCTGTACTAGTGACTACCATGCAACTTTTAGCTTGGCTTCACTAGGAGTGACTCTAGAAAGTTCAGGAATGATTTAGAGAAGCCGAGAATGACCCGGAAGGCCAAAAAGGAGCAGGAACACTTAAAATAGTGTCCTGGAGGTATTTGACTTGAAAAGTGAGGATAAGATGTGTCGAAAAGGTTGACCGGGCCCTTAGGGGCAAAACGATCAATCAGACTAGGAAGTTGCCGGGGCGAACTCGGATTGTCCCGGAAGAAAACTTGGGATCTGGAAACATTATTTAGAATGTTCTCAGAGGTTGTCGGTTTGATTTCCAAAGACGGCGTGGACGGAAAAGGAGACCAGCCCACCAGGGGCAAAACGGTCATTTTGTACTGGGTTTACCGGAACTGACTCGGAATGATCCAGAAAGGTAAAGGAAGGTTGAGAACACTATAAAAAGTAGTCTCAGGAGGTTACCGGTTTGATACCCAGAGCTGGTGTGGTCGAAGAAGGAGACCGGCCCTTCAGGGGCAAAATGGTCATTTTGTACCGAATTGGCCGGAACTGACTCGGAATGAACTGGAAAGGTAAAGGAAGGCTGAGAATACCATAAGAAGTAATCTCAGAAGGTTACTGGTTTGATACCCAGAGCCAGTGTGGTTCCCGGGGAAGTCGAATGCCCAGGGATAAAACGGTCATTGAGCTTCAAGTGGGCCCTACGGGCCCGAGAAGCGACTGGTGGACTAAATTCAAGTTAAAAAGGCGGGCTTAGAGTCTAAATATGCATGTGATGTGTGAAAGTGAGCTTGGTCAGCTCGGAGATTGCCGAGCGGACAAAAATGGGATGCTTACAGAGAGCATATTGGGCTTTCTATTTCATCGCATACATAGATCTTTTTTTATGCGTATCGGTGTGTCAAGTTTGAGACATTGGCATGTCTATAAGATCTCCCAAAATGTCAAAAACATTAGGTTTCTTTAATATTGATAGGGTTGAGAATCAATTAGATATGTGCATTAAAGCTCAAAATGATTAACCAATGATGCGAATATCTATTTGAGCATTTTAAGAGCTCTATGAAGTGAAAAAAAGAATGTTTGGATTTTTCATAATTCCTTATACTTTGCAACAAAATGTTACAACAAAAGGAAGAGAACATTCATTATTGGTTATGGTTGAGTTGATAATGCCACAAAATGACCTTCACCTTTCTAGTGTAAGGGGTGCATTTTAGATTGTTGCCTACATATTTAACCATGTGCTCTCCATGTCAGTCCCTTCCATCTATTTGAGTTGTGGACCGGTGATGAGTTTTTTCGAGGCAATTCACAGTCCTAATTATTGTAGCTCATATTTCTCATTGAGTTGAAAAGTTGACCTTAGATAGGCACACACTTGGTTATGGAGAGCAGCATAATGAAGGTGATACTAATTTGAGTCATGCATACTAATTTCCTAAAAGGAGAATATCCCCAGCACTGGTGAGATAATAGAAACTTTGAGCTCTATAAAATTATGGATCCTATGTAACTCACTTTGTAGCTTAGTTGAGAGTGAAGAAGAAATTCTTCAACCTCCTAGGAATAGTGGGAGTGACTTGCCTATTAGTGGATTTGTTCCATTATTCGAGGATTTTGATGACTATCGATGGTGTGATAGCATAAATGAAACTGCTCCTCATCATCATTTTGTTTGACTTAGAGGAAAGTTTTACATAGTTGCTCCACAAGATGATTTCGAGCTTAGGCTTGTGTTAAGAACTATGTCATCTCTATGCTAGTGGGAATGGAATGATATTATGTATTGTGAGATACAGTCTACTAGGATTAACCTTGTTTGGGACTTGGTTGACTCTCCATGAGAGTGCATGACTGAATAGAACACTTGGTTCTGAAAGTCATGCATATGATGGATTATTTTATTAACGATATAAGTCTTGCCTAATGGTGAATATTGTTGCATCCTTTTAGTTGGATGTAACCTATGAGGAGAACTCCTCAATAGGAGTGAGATTTGCCTCAAATTCACTTTATGTTGGCTATATCATGCATTAGAATAAGAAACTTTTCCTTATGGACATTAGGATAATATTTTCTCATTAAAGAATTTAATGTATACATCCATGGGGATTAACTTAATGCAATAGATCATGCATGCAACAGTTGCGAGCTCTATTTGTGGCATAATGTAACATTAAAATAGTGGTGTCTAAAATTTTTCGTCAAGTCATTGTTCTAATATACAAATGATGATCGAAAGACACGTTGTGCATGGCTAATGGTCCAAGGAAAGTTACTTTTCATTCGATTGGTAATGATATATATAGTAAGCCAGGCATGAAAAGGAGTTGTTTTATCACCATTTAGGGATGATGTAAGCACCCCATTTTTGACCGCTCGGCAGTCTACACTCCGTCCAGACTTGTTTTCAAGTCGTTTTGGGCATATTCCTATCGAATCCAATTCTCTAGTTTCAAATTCCGTCTTTCCATCGCTTCGCGGGCCTGTCAAGCCCAAATAGAGGAAAAATGACCAAAATGCCCTTAGGGGCATTGTCCTTTCTTATTCCAATTCCAATCCCTCTCTCGAGACAGTTTATTCCTCGAGACGGTCCGAGTAGCAAAACTACTCACAAAACCGTCAGAGTGTCGAAAACACTCACAAAACCGTCAGAGTGGCGGAAACACTCACACCGTTAGAGTGGCGGAAACACTCAAAACCTAGGCACGTCTCTTCAGAGTCGGTAAGACCCCTTTCCAATCCCTCTCTCGAGACAGTTTATTCCTCGAGACGGTTCCAATCCAGGCACGTCTCTTCGGAGACGGTAAGACCCCTTTCCAATCCCTCTCTCGAGACAATTTATTCCTCGAGACGGTCCGAGTAGCAAAACTACTCACACAACTGTTAGAGTAGCGGAAATACTCAACCGTTAGAGTAGCGAAAATACTCATAGAGCCGTTAGAATAGCAGAAATACTCAACCGTTAGAGTAGCGGAAATACTCACAGAACCGTTAGAGTAGCGAAAATACTCACAGACCCGTTAGAGTAGCGGAAATACTCACAGACCCGTTAGAGTAGCGGAAATACTCACAAAACCGTTAGAGTAGCGGAAATACTCACAAAACCGTTAGAGTAGCGGAAATACTCCCAAATCATCAACCCCGTCCGAGTAGCGAAAATACTCAACCCCGTTCGAGTCGCGGAAATACTCCCAAATCATTAACCCCGTCCGAGTAACGGAATTACTCACAAATCATCAACCCCGTCCGAGTAGCGGAAATACTTAACCCCGTCCGAGTAACGGAAATACTCAACCCCATCCGAGTAACGGAAATACTCACAAATCATCAACCCCGTCCGAGTAGCAGAAATACTCACACCGTTAGAGTGGCGGAAACACTCAAAACCCAGGTCAATACCCATGTTTGTTAGCTCACTTCGGTGAAATATGACCAGACTACCCTTAGGACCCTTAGGACATTTTGCCCCTAAGCATCCGAATGCCCCGGGAACCACACCAGCCCTGGGTATCAAATCGGTAACCTCCTGCGAACACTTTTTATAGTAATCTCAACCTTCCTTTACCTTTCCGGATCATTCCGAGTCAGTTCCGGCCAACCCGATAAAAATGACCGTTTTGCCCCTAGAGGGCCGCTCTCCTTCTTCCATCATAACGACTTTGAGTATCAAACCGGTAATGACCCGAGAATACTTTTTATAGTATTCTCAACCTTCCTTTACCTTTCCGGATCATTCTGAGTCAGTTCCGGCCAACCCGGTACAAAATGACCGTTTTACCCCTGGAGGGCCGGTCTCCTTCTTCGACCACACCGGCTCTGGATATCAAACCGGTAATGTCCCGAAAATACTTTTTAGAGCATCCTCAACCTTCCTTTACCTTTCCGGACCATTCCGAGTCAGTTCCGGCAAACCCAGTACAAAATGACCATTTTGCCCCTGGTGGGCCGGTCTCCTTTTCCGACCACGCCGGCTATGGGAATCAAACCGGCAACCTCTGGGAACATTCTAAATAATGTTGCCAGATCCCAAGTCTTTTTCCGGGACAATCCGAGTTCGCCTCGGCAGTTTTCCGGTCCGATTGACCGTTTTGCCCCTAAAGGCCCGGTCAACCTTTCCGACCCACCTTATCCTCACTTACCAAGTCAAATACCTCTAGGACACTATTTTAAGTGTTTCTGCTCCTTTCCGGCCTTTCGGGTCATTCCCGGCTCCTTCAAATCATTCCTGGACTTTCCGAAGTCACTCATAGTGAAGCCGGGCTAAAGTTTACATGGTAGTCACTAGTACAGGCGCTCAAATCTAGTCAAAGATACGTTGCTTGCCGACCTTAATTGTTTCCTAAATGGCTGGCGCCACTGGTAGTGGCGCTAAGCCAAAAAATGGCCTGGCGCCACTACTAGTGGCGCCAGTGTATAATTTGGCCTGGCGCCACTACAACAGGCGCCAGGTTTGTCTTCCCTCTATAAATACAGAGCCTCGTTCAACGTACAAAGGGTTTGCAAACTAAACCTAAAAATCCTATATTACGATATACAGAGCTCGAGCACCTCCAAAACCCTAGCCTCCCTAGGTTTTCCCAAACCTTAGCCACTATACACAAACCCTAGCCTCCTATACACTCATACACTCCCCATACACTCATACACTAGCCTTCAACCACTCTCTGAAGACTTGAAGAGCAGCCATCCAAAGCTTGAAGACAATCCTTGAAAACTGAAGGTGAAGATCAAGACCGAAGATCGAAGACTGCACGGCGCGCAAATTAAAGAAGATACAAGGTAGGCTCCCTATTTAATTTTCTGCACTTCCCCCCCTCTCTCTTCTCTCTCCAACCCACTTGGGTTTTCTCTATTTTTATCCCCCATCTCTTTCCCCCCCTTTCTTTGCATGCTTGAAACAAGGGGACTCCCGGTCCATGTGTAGGATTAGACTGTTGGAGGGTCACCGTGTCGGGGGCTTTCTTCTAGTCTAACCAAAGACCACGTGGGTCCAGCCCCCTTGATTATGTGGTGAAGCCTTAGCCTTGTATGTTCACGACCCCAAATTGCATTGTGCATATCATAGTCTGGCATCTTCCAAAAACCATTTTCAAAGTTGTTTTTCAAAACGTTTTCAAACTTGTTTTTAAAATTGCATCAAAATCTCTTTTTCAAAAACATGTTTTCAAAACCACAATTCTAGGGTGATTCTAGCCTTTCCATGGCTAGGGTTGCTTTAGGAAAGTGTTACATTAAAAGTGACCTTTTGGTCTATATTTTCAAATCTTGTTGCTTTCAAAACTGCTTTCCTAAAGTGGTTCTAGCCTTCTTATGGTTAGAATTGCTTTAGGAAAGTGAGATGTTTTTACACCTTCTAAAAACTCTCTTTAAAAATCTCTTCCTAAAAATCTCTTTTTCAATATACTTTCCTAAAACTCTTCTTTCCAAAATTGTTTTCAAAAACTCCCTTCCCAAAATCTATTTTTCAAAATTCTCTTTTTTTTCAACTCCTATCCAAAACTCCTTCTCTTTAAAATCTCTTTCTAAAAACACTCCCTAGATTCACCTTCCTAAAAACTCTCTCCAAAAACCTTTCTAAAAAACTCTCTTTCCAAAATCTTCCTTCTAGAAATTCCCCTCTAGGATTTTTCTTCTAAAATCTACGTTTCTAAAAATGCACTTTCCAAAAACTCTTTCCTTAGAGCCCAAGTCAAGCCCTAGAGCCCACAATTAGGAAGCCCTAATTTTCTTTCCAAAAACGTGGTTTTCCAAACTTTGCCCCAAACCTAGGTTTCCAAAACATTTTGTTTTCACGTCCAAACTCTACACGTTTTCAAAACCTATTTTCTACGTCAAAACAATAGTTTTCCAAATCTAGGGTTTCTAGAAATCTCCCTTACCAAATCCTTACCAAATCCAATCTTCCCTTTAGGAAACCAAATCCAATCTCCCTTTTAGGAAACTGGGTCCAATCCTCCGTTTTTGGAAACGAAATCAAACATTCCCTTTTAGAAACAAAATCCAATCCTTTCCTAATCCAACTTTTTTTTTTAATTTAATTCAAATCCTTCCTAAACTTCCACTTTCCTAAACCCTAAGTTTCCAAAAACTTGAACATAAAAATCTTTCCTAATTCAACCCCCTTTCCAAATCTTAACTTTCCAAATTCAAGCTTTTAAACCTTTCCTAAATTCAAACCTTTCTTAATTTTCAAGATTTTCTAAAACTCTAAAATTTTCTAAAATCTTAAATCTTTCTAAACTCTAAAACTTTCTAAATCCTAAACTTTCCAAATTTCAAATCTTTCTAAAATTCTAAGCTTCCTAAATTCAAAAAAAACCTTCTTCAGTTAAATCTTTCTAAACCCAAATCTTTCTAAACTCTAAACTTTCCAAAACTTCAACATCTTTCCAAATCTAAGGCTTTTCTAAACTCAAAACTCTCTTAATTTAAAACTTTCTAAACTCAAAACTTTCTTAATTTAAGACTTTCTTAAGTTGAAACTTTCTTAATTCAAACATTTCCTAAATTGAAAACTTTCCTTTTTCAAACCTTTCCTAAAACGAAACTTTCCAATTTTCAAAACTTTCCAATTTCCAAACTTTCTTAAATTCAAAACTTTCCTAATTCGAAGCTTTCTTAAATCGGAGCTTTCCTAATTTGAACATTTCCTAAATCCAATTTTTCCTAATTTCCTAAATCCTCGAAGCCAAGTCAAGTCTTTCCTAAGTCTCTTCTCTTTCCTAAGTCTAGGTTTTCTTAAACCTTCTCTTTTTCAAAATAAGTCCAAATCTACCTTTTCAAATCAAAGTCCAATCTTTTCCAAAATTTCAAATTTCAATCTCCTCTTCTAATTTCAAATCAAATCCAATTTCCAATTCGATCTCCTTCTTCAAATAAACTCTTCTATTTTCAATCAGACTCCGGTCCGAACTACGACTGACCTGATTCCCTCAAAGGGATACGTAGGCAACCTTCATAGGTGCGGTCACAATACTTTTCAAACTTTCAATTCCACCCTCATGGGTGTGATTTCCAAAATCTTTTCGAATCTCAAATTCCAATTTCAAATTTCTATTTTCAAACTTCTATTTTCAATTTTCAAATGTTCCAATTTCAATTCTATTTCTTCAAATCTATTTTCAAATCAAATCAATTTCTTTTCAAATCAATTTCTATTTTCCAATTCTCTTAACTTGCACTTGCATATCATGCATTATATTACTTTTCAAGCATTGTTTTTCTAAAGTGAATAGGGTTGAACTATAGTTAGTCGAGGACTCTTATAGGTGAATCTAGGGTAGATTGACATGTAGGTACCGAAAGGGCGGGGTAGGGTGATAGCTTAGTGCGTCTTCCCTACACGTAACCAACCTCCGAACCTAGGATCACTGATTTCAAAGACCAAAAGGAGTTATTTTTCCAAAAGGGCTAAATATTTTCCAAAGGTTGCCAACCAACCTGTTTTCCTTAAAAACCCTCTCTTGAGGAAATGTTTTTCAAAATCGTTTTTCAAAAAAACCCTAAGTGTAGTTTTCGGATTATGCTTAGTTTTTAGGTGACCTAACTCACCTTAATCAAGTTAGGTAGCGACTCCGAATCTTTTTCAAAAGCCCTTTATTCAAATTAATTTTCAATTCAAACCTAGTCGCACTCATTCTTCTAGGAGGGTGAGTTCTAACGAGAGAGTACAGCATTTTTCTCGCTTGGGTGAGTATCCCTCGAGTGCGAAAAATCTGGGCACGACAACTAGCGACTCCACTGGGGATACTTAGAGGGTTAGGCCGTAGTCATGTCTCTTTACCCTTTACTCATGTAGAGTCTTCAATTAACTTGTTTCAATCCTATTCACTTTAATTTTCAAAACTAAATTTTCAAAATTGTTTTAAAAAAAAATGCATTTATTCATATTGTCTTGTATTCTGTTTGTCATCCACATACTAACACTTGCATTTTTGTTTTGTAGGTGCACTTTATGTTTAAATTTTATTAACTGCTTTGCATGAATGTGATGTACAGGATGAATGGGAGTTGTTGGGCCCTTTCCTCCACTTTTAAAAAATCACACACACACTGCATGTGCACTTGCATACCCTGATATGTCCTTTCTAGTTAGAAAGGGGGAACGGTATATTGGTTGTGGGTAAGATGCTGTCAGTTTCTTCGCCTATGGCCTCTTGATGGTTCCCCCGCTCGAATCACCAACCGATCATGGCACCACCTAGGGGAGTGGGCCTAGGTTTGAAGATCCGGGGACCGAGCCTTTTTAGAACGCATTAGTCAATCCTCAACCTCATACTCATATAGACACCATGCATAGCCGAACCTTTGCCGGATTTAGGACACGAGCATCGTTTTCAAAATCATGGAGGAAAGGGCGACTGCTCTTACTTTCATTTATACTTGTCTATTCCTGCTGTTATAATACTGTTATAATGCATGTTTAACTGTTCATGCATGCATGTCTACTTTGATTGTACCTTCTCTCTTTATACTCTTTGCATATTCATGTTCATGCATTCAATATCCCATGACAAGACAAGAGTTCCAAGTAGCTCAAGTCACTGCATTCTCATGCATATGATCAACCCATTGAGAGTGACACCAACGTTACTTTCCTTTGCATTGAACCTACCCAAACCCTAAGGGTTCCCGTACAACCCTAAGGACTCATTGCATGCATCCCAATCCATTTTATAAGAGGGGCCCCAATCCCTCTATGCTCACGGAGATAGGGTTGCCAATAAGACAAGGGGCAGTCAATCAACAAGGTCTCTCAGCAACCTCCTCGACATCAAATCCAAGGAAGGCGAATCCGAAGACTCAAGAGTAGTTTAGGATTTCCCTTTTGTAAAAGTAGATAGGTGGAAGTCCAAAGGAAAATGTTCCCCCTCCCCCTATTAAAATGTATTTCAATTCTTTTGTATCTTAGACTCAAAATTTAATGTACTTCTTTATTTTATGAATGAATGCATGAATGGCCAAGGGTTCCTCCCTGACGGTAAAGTGTCTGCATGCAGGGGCAAACCCCTATCTCCAAAAGTGAGCCAATACATCATGTGTAGTCTCCCTCTCAAGCAGGGGCAACCCTAGGACATGCATTGCATAAAATTCTCTAAAAACCAAAAACTAACTTATGACTTGTGTTTTTGTCTTTTTCTTTTTTTCTTTTTATTTCTATTTATAGAAGTCACCTTGCACTGAGTCAACATTGCTCCTAAGAAAGCGCAACATCCACCTAGGGATCCTATTATCACTCGGCACAAAGCATCACTGATGGCCGCTAACCCCGAAGAATCCTCTCAAGTCTCTCGAGAGGAAGTTAATGAAATGAGGACTAAGATGGATGA
Organism: Euryodendron excelsum; assembly: GCA_033060915.1. Lineage (NCBI taxonomy): Eukaryota > Viridiplantae > Streptophyta > Magnoliopsida > Ericales > Pentaphylacaceae > Euryodendron > Euryodendron excelsum. Next base: position 37,265,121 of record CM065387.1, on the reverse strand, counting down.
GATGCTCAAACTCATTCAAACTCTGGCCATGAAGGATGTTACTGCAGTCCCGTCATCATCAACGACTTCATCTAAAGATCTTGAACCCGCTAATCCGAGGATCTTGCTTCAGTCTGACAATGCTGGGAAAACCAAAGAAGATGCCAAAAGGGTCAATACTGAAGAAGAGGAGACCATATTGCTTCCACCTGTTACGAAGAAGGCCCCTCTAGACCCTCTCAGTCTGAAAATCCAAGGGTTGGAGGATTCGTTGCGAAGTCTCCATGGCCATGATGCTTACGAATTCACCTCCTATGATGAGCTATGTTTCTTCCCTAACCACCCGAGGCCTGCTAAGTTTAAAATGCCTGAATTCCAGAAGTACGACGGTATCGGTAATCCTGTTGCTCATCTTCGTCTATATGCTGGAGCACTAAGTGGACATGGCAACGACCCGAAGCTCCTTATGCAGTTATTCCAACACAACCTCACCGGGTCGGCTCTACAATGGTTCGCTCGTCTGGACTTAAGGAAGATCACAACCTGGATGGAGTTAGTCAATGCATTCAAAGCCCAATACCGTCACAACATCGATCTCACTTCCGATCGCTGGTCCTTGATGACGATGAGCAAGGGTGAGAATGAGAGCTTTAAAGCATACGCCCTAAGATGGAGGAGGCCGCTGCACAAGTTAATCCCCCATTGGAAGAAAAAGAGTATGTACAACTATTTATACATACTTTTCAAGGTATATTCTATGAGAAACTCTGCACAAGCGTGGGAAAAAGCTTCTCCGAACTCATCATGCAAGGGGAAATGATAGAAAACGGCCTAAAGACAGGAAGAATCACAGATCCCTATGCCAAGACTGGAGAAAATACCACCAACATAGCCAAGAAGGTGGTTACTACAAGGGGCACAATCAGGAAGGAAAGCGAAGTGTCTGCTATTCTGCCTAGCCAACCACCTCAATACCGACCTCCGCTACAATCACCCCCAGTCCTGCCCTTGCCTACCATGACCATGCCTGCTCCAACCCCAAACTACGGTCCCGCTGGGGCATGACCCAACTTCAATAGACCTACTCGACGTATCAGCACCTTCGATGCCTTAGCTTGCACCCAAACCGAGGCCTACCATAGCCTTCTAAAGAACAATATCTTGAAGCCCATCCCTGCTCGCTCGTTGCCAAGCCCTTTGCCCCCGACCTTTAATGTCGCCTTTACATGTGAGTATCATTCGGGTGGCTAGGGGCATGACACCGAAAGCTGCTTTGCTCTCAAGCACAAGATCCAAGACCTGATCGACAATAAGACCATCGATCTACAGCCGGTAAAACCTGCTCCCACTCCCAATGTGACTGCTAACCCTCTGCCAGATCACACCATCAATATGATACTAGTAGAGATGGAGGGCGAGGGAGTGTTTGACGAGCCCGAAGCCGAAGACTATGAGGACGATTGCGAGACCGAGGAAGAAGATGACTGGGAGGAGGATCTCCCATTATGCCCAATATATCTCCATAACCCTGATGAAGTGCCTGATGCTTCTGACTAGCCCATTGAGGAGCCAATGTTCCTGGGAGATGAGACTACTGAAAACATGGTTGCTGATGGATGGGGTACTGAGTTTCTGCATCCAAAATATGCCGTGGCCGAACGTCATTTGCTAGAGAGTCATTGGCCCACAAATGAGTACAGCTATGAAGAAATGAGCTGGAGGATAGAGAAGCCAAGTGCACAAGCAGAGCCATTCGAATTGGAAGGGGGTGAGCTGGACACCCTGTTTACAGAAGAACCCGATACACAGAATAAGAAGGAGGCTGACAACCGCATCAACAATGTCAACATCTATGGAGCTCTAGGGGAAACCCTTGCCTGTCTCGCCTTGGCAGAAGATCCGGGTCGCGAATGGAGCATCAAAGATGTGGGAATTGTCTCAAGGCCGTACTAAAAAGGAGTTCTTTGCACAAGCGTACAAGAGAGGGGTGTTTTCACCCACTTTCTTTCTATCCCTTTTACTTCTTATTTTTAAATTAATGTCTACATTTTCTTATTAAGAACTTGATGCTTTCCGTAAACATAATAATAATAATCAAATGACAGTCTTTTATTCCATTGCTTGTCCTCCCTGGGAATAGTAACTACTTTCTACGCAAGGGGCATGGTTTGTCTTATGGAATGATCCAACTTGAAGAGATGATAGCATGATTTAACCACTTACCAAATGAGTAGCCTTCCACAGAGAGAGAGAATAAGGATAAGTGAGAATACTACCCAAAGGCAGCACTTGCAAGACTCTGAGGCTAAGCGATGCGTGGCCAGTTTGTCAAGAGGAAGAGGAGCTATCTTTCATTCCCCCACATATAAAGAATAAATAAATGAATAAATGACTAAATGTGCTCATCTTCCCCTTTGCTTAACCCCTAGTGCCTCGCAGAAAGCAAAAATTTTCTTTGTTAACCCTGATCCAAGACTGTCCTCCCCACGCTGGGGCAGACAATAGTTGAGAACTCTAGGAGTGGTGTCCACCTCTATCATGTTAGGATAGTGTTGAAAAACTCTATGGATCAAGCAATTTAATTCAAAGTGAAGAAAGGCCTTCGTTTCATTTCCCCATACAGTCAAAAGCAACCCCTTGCCAAACCCGTTGAGCCACTTATCCTTTCTTAACAAAACCCCAACCTAGGGATCACCGCCCACACTAGGTATATTATGCTACTAAGGGAAAAGGTTTAAGGGGAAAAGGGTTAAAGATTTGTTTTGTTTCATAAAAGAAAAGAAAAGAAATAAAAAGAAAAAGCAAAAGAAAGGAGTTGCCAAGGGGCAAGAGGCCAAAAAAAAAACCATGATTCTAAAGAAAGACCTAAAGAAAATCGTGATTGAATTAACTCTTCAACGGCACAGAAAAGAAAATCATGTTTATCTCAAGAAGTACATGGAAAGGGTGAAAGAACGAGGTTATTTTCACCTTGAGAAATATATGGCCAAAAGCGAGAAGGAAATTTAAAGGTGATCCTAGGTTACAAGGAAACCCAGTAGGTACAATAGGTTTGAACCTTTACCTTTTCTTGCAAAACTTTGAAACCATGGCCTACATTACAACCCTATTAAAGTCCCCTCTGATTGGAAAAAGATTGGTTGATCTAAATGAGTTAGATATGCTGCCAAAGCTTTAAAAAAAAGAAAAAAAAATGGTTGCTAATCCTACTGAAAAACGGTTAAGGACAGTTTTGATCTAAACCCTGCTGAAAACAACATTGAATTTGAGCATACATATCCCGTTGTTTCTAAAACCCCATAACCTAGCCTGCATTATGGTCCTAAACAAAGCCTTCTCGGATTGAAATGACTGGCCACTTATCGCTCTGCCAAAGGTCAGGTAAGTTGTTGCTAAGACCCCGAGAGTCGAGAGTTTCAGCCCGATAACCCTATACACTGACCCTAAGACAAAAGAGTTGGGGGCGATCAAGAGATTGAGTAAGGTGCGAAGTGCTATCATCCGACCGAGGTAAGATTGAGCTAGAAGAGAGGCTAAAATCCCCGAAGAGGAGGGAGTTACCATTCCCAAGGCTACAAGTCTAACAGCACTCTGTGTCGTTCTATTAACATATTTCTAACCTGTACATATGTCTAAAAAAAAAAAAATTCAGCATGAGCTTTGCACATATAGGACATAACTCCTTGTAGAAATAAAAGTCATCAACATCAACTCATGTAATATATATCTAACACCATCATACATCACATGCCTTTGATCATATGTATATGTCTATCGGTGCGTCCAAGTACCACAAACATCCGTACTTATACAAAACTAAGCAAAATAAAACTGTCTAACATCAATACATCTCAGGGACAAAGGGGCAAAAGAGGATCAGAGTCTCCACAAGGGGCATCAATCACATGTCAAAATCAATATCATCTGGATCAAAATCCCCGAAACCTGGCATCGGAGGAGGAGGATAACTACTCGAAGCACCACCATCCTGCAGGGAAGATAGAACCGAAATCAGCTGCATACAAAAGGAACTAAGCAATAGCAGAGCAATAAGGAGCAAGGAGAGAATAACTTACCCCCCCACCACCCATCTGAGACAACCGAGCCGTCAGAGAAGCTACCTCGGCCTGGTACTAGTCCCGCTCCATCTGGTACCGATCTCTCTGGTCTCTCATAGCAGTAAACTCGGCCTGGGGCACATATCCTCCAGCCCGGTGCCATAAGTCAACCACCTCCTGGCCAATAGCATACCCGCCGACTACTACCTCAAACCGGGTGAAGGCACCAACCAAATGGGCTCCAAAGTGCGCAGCGTAATCCGTATCTAGAGGAAGCAAGAACTCGGCACCTGGCTAGCGCTCCTGGTAGGGGATGGGCACTCCGGCCACTAGAGCTCCAAACATATACTCTGGTGGAGCCCCTGCTGATCGAAACTCCTCGTGAAACTGCCCCCAATGCCGCTCTCCAGGATAGGACTCCCAGGTGTCATCACTGAGAAAAGTAGCTCTCGACAAGGACAACGGAACCAGGTACCGGACTGTCTCGTAATGGACTGATCCAATGAAGGGCCGCCAGGTCACATCCCTCGCCTCAATTAGCTCCAGGTTAGCCCGGAGCGTCACGAAGTCAGTAATCTCCGATGGCTGAGCTACCCGATCACGAGCCCACCTCAAAGCGCGAGGATAGAGATCATCATCGACAACTGCAGGACGATGCACCGGCAGGTACTCGTTACTCCACCAGACAAGGAAGGGCCAAAAGCTAGTCATGCTGCCCCAACGAGAAGAAGTCCGAACCCGCATCGATCGGAGAAAGCAGCCAAAAGAAAAGGACCCCCAGTCCAACTCAGACAAAGCTCCCAGATCGGCTACTATACTCACCAAACGGCACGGCACGAGTGACTTGTTGTTGTTGCAAAAGCAGCTGAAGATGATGTACAACACAAGTCGCCGTCTCATGATATCCCGCCTGGCAGGCGATGGCTCAGTAGCAAAAGTACGCTCACCCTGACTAATCCAAGAGACTGGGAAGGCAGAACGCTCAGGCTGAGGCAAATCCAACAGCAAACAGGCCTTGTCCCTGCTGACCGGGTGCAGGGTGATCTGCCGGCCGACAAAGGAGAGTCATGTAATAATCGCCCAATCTAAAGGAGTGGGGCCTAACTCGAAGCCGACGAAATGGAAGGTCCCAGTCTCCCCGAACCACCGCTCAACCAATGCCAGTACCAAATGCCGATTCAGGCGGTTAGCCTGTAATCCCATAAAGGCGCCAAACCCGATCTCTGTCAAGAAGGCGCGGTATGATGGGGCAGCCTGCTGCATGGTCACAAAAACTTGGTGAATAGCCCCTCGAAAAGCTGTATGTACCCGTGGAGGTGGCAAATGCTGTTTGGAATATACACTAGGGTGATAGGCCAGATCCCCGAGAGGTGGGACATCTGGTATCTGCAAATCTCCCAAGTCGGCGTCTGTCTGCCTATGCCTGGAAGAAGCTCTCCCATAGCCAGTCACCTGGTCCCCAAGGCCCGGTACCTCCTCCTCGGCGTCAACCTCCTCAGCAAAAGCCTGCTCAACCGAAGGAAAAGGGTCGACAGGTAGTCTACTCCCCTGCCCGCTCTGGCTGGATGAGGATCGTCCGGTGGATCGTCGACTACCTTTGGATCGACTAGAACCGCCAGCAGAATCGGTCCGGGCCGCCTTCCCCGAACGGCGTCTCCTCTCAGAACCGTCATCACCTGCATCTGCCATCCTGAAAAGGTAAGCCAAGGTAAGTGATGTTAATATACCATCCATGCAATTTAAATAACAGTAAAATAAAACAAACAAATAACACAAAACAAATAACGGATTTTGAATAACAGATCAAAAACAAAATTTTCACACATCTTGATTTTCCAACTCCAAATCACGTCTCAAGGGTTCTCTGCCTTTTCCCTTCAAAAAGATTTTATTTCTAAAATTTTAACCAACTCTTTTCATAATTTCTAAAAATTTCGGCAGAGTCCCGTTTAAAAGTGGCCCCTGCAACGCCAATGACATCAACACAAAACACGAAATATGCACCTTCCAATGCCACAATCACATAACAATGGCACCCGTGCACAATTTTCAATTTTTCAAAATTTTCAAAACTCATGTATTATTTTTCAAATAAATCAATGCTTTTCAAAAAGCTCCCAAAAATTTTTCAAAATCACCTCAAATGTTTTCAAAATATTCCTACATTTTTCCAAATTTCATCAATTTCTTGAATTTTCTAATTTTTCTAATTTTCTAAATATTTTTCTATTTTTCAAAAAATAAAAAATTCACCGAGTTTTCAAAAAATCACAAAACTTCATACGGTTGTTAAACACATTTTTCTAAGGCATATTGCACAAAAACATGGCCAGAAAACCCAATATCCATGCTTATAGAAACAAATTTCCTATTCCTGCAGAAAACCCTCTTCGCATAATCAAGAAAAATCACTCAAATTCAATCAAACAACCATCAAATTGCAAAAACAACATCACCAAAGTGTTCAAAACATAACAAAACATCAATTTCCATTATTCACATGATTCAAATGAAGTTCTACACATCAAAATCAACAAACTTTGAAAACTCACCTTTTGGAAGTTCTCCGGCGAAATCTTCACTTCCGGCGACTTTTCCGGCAACGTGGACTCCCTCCGGCAATCATCCATGGTCCCCAAGGAGTGCTCCTTCAATTTCCAAGATGGATTCCTCGCAATGCCTCACGAGTTTGCGAAATTTCTTCAAAGTGCCGCGGCTATTCGAACTAGAAATTTTCTGGTTTTAACCTTAAGCCTGGCGCCACTAGCAGAGGCACCAGTGCTTTTTTACCAAAGGCGCCACTGCTAGTGGCGCCAGTTATAAATTTTGGGCAGTTTTGCCCATTTTCCCGCCAAGACATGTTTTCGAAGGCCTTTTTGGCCCGTTATCCGTTTTCGACCCCCGTTGTCGAAAGAATCTCAGTGTCCGTCCCTCCGACTGCCTCACGGTCAACATGGGACTCTTACTCTTATCGTTTTTTGTCTTTGACAAGCAAAGACAGAAAAAGAGGGGCAGCTGTAAGCACCCCATTTTTGACCGCTCAGCAGTCTACACTCCGTCCAGACTTGTTTTCAAGTCGTTTTAGGCATATTCCTATCGAATCCAATTCTCTAGTTTCAAATTCCGTCTTTCCATCGCTTCGCGGGCCTGTCAGGCCCAAATAGAGGCAAAATGACCAAAATGCCCTTAGGAGCATTGTCCTTTCTTATTCCAATTCCAATCCCTCTCTCGAGACAGTTTATTCCTCGAGACGGTCCGAGTAGCAAAACTACTCACAAAACCGTCAGAGTGGCGGAAACACTCAAAACCCAGGCACGTCTCTTCGGAGTCGGTAAGACCCCTTTCCAATCCCTCTCTCGAGACAGTTTATTCCTCGAGACGGTTTCAATCCAGGCACGTCTCTTCGGAGACGGTAAGACCCCTTTCCAATCCCTCTCTCAAGACAGTTTATTCCTCGAGAAGGTCCGAGTAGCAAAACTACTCACACAACCGTTAGAGTAGCGGAAATACTCACAGAGCTGTCCGAGTAGCGGAAATACTCAACCGTTAGAGTAGCGGAAATACTCACAGAGCCGTTAGAGTAGCGGAAATACTCAACCGTTAGAGTAGCGGAAATACTCACAGAACCGTTAGAATAGCGAAAATACTCACAGACCCGTTAGAGTAGCGGAAATACTCACAGACCCGTTAGAGTAGCGGAAATACTCACAAGACCCATTAGAGTAGCGGAAATACTCATAAAACCGTTAGAGTAGCGGAAATACTCCCAAATCATCAACCCCGTCCAAGTAGCGGAAATACTCACAAATCATCATCCCCGTCCGAGTAGCGGAAATACTCAACCCCGTCCGAGTAACGGAAATACTCACAAATCATCAACCCCGTCCAAGTAGCGGAAACACTCACACCGTTAGAGTGGCGAAAACACTCAAAACCTAGGTCAATACCCATGTTTGTTAGCTCACTTCGGTGAAAAATGACCAGACTACCCTTAGGACCTTTTTCGAGACTTTTCGATCAAGATGACCATTTTGCCCCTAAGCATCCGAATGCCTCGGGAACCACACCGGCCCTGGGTATCAAACAGGTAACCTCCTGAGAACACTTTTTATAGTATTCTCAACCTTCCTTTACCTTTTCGGATCATTCCGAGTCAGTTCCGGCCAACCCGGTAAAAATAACCGTTTTGCCCCTAGAGGACCGGTCTCCTTCTTCCATCATACCGGCTTCGAGTATCAAACCGGTAATGACCCGAGAATACTTTTTATAGTATTCTCAACCTTCCTTTACCTTTCTGGATCATTCCGAGTCAGTTTTGGCCAACCCGGTACAAAATGACTGTTTTGCCCTTAGAGGGCCGGTCTCCTTCTTCGACCACACCGGCTCTGGGTATCAAACTGGTAATGTCCCGAGAATACTTTTTAGAGTGTTCTCGACCTTCCTTTACCTTTCCGAACCATTCCGAGTCAGTTTCGGCAAACCCGGTACAAAATGACCATTTTGTCCCTAGTGGGCCGGTCTCCTTTTCCGACCACGCCGGCTCTGGGAATCAAACCGGCAACCTCTGGGAATATTCTAAATAATGTTTCTAGATCCCAAGTCTTTTTCCGGGACAATCCGAGTTCGCCCCGACAGTTTTCCGGTCCGATTGACCGTTTTGCCCCTAAAGGCCCGGTCAACCTTTCCGACCCACCTTATCCTCACTTACCAAGTCAAATACCTCTAGGACACTATTTTAAGTGTTCCGGCTCCTTTCCGGCCTTCCGGGTCATTCCCGGCTCCTTCAAATCATTCCTGGACTTTCCGGAGTCACTTCTAGTGAAGTCAGGCTAAAGTTTACATGGTAGTCACTAGTACAGGCGCCCAAATCTAGTCAAAGATACGTTGCTTGCCGACCTTAATTGTTTCCTAAATGGCTGGCGCCACTACTAGTGGCGCCAATGTATAATTTGGCCTAGCGCCACTGCAACAGGCGCCAGGTTTGTCTTCCCTCTATAAATACAGAGCCTCGTTCAACGTAAAAAGGGTCTGCAAACTAAACCTAAAAATCCTATATTACGATATACAGAGCTCGAGCACCTCTAAAACCCTAGCCTCCCTAGGTTTTCCCAAACCCTAGCCACTATGCACAAACCCTAGCCTCCTATACACTCATACACTCCCCATAAACTCATACACTAGCCTTCAACCACTCTCTGAAGACATGAAGAGCAGCCATCCAAAGCTTGAAGACAATCCTTGAAGACTGAAGGTGAAGATCAAGACCGAAGATCGAAGACTGCACGGTGCGCAAATTAAAGAAGATACAAGGTAGGCTCCTTATTTAATTTTCTGCACTTCCCCCCCTCTCTCTTCTCTCTCCAACCCACTTGGGTTTTCTCTATTTTTATCCCCCATCTCTTTCCCCCCCTTTCTTTGCATGGTTGAAACAAGGGGACTGCCGATCCATGTGTAGGATTAGACTGTTGGAGGGTCACCGTGTCAGGGGCTTTCTTCTAGTCTAACCAAAGACCACGTGGGTCCGGCCCCCTTGATTATGTGGTGAAGCCTTAGCCTTGTATGTTCACGACCCCAAATTGCATTGTGCATATCATAGTCTGGCATCTTCCAAAAACCGTTTTCAAAGTTGTTTTTCAAAACGTTTTCAAACTTGTTTTTAAATTGCATCAAAATCTCTTTTTCAAAAACATGTTTTCAAAACCACAATTCTAGGGTGATTCTAGCCTTTCCATGGTTAGGGTTGCTTTAGGAAAGTGTTACATTAAAAGTGACCTTTTTGGTCTATATTTTCAAATCTTGTTGTTTTCAAAACCACTTTCCTAAAGTGGTTCTAACCTTCTTATGGTTAGAATTGCTTTAGAAAAGTGAGATGTTTTTACACCTTCTAAAAACTCTCTTTAAAAATCTCTTCCTAAAAATCTCTTTTTCAATATACTTTCCTAAAACTCTTCTCTCCAAAATTGTTTTCAAAAACTCCCTTCCCAAAATCTATTTTTCAAAATTCTCTTTTTTTTCAACTCCTATCCAAAACTCCTTCTCTTTAAAATCTCTTTCTAAAAACACTCCCTAGATTCACCTTCCTAAAAACTCTCTCCAAAAACCTTTCTAAAAAACTCTCTTTCCAAAATCTTCCTTCTAGAAATTCCCCTCTAGGATTTTCCTTCTAAAATCTACGTTTCTAAAAACTCTTTCCTTAGAGCCCAAGTCAAGCCCTAGAGCCCACAATTAGGAAGCCCTAATTTTCTTTCCAAAAACGTGGTTTTCCAAACTTCGCCCCAAACCTAGCTTTCCAAAACCTTTTGTTTTCACATCCAAACTCTACACGTTTTCAAAACCTATTTTCTACGTCAAAACAATAGTTTTCCAAATCTAGGGTTTCTAGAAATCTCCCTTACCAAATCCTTACCAAATCCAATCTTCCCTTTAGGAAACCAAATCCAATCTCCCTTTTAGGAAACTGGGTCCAATCCTCCGTTTTTGGAAACGAAATCAAACATTCCCTTTTAGAAACAAAATCCAATCCTTTCCTAATCCAACTTTTTTTTTTAATTTAATTCAAATCCTTCCTAAACTTCCACTTTCCTAAACCCTAAGTTTCCAAAAACTTGAACATAAAAATCTTTCCTAATTCAACCCCCTTTCCAAATCTTAACTTTCCAAATTCAAGCTTTTAAACCTTTCCTAAATTCAAACCTTTCTTAATTTTCAAGATTTTCTAAAACTCTAAAATTTTCTAAAATCTTAAATCTTTCTAAACTCTAAAACTTTCTAAATCCTAAACTTTCCAAATTTCAAATCTTTCTAAAATTCTAAGCTTCCTAAATTCAAAACCTTCTTCAGTTAAATCTTTCTAAACCCAAATCTTTCTAAACTCTAAACTTTCCAAAACTTCAACATCTTTCCAAATCTAAGGCTTTTCTAAACTCAAAACTCTCTTAATTTAAAACTTTCTAAACTCAAAACTTTCTTAATTTAAGACTTTCTTAAGTTGAAACTTTCTTAATTCAAACATTTCCTAAATTGAAAACTTTCCTTTTTCAAACCTTTCCTAAAACGAAACTTTCCAATTTTCAAGACTTTCCAATTTCCAAACTTTCCTAAACCTAAAACTTTCCTAATTCGAAGCTTTCGTAAATCGGAGCTTTCCTAATTTGAACATTTCCTAAATCCAATTTTTCCTAATTTCCTAAATCCTCGAAGCCAAGTCAAGTCTGTCCTAAGTCTCTTCTCTTTCCTAAGTCTAGGTTTTCTTAAACCTTCTCTTTTTCAAAATAAGTCCAAATCTACCTTTTCAAATCAAAGTCCAATCTTTTCCAAAATTTCAAATTTCAATCTCCTCTTCTAATTTCAAATCAAATCCAATTTCCAATTTGATCTCCTTCTTCAAATCAACTCTTCTATTTTCAATCGGACTCCGGTCTGAACTACGATTGACCTGATTCCCCCAAAGGGATACGTAGGCAACCTTCATAGGTGCGGTCACAATACTTTTCAAACTTTCAATTCCACCCTCATGGGTGTGGTTTCCAAAATCTTTTCGAATCTCAAATTCCAATTTCAAATTTCTATTTTCAAACTTCTATTTTCAATTTTCAAATGTTCCAATTTCAATTCTATTTCTTCAAATTTATTTTTAAATCAAATCAATTTCTATTTTCCAATTCTCTTAACTTGCACTTGCATATCATGCATCATATTAGTTTTCAAACATTATTTTTCTAAAGTGAATAAGGTTGAACTATAGTTAGTCGAGGGCTCTCATAGGTGAATCTAGAGTAGATTGACATGTAGGTACCGAAAGGGCGGGGTAGGGTGATAGCTTAGTGCGTCTTCTCTACACGTAACCAACCTCCAAACCTAGGATCACTGATTTGAAAGACCAAAAGGAGTTATTTTTCAAAAAGGTCTAAATATTTTTCAAAGGTTACCAAACAACCTGTTTTCCTTAAAAACCCTCTCTTGAGGAGATGTTTTTCAAAATCGTTTTTCAAAAAAACCCTAAGTGTAGTTTTTGGATTATACTTAGTTTTTAGGTGACCTAACTCACCTTAATCAAGTTAGGTGGCGACTCCGAATCTTTTTCAAAAGCCCTCTATTCAAATCAATTTTCAATTCAAACCTAGTCGCACTCATTCTTCTAGGAGGGTGAGTTCTAACGAGAGAGTACATCATTTTTCCTGCTTGGGTGAGTATTCCTCGAGTGCGAAAAATCTGGGCGCGACAAATGAGATGATCCTAATATGGATATTGTAATCTATATTCTTAGATTTAGGAACTTGTGATATGGAGTTACACAATCTGTTAAGACTCTTACTACGGAATGACAAGAGCTTGAACCTTACGATTAATCCTAAGACTCTACTATAGGTATTGGATAACCTGTGTTTACTATTACATAGTTGTTGAGCTCCAGGTGTGTTATGTGTATACTAGGCTCAAGTTCCTTTATCTGTTATTATTTGGAGCCTAGAGTAGCCATGTTCCATATTCATTTTGTGTACACTATTTTTGCGCTATTGAGATCCTAGAGCACACTATATGGTGTGTATTTGGTCTGCAATGTGCTACGTGTCTTAATTAGTTAGCAAAAAATAGTTTAGTTCTAGTCTAACTTATCCAGTGCAATCTAGGAAATATTGTGCGTTATTTTAGAGAGGCTGTATATACTCTACTGATAGTATTTGCACCTGATTGAGTGTGGTTGCTTTGTTAGAAACAATAACTTGCATTAGTGCAAGTAGGATGCTTTATAGTTGTGCCAGTTGAGGCGACAACTTGGACATTTTGTAACATAGTTGACAGTTAGATTATCGGTAACATATTTGCACAGAGAAAAAGTGATACTAACTCATTTCTTGGATTTTTCAGTTGATCACTTATATTTACATTTGTTGTAATCCAGATATCATTGCATGTGATTACCATTTGTTGTTTATTCATGCATTGATTATATTGGTTATATTGCTATGTTGGTAATAGCATTTTGTGTTAACACACAATGGGTATGTTAACAAGTGACATTGGCTTACTCACATGAGTAATTGCTTTTGGCGCTTGAGAGAGCGAGCAAAATTGAGATGTTATAGACTATTGTGTTACCCTTTTTTTTTTTTGGACGAGATAAGGCTTAGCAGTCAAAGGCCAATGATGGCTATTACACAGTATCCACCATGCCTATTATAGATAGCCAGATACAAGACTTCTATTGACACCTCCGCATGGCAAGCTTGTGAAGAATTCGAGTTGTGTAACGACTAGACCTAGATCGGTACGGTGTTGGTAGCTTGACATAAGCTCTTTGGGATAGTTGCTCTATCGTAGCATGTATTTCATACTACATATGCTTAGCAACCATTTTATGGAAGTGGATGAGTTCCATATTTCTTCACCGTGTGAGTCCTTGCATGTCATTTTTCAATGACAAATGTTATGATACACTTTGTGACTTTGACTATACCATTAGGTGAAAGGAGTAGTGCAGGTACTATGGCATGAAACCTTATGATCATGATTGATTTAGCTTTTCAAAAATTGCTGGGAAAGCCGTTAGTCCTGATCCAAATGGCATGAGTGTGAAAGAAAGATCATCTAGCACATCAAGCTGTATACACATGTGGCCATCTTATTTTGCTTTCTTGTGTTGTGATATGAGGATGTGTATATCGTTGACCTCGAGTGGTTAGGCACGCGTCTATAAGGGTTATATATGCCTAATCGATGTGACTTGATGAATTCTGGGTACTTGAGACATTTTTCAAAGGTTGCCAAACAATCTGTTTTCTTAGAAACCCTCTCTTAGAGAATTTTTTTCAAAATCTTTTTAGAAAATCCTAAGTTTGATCTTTAGATTATGCTTAGTTTTAGGTGACCTAACTCAGTTTAATAGAGTTTGGTGGCAACTCCAAATCCTTTCCCAAAAATGCTTATTCAAATCAACTTCCAATTCAAACCTAGTTGTACTCATCCTTCTAGGAGGATGAATTCTAACAAGAGAGTACCATGTGTTTTTCACTTATCTCGAGTGCCAAAAAACAGGGCACGATAGTGTTCGACTCCACTGGGAACTGTTCAAGGGTTAGGCTATTGTCATGTCTCTTCACTTACTTAGAGTGCGAAATTCTAATTGCCAGTATAAGACCACGATATATTAATAATTACTCAATGAAGTCTGAGGTTAATCTACAGGCAAGAGGGGTTAGCGCAATTAGGAAAACTCACTTTGATTAGAAAATTCCAAGAAAACACTCCAATAAGATAAAAAGAAAATAGGGTTGAGAAAGAGTTTGATTATTTTAAGCTAAACTATGAAAACAATTCTAAATTAAGTAAAACAAGTGTTGAAACCAATTGATCCAATCAATTGCTTCACTTGGAATTCTATGGAGGCTTTTGATAACTCTAATAATTGATTGCATCATGAGTCTTTGATATGGAAGATTTAGCAATAAAAACCATTATCCTTTAATAATCAAATTTAGAATAAATCTGGTTTAAAATCATAGATGCATACCATTGACCTGTTGCCAAACATAATCAAACATCTAGGTTTTCATAAATATCTACTCTAGATTGAATCACTTTTAGAATCAAAGATGCATACTATCGATTCCCACAGTACATATACTAAACACAAGTTCATGTATAAGTATTACTGAATATAGTCAAAATCTAAGTTTTCATAAATATCTACGGTTTGATCCAAAAAAAATTTAAAAGAAGATTTAAACAATGAAATCAAATTTACCTCCATTGTTCATCCAAGTTCTTCCATTGATTTCACAATTGATCCCAACATGACATCTAGCTACTTAACACCATTATAGATATGCAAAATATATTTTGAAAGACTGAATTTGATTACAGGGATTGAAAAATTATGAAAACTATTGAATCTGATTACAGGAATTGAAAAACTATAGCAAAATTATAAATTTCTACTCTAATCTAATCCTAAAGCTCTCATTGAATCCTTAAAACAAGTAAAAGAAAAGTATCTCCCAAACTAGGCCTATAGGCTGTAGAAAGTCAAAATTTTTTCCAAACCGTTCAAATACTAGCCTTACTGTTCGAACAGTCTTTTGACTTGATTCAAATGACTAAAACTACCTCTGAAATTTCAAATGAGGAAGGCATTCGAGCAGGTGTTTGAATGCTTGGAAGAGCGTTCAAATGGTAAGGATCGATAAACGCCATTTGAATGCCTAGGACCATTATAAGGTCGTTTGAATGGCCTCAAAAACCATTTGAACGGTACTTCTGACAATATATCTAAATAGTTCTTGAAAAGTTACATACAATTGATTTATTATGGATCCCGTTGGCACCTATGGTTTGTGAGATATGACTTTTCAAAGTTTCAGCTCTGCGTGCTTCAATAGTTTGTACCGCAATTTCAGTAGATTGTACTCTGACAACATCCTTTTAAAATCTTGGTCTAAATTGCATCCGAAGTCCTCCAATTTAAGCTCAAAACCTATAAAAAGTAAAATAAACTTAGTTAATACTAAAATATAACTAAAAAGGAATATACAATCTTAAACTAAGGGTAACAAAGCACAACTTAAGGTCTTATAATTGTACTTTCGAAGCAGAATCACACCCCCCAACAAGCTTTTAAAAAGTCCGTAGCAAAATACTAAAAACCAAAAAGATAATCTCCTTTTTTATAGGAGTCATGGATGCACTTGGCTTATGCACCAGGCTTTTAAATCCCTAGTGGACGAGTAGTGTCTCGTGAGGTTTGCAGTGATGATACTCACAAACATCTATTCATATCATATGATTACACCCTAAAAGTGTAATCACAAGCCCTTAATTTATACTTTGTTAGACTTATATTGTAATTAATTATCTTATTTTAGTTAGATATTTGTTTGATTATGTTTTATGTGTGCTTTGTATGTTATAGGAGTTTATAAAGGCAAATAGACGCAAAGAATGATCAAAACATGTTCAAAATGAGCAAATCGGTGATGAGAAGTCCAACCTGTCTCAGTGTTTTGGCCATATATTTTTACTCCAATGTCCAATTGAGTTGATTCTTATGTCATTGGAAAGAGGAATTGAAGAGCTACATATTTTCTCGAATGTGCATAAGCTGAATCGAGCTCTAAAGTGGTCGAAATCGAGCTGGAAGGTTGTTAGGTTGAATTGTGAACGGATTTCCATCCGAATTGACATCAAATGCACCGTTCGGAGCCCTTTAGACTTACGTCACATGCATTGTTCATACGCACTTCGGACTTATGTTAGACATACCATTCAAACACCCTTTAGATTCACACCAGATGCACTGTTCAGATGCCCTTCGGACTGTCTTCAAATGCACCATTCAGACGCACTTTAGAGTGCCTTCATACACACCGTCTAAAGACCGTTCAGACGCTATTTTGACTTCCAAATTGCATTTTTTGTGTCCAAAGCTACGTTTTTAAGGGTCTTTGTAGAGTATTTTAGTAGTTAAGGTTGGTTATAGGTAGAGGGGGGGCGGGAGAAGCTCTCTACGGTTAGTTTTTTCTTCATTTTTAGCTTAGATTTGTAATTGTAGTATAGATGTTGAACTTGTAGTTTTCTTTGATTGTATTGTATTTTTCTTTACTTTCTTACACGTTCTCTCATTTTCTTTGTAACCAAATACTCCTAATATTCAAGTAAATTTTAGTTTAAACTCTTTATGCTTTCTTTTTATTTTTACATGCTTTTATGATGTATTCAAGTAGCTAGAATTTAAAATGAGTTTAAATGTGAAAATCACTCAAGAAATCCAAGGGTTTGAATGGAGGCATCTCATAAAATAATTGCTATGTTTTTCTAGATTTTTAATTCATAGTAATTGCATGTGAAAATTTTAGAAAACTTAGATTATTGACTAAGTTTGGAGATTTTTGATCACCCAAATCAATGGTATTAATTAGGAGTTTTTACTAGAAAACATCTCCACAATTGCTGGGAACTAATTCTCATCAATTAATTGTAAGATAATTTAGAAAACCTAGGCTATTAACTATGTTTGGCTAGTCAATGCACAAACCTCAAATTTGGTATTGACCTTAGTTAAATCGATGGTATTAGCCATTAATTTTCCATTGACCATGTATCTAATTTCAATTACTTGAGAATAATTGGTTTTTAAAGCTAAATCTTCCGGATCAAACACTCTTAAATGTTGTGTGTGATTTGAGTTATAAACCCCATTGAAAGTCTTGGATGGATTGAGTGATTGGATCAATTGAACCCAATTCCCTTTTTAATTGCTTTAATTCTATTTTCATTTTGCTTTAATTTAATTGTCTAGTGTTGATTGTCTTTATTTTCATTCCAATAGTTTAGGAATTCAAAACAACCATCAAAATCCAAAATAGTTTTAGCCCTTTTGTTTTAGATTCAATTCCCCTTTTCCTTGCAATTCAACTCAACCCTAAGTTAGGTTAGTGTGAGTTGAGTGCTAGAGCCTATATTTGGCTAGGTCCCTTGGGAGATAACAATACCAGATTACCAGTTTATACTTCATCGCGACTCCTGTACTCTTACGGGGTACTAACTCCATTTGTAAGAATACCGCATTTGGGGGCGAGTCATCATACTAAAAATAATAGGAGTACACGAGACATATATAAATTCGTTCAAGAAAATTCTCAGTTCACCCTGGATTATGAATCATGCAAGGTGTAGGCATAAAAATATATAAAAAAGATTTATGTAAGGATGTACTATCAATGTGATATAACTTGAATGTCTCAACCTCAATCATATCCTTCATGCTTTGATTAAAACCTTACCAGGTATACATTTACAAGAATATAAACACACAGGTCTCTCAATGGAAAGCTCATCAATAGCGTAAATGTATATGACATGCAACAAGAACAATCCAATAGTAAAAACCATTACGACTTGGCATAGCTCCATAAAAGAATATCCACAATTAAAGTTTTGATCAAAGAATTGACATGTATAACTCATGCACAAAAGAATTCTTAACTCCTGTATACTTTTGGATCAATTAAGGATTTATGAGGTTATGGCTTGGCGAAGAGATATAAGGTATGGTGAATGGAGGATTAAAAAAAAAACTCAAAACATGTGTGATCAAGGCATGTAATGATCAATAGAACATACTTCCAATTTCTCAATTTCATTTGATGTTGCTCTGTTCTCTTTTCTTCTCTTCTCTTTTGTTCCACTCGCTATTCCTTCTTAATAATTTTTTTTCCTTGCTTTCTCTTTTTTTTTTCCTCCACATTCATCGTCTTTTCAATTTCTCACAAGCACAATAATAATACCTTGTCACGCCCAGATTTTTCGCACCCGAGGAATACTCACCCAAACAGGAAAAATGTTGTACTCTCTCATTAGAACTCACCCTCTTAGAAGAATGAGTGCGACTAGGTTTTAATCAAAAAATTGGTTTGAATAAAGGGCTTTTGAAAAAGATTCGGAGTCGCCACCTAATTTGATTAAGGTGAGTTAGGTCACCTAAAAACTAAGCATAATCCGAAAACTACACTTAGGGTTTTTGAAAAAAAAATTTGAAAATATCTCCTCAAGAGAGGGTTTTAAGGAAAACAGGTTGTTTGGCAACTTTTGAAAATATTTAGCACTTTTTTGAAAAATAACTCCTTTTTGGTCTTTGAAATTAGTGATCTAGGTTTGGAGGTTGGTCACGTGTAGGGAAGACGCACTAAGCTATCACCCTACCCCGCCCTTTCGGTACCTACATGTCAATCTACCCTAGATTCACCTATGAGAGTCTTCGACTAACTATTGGCCAATCCTATTCACTTTAGAAAAATAATGTTTGAAAACTAATTTAGCATGATGCATGATATGCAAGTGCAAGAAAAGAGAATTGAAAAATAGATTTGCGAAGAGATTGAGTTGAAATTGATTTGATTTGAAAATAGATTTGAAGAGATGGAATCGAAATTGGAAAGTTTGAAAATCGAAAGTAGAAATTTGAAAATAGAAATTTGAAATTGAAATTTGAGATTTGAGAAGATTTTGAAAACCACACCCATGAGGGTGGAATTGAAAGTTTGAAAAGTATTGTGACCGCACCTATGAAGGTTGCCTACGTATCCCTTTGGGGGAATCAGGTCAATCGTAATTCGGACCGGAGTCCGATTGAAAAGAGATTGATTTGAAAAGAGAGAGATTGAATTGAAAGAAAGAGATTGAATTGAAAACTGGATTTGATTTGAGATTAGAAGAGGAGATTGGAAATTGAAATTGAGAAAATTGGACTTTGATTTGAAGAGATAGATTTTGGAAAGACTTGGTTTTAGAAAGATGGAGGTTTAGGAAACCTAGACTTAGGAAAAAGTAGGAGACCTAGGAAAGACTTGAGAATTTAAGAGAGATTGGATTTAGGAAAGGTTTGAATTAGGAAAGGCCCGATTTAGGAAAGTTTCAAAATTGGAAAGTTTCATTTTTGGAAAGTTTTGGAATTAGGAAAGGTTAGAATTAGGAAAGTTTTAAATTAAGAAAGTTTTGAATTTTGAAATGTTTGAAAGAGGGAAGTTTTGAAAACAAGGAAGTTTTGAAAATAAGAAAGTTTCGTTTTAGGAAAGGTTTGGAAAAGGAAAGTTTTCAATTTAGGAAATGTTTGAATTAAGAAAGTTTCGACTTAAGAAAGTCTTAAATTAAGAAAGCTTTGAGTTTAGAAAAGTCTTAGATTTGGAAAGATGTTGAAGTTTAAGAAAATTTAGAATTTAGAAAGTTTTTAGGTTTAGAAAGATTTAACTTAAGAAGGTTTCAAATTTAGAAAGTTTTGAATTTGGAAAAATTTGAAATTTAGAAAGTTTTAGAGTTTTAGAAAATCTTGAGATTAGGAAAGGTTTGAGTTTAGGAAAGATTTGAAAACTTAGGTTTGAAAAGTTAAGATTTGAGAGGAGGGTAGAATTAGGAAAGGGTTGAATTAGGAAAGATTTGAATTTTGTGTTTTAGGAAACTTATGGTTTAGGAAGATGGAAGTTTAGGAAGGATTTTAATTAAAAAAAGGTCGGATTAGGAAAGGATTGGATTTTGTTTCTAAAAGGGAAGGTTTGACTTCGTTTCCAAAAACGGAAGATAGGATCTAGTTTCCTAAACGGGGAGATTGGATTTGGTTTCCTAAAGCAAATGTTTGATTTTGTTTCCTAAAGGAAAGATTTGATTTGGTAAGGATTTGGAAAGGGAGGTTTTAGAAACCCTAGATTTGAAAAACCATAGTTTTGACGTAGAAAATAAGTTTTGGAAACATGTATATATTTTATGTGAAAACAAGAGATTTTGGAAACCTAGGTTTGGGGCAAAGTTTGAAAACCATGTTTTTGGAAAGAAAATTAGGGTTTCCTAATTGCGGGTTCTAGGGCTTGACTTGGGCTCTAAGGAATGAGTTTTTAGAAAATGCGTTTTTGGAAACGAAGGTTTCTAAAGGGGAATCCTAGGGAGGAGTTTTTGGAAAGTGAATTTGGAAAGAGAGTTTTTGGAAAGATTTTGGGAAAGAAAGAGTTTTTGGAAAGTGTGTTTTTAGAAACGAAGATTTTAGATAGAAATCCTAGAGAGGAAATTTCTAGAAGGAAGATTTTGGAAAGAGAATTTTTTAGAAAGGTTTTTGAAGAGAGTTTTTAGGAAGGGATTTTAAAGAGAAAGAGTTTTGGAAAGGAGTTGAAAAAGGGAATTTTGAAAAATAGATTTTGGAGGGGAGTTTCTGAAAACAATTGTGGAGAGGAGAGTTTTAGGAAAGTATGTTGAAAAAGAAGATTTTTAGGAAGAGATTTATGAAAAGAGAGAGTTTTTTGAAAAGTATGAAAACGTCTCACTTTCCTAAAGCGATTCTAACCATAAGAGGGCTAGAACCACTTTAGGAAAGCGGTTTTGAAAATAAGGTTTGAAAATATAGACCAAAAGGTCACTTTTAATATGACACTTTCCTAAAGCAACCCTAGCCATGGAAAGGCTAGAATCACCCTAGAATTGTGGTTTTGAAAACAAGTTTTTGAAAAAGAGATTTTGATGCAATTTTGAAAAACAAGTTTGAAAACAGTTTTGAAAACAACTTTGAAAACGAATTTTGGAAGATGCAAGATTATGATATGCACAATGCAATTTGGGGTCGTGAACATACAAGGTTAAGGCTTCACCACATAATCAAGGGGGTCGGACCCACGTGGTCTCTGGTTAGACTAGAAGAAAGCCCCCAACACGGTGACTCTCCAATAGCCCAATCCTACACATGGACCGGGAATCCCCTTGTTTCAAGCATGCAAAGAAAGGGGGGGGGGGGGAAAGAGATGGGGGATTAAAATAGAGAAAACCCAAGTGGGTTAGAGAGAGAAGAGAGAGGGGGGAAGTGCGAAAATTTAAATAGGGAGCCTACCATGTTTCTTGTTTATTTTGCGCGCCGTGCAGTCTTCGGTCTTCGTCTTGATCTTCGTCTTCAGTCTTCAAGAGTTGTCTTCAAGCTTTGGATGGCAGCTCTTCAAGTCTTCAAAGAGTGGTTGAAGGCCAGTGTGTGAGTGTATGAGGGAGTGTATGAGTGTATAGGAGGCTAGGGTTTAGGAAAACCTAGGGAGGCTAGGGTTTTGGAGGTGCTCGAGCTCTGTATATCGAAATATAGGATTTTTAGGTTAAGTTTGCAGACTCTTTTCACGTTGAACGAGGCCCTGTATTTATAGAGGGAAGACAAACCTGACGCCTGTTGCAGTGGCGCCAGGCCAAATTATACACTGGCGCCACTAGGAGTGGCACTGGCGCCACTAGGAGTGGCGCCAGCCATTTAGGAAACATTTAAGGTCGGCAAGCAACGTATCTTTGACTAGATTTGGGCGCCTGTACTAGCGACTACCATGCAATCTTTAGCCTGGCTTCACTAGGAGTGACTCCGGAAAGTCCGGGAATGATTTGAAGGAGCTGGGAGTGACCCGGAAGGCCGGAAAGAAGCAAGAACACTTAAAATAGTGTCCTGGAGGTATTTGACTTGAAAAATGAAGATAAGGTGGGTCGGAAAGGTTAACTGGGCCTTTAGGGGCAAAACGGTCAATCGGACCGAAAAACTGCCGGGGCGAACTCAGATTGTCCCGGGAAAAGACTTGGGATCTGGAAACATTATTTAGAATGCTCCCAGAGGTTTCCGGTTTGATTCCCAGGGCCGGCGTGGTCGGAAATGGAGACCGGCCCACCAGGGGCAAAACGGTCATTTTGTACCGGGTTTGCCGGAACTGACTCGGAATGATCCAGAAAGGTAAAGGAAGGTTGAAAACACTATAAAAAGTATTTTTGGGACATTACTGGTTTGATACCCAGAGTTGGTGTGGTCAAAGAAGGAGACCGGCACTATAGGGGCAAAATGGCCATTTTGTACCGGGTTGGTCGGAACTGAATCGGAATGGTCCGGAAAGGTAAAGGAAGGTTGAGAATACTATAAAAAGTATTCTCGGGACATTACCGGTTTGATACTCAAAGCCGGTATGCTCAAAGAAGGAGACTGGCCCTCCAGGGGCAAAACGGCCATTTTGTACCGAGTTGGCCGGAACTAACTCGGAATGATCTGGAAAGGTAAGGGAAGGTTGAGAATACTATAAAAAGTATTCTCAGGAGGTTACCGGTTTGATACCCAGAGCCGGTGTGGTTCCCGGGGCATTCGGATGCTTAGGGGCAAAATGGTCATCTTGACCGAAAAGTCTCGTAAAAGGTCCTAAGGCTAGACTGGTCATTTTTCACCGAAGTGAGCTAACAGACACTGGTGTTGACCTGGGTTTTGAGTGTTTCCACCACTCTCACGGTGTGAGTACTTCCGCTACTCAAACGGGGTTGAGTATTTCCGTTACTCGGACGGGGTTGATGATTTGGGAGTATTTCCGCTACTCGGACGGGGTTGAGTATTTTCGCTACTCTAACGGGTTTGCGAGTATTTCCGCTACTCTAACGGTTCTGTGAGTATTTCCGCTACTCTAACGGCTTTGTGAGTAGTTTTGCTACTCGGACCGTCTCGAGGAATAAACTGTCTCGAGAGTGGGACTGGAAGGGGTCTTACCATCTCCGAAGAGACGTGCCTAGATTGGAGCCATCTCGAGGAATAAACTATCTCGAGAGTGGGATTGGAAAGGGGTCTTACCGTCTCCAAAGAGACGTGCCTGGATTGGAGCCGTCTCGAGGAATAAACTGTCTCGAGAGTGGGATTGGAAAGGGGTCTTACCGTCTCCAAAGGGACATGCCTGGGTTTTGAGTGTTTCCACCACTCTAACGGTTTTGTGAGTACTTCCACTACTCTAACGGTTTTGTGAGTGTTTCCGCCACTCTAACGGTTTTGTGAGTGTTTCCGCCACTCTAACGGTTTTGTGAGTAGTTTTGCTACTCAGACCGTCTCGAGGAATAAACTGTCTCGAGAGAGGGATTGGAATTGGAATAAGAAAGGACAATGCCCCTAAGGGCATTTTGGTCATTTTGCCTCTATTTGGGCCTGACAGGCCCGCGAAGCAATGGAAAGACGGAATTTGGACCTAGAGGATTGGTTTCGATTGGAATATGTCCACAATGACTTGAAAACAAGTCTGGACGAAGTGTAGGCTACCGAGCGGTCAAAAATGGGGTGCTTACAGCTGCCCCTCTTTTTCTGTCTTTGCTTGTCAAAGACAGAAAACGATACGAGTAAGAGTCCTATGTTGACCGCGAGGCAGTCAGAGGGACGGACACTGGAAATCCTTCGACAACGGGGGTCGAAAACGGATAACAGGCCAAAAAAGCCTTCGAAAACGAGTTTTGGCGGGAAAAAGGGCAAAACTGTCCAGAATTTATAACTGGCGCCACTAGTAGTGGCGCATTTGGAAGAAATGAACTGGCACCTCTGCTAGTGGCGCCAGGCTTAAAGTTAAAACCAGAAAATTTCAGGTTCGAACACCCGCTGGATTTCAAGAGTTTTTTGCAAATTTGCGAGGCATTGCGAGGAATCTGTCTTGGACATTGAAGGAGCACTCCTTAGGGACCACGGGTGATTGTCGGAGGGAGTCCACGTCGCCGGAAAAGTCGCCGGAAGTGAAGATTTCGCCGGAGAACTTCCAAAAGGTGAGTTTTCAAATTTTGTTGATTTTGATGTGTAGAACTTCGTTTGAATCATGTGAATAGTGGAAATTAATGCTTTGATATGTTTTGAACACTTTGGTGATGTTTTTTTTTGCAATTTGATGGTTGTTTGATTGAATTTGAGTGATTACATGTAAATGTGTGAAGGGGGTTTTCTGCAGGAATAGGAAATTTGTTCCTATAAGCATGGGTATTAGGTTTTCTAGCTATGTTTTTGTGCAATGTGCCTTAGAAAAATGTGTTTAACAACCGTATGAAGTTTCGTGATTTTTTAAAAACTCGGTGAATTTTTGATTTTTTGAAAATGAGAAAAAATATTTAGAAATTTAGAAAAAATTAGAAAATTCAAGAAATTGATGAAATTTTTAAATTTTGAAATTTGGAAAAATGTAGGAATATTTTGAAAACATTTGAGGTGATTTTGAAGAATTTTGGAAGCTTTTTGAAAACCATTGATTTATTTAAAAAATAAAACATGAGTTTTGAAAATTTTGAAAAATTGGAAAGGGTGCACGGGTGCCATTGTCATGTGATTGTAGCGTTGGAATGTGCATATTTCGTGTTTTGTGTTGATGTCATGGGCGTTGTAGGGGCCATTTTTAAACGGGATTCTGCCGAAATTTTTAGAAATTATGAAAAGAGTTGGTTAAAATTTTAGAAATAAAACATTTTTTAAGGGAAAAGACAGAGAACCCTTGAGACGTAATTTGGAGTTGGAAAATCAAGATGTGTGAAAATTTTGTTTTTGATTTGTTATTCAAAATCGTTTATTTGTTTGGTGTTATTTGTTTGTTTTATTTTATTGTTATTTAAACTGCATGGATGGTATATTAACATCACTTACCTTGGCTTACCTTCTCAGGATGGCAGACGCAGGTAATGACGGTTCTGAGAGGAGACGTCGCTTGGGGAAGGTGGCCCGGACCAATTCTGCTGGCGGTTCTAGTCGATTTAGAGGTAGTCAACGATCTACCGGACGATCCTCATCCAGCCAGAGCGGGCAGGGAAGTAGACTACCTGTCGACCCTTTTCCTCCGGTTGAGCAGGCTTTTGCTAAGGAGGTTGACGCCGAGGAGGAGGTATTGGGCCTTGGGGACTAGGTGACCAGCTATGGGAGAGCTTCTTCTAGGCATAGGCAGACATACACTAACTTGGGAGATTTGCAGATACCAGATGTCCCACCTCTCGAGGATCTGGCCTATCACCTTAGTGTATATTCCAGACAGCATTTGCCACCTCCGCGGGTACATACAGCTTTCCAGGGGGCTATTCATCAGGTTTTTGTGACCATACAACAGGCTGCCCCATCATACCGCGCCTTCTTGGCAGAGATCGGATTTGGCGCTTTCATGGGATTACATGCGAACCGCCTGAACCGGCATTTAGTACTGATTTTGGGTGAGCGGTGGTTCGGGGAGACTGGGACCTTCCATTTTGTCGGCTTTGAGTTAGGCCCCACTCCTTTAGATTGGGCGATTATTACAGGACTCTCCTTTGTCGGCCGGCGGATCACCCTGCACCTGGTCAGCAGGGACGAGGCCTGTTTGCTGTTGGATTTGCCTCAGCCTGAGCGTTCTGCCTTCCCAGTCTCTTGGATTAGTCAGGGTGAGCGTACTTTTACTACTGAGCCATCGCCTGCCAGGCGAGACATCATGAGATAGCGACTTGTGTTATACATCATCTTTAGCTACTTCTGCAACAACAACAAGTCACTCGTGCCGTGCCGTCTGGTGAGTATAGTAGCCGATCTGGGAGCTTTGTCCGAGTTGGACTGGGGGTCCTTTTCTTTTGGCTGCTTTCTTCGATCGATGCGGGTTCGGACTTCTTCTCGCTGGGGCAGCATGACTAGCTTTTGGCCCTTCCTTGTCTGGTGGAGCTACGAGTACCTGCCAGTGCGTCGTCCTGCAGTTGTTGAGGATGATCTCTATCCTCGTACTTTGAGGTGGGCTCGTGACCGGGTAGCCCAACAATCGGAGATTACTGACTTCGTGACGCTCCGGGCTAACCTTGAGTTGATTGAGGCGAGGGATGTGACCTGGCGGCCCCTCATTGGATCAGTCCATTATGAGACAGTCCGATACCTGGTCCCGTTGTCCTTGTCAAGAGCTGCTTTTCTCAGCGATGACACCTGGGAGTCCTATCTTGGAGAGCGGCATTGGCAGCAGTTTCACGAGGAGTTTCGATCAGCAGGGGCTCCGCCAGAGTATATGTTTGGAGCCCTGGTGGCTGGAGTGCCCATCCCCTACCAAGAGCGCCAGCCAGGTGCCGAGTTCTTGCTTCCTCCGGATACGGATTATGCCGCGCACTTCGGGGCCCATTCGGTTAGTGCCTTCACCCGGTTTGAGGTAGTTGTTGGCGGGTACGCTGTTGGCCAGGAGGTGGTTGACCTATGGCGCCGGGCTGGAGGATATGTGCCCCAGGCCGAGTTTACTGCTGTGAGAGATCAGAGAGACCGGTACCAGATGGAGCGGGACCAGTACCAGGTCGAGGTAGCTTCCCTGACGGCTCCGTTATCTCAGATGGGTGGTGGGGGGGTAAGTTATTCTCTCTTTGCTCCTTATTTCTCTGCCGTTGCTTAACTCCTTTTGCTTGCAGCTGATTTTGGTTTTATCTCCCCTGCAGGATGGCGGTGCTTCGAGTAGTTATCCTCCTCCGCCAATGCCGGGTTTCGGAAATTTTGATCCAGATGATATTGATTTTGACCTGTGATTGATGCCCCTTGTGGAGACTCTGATCCTCTTTTGCCCCTTGTCCCTGAGATGTATTGATGTTAGACAGTTTTATTTTGCTTAGTTTTGTATAAGGATGGATGTTTATGGTACTTAGATGCACAGGTAGACATATATATATGATCACAGACATATGATGTATGATGATGTTAGATATTTATTACATGAGTTGATATTGGTGACTTCTATTTCTACAGGGAGTTATGTCCTATATATGCAAAGCTCATGCTGATTTTTTTTTTTTTTTTTTAACATATGCACAAGTTAGAAATATGTTAGTAGAATGACACAGGGTGCTGTTAGACTTATAGCCTTCGGAATGGTAACTCCCTCCTCTTCGAGGGTTTAGCCTCTCTTCTGGCTCAATCCTACCTCGATTGGATGATAGCACTTCGCACCTTTCTTAACCTCTTGACTGCCCCCCAACTTTCTATTCTAGGGTTAGTGTATAGGGTTATTGGGCTGAGACTCTCGACTCTCGGGGTTTTAGCAACAACTTACTTGACCTTTGGCAGAGCGATAAGTGACCAATTATTTCAATCCGAGAAGGCTTTGTTTAGGGCCGTAATGTAGGCTAGGTTATGGGGTTTTAGAAACAACGGGATATGTAGGCTCAAATTCAATGTTGTTTTCAGCAGGGTTTAGATCCAAACTGTCCTTAACCGTTTTTCAGTAGGATTAGCATCCATGTTTTATTATTATTATTTTTTTTTAAGCTTTGGCAACATATCTAACTCATTTAGATCAAGCAATCTTTTTTCAATCAGAGGGGACTTTAATAGGGTTGTAATGTAGGCCATGGTTTCGGAGTTTTGCAAGAAAAGGTAAAGGTTCAAACCTATTGTACCTATTGGGTTTCCTTGTAACCTAGGATCACCTTTAAATTTCCTTCTCGCTTTTGGCTATATATTTCTCAGGGTGAAAATAACCTTGTTCTTTCACCCTTTCCATGTACTTCTTAAGATAAACATGATTTTCTTTTCTGTGCCTTTGAAGTTAATTCAATCACGATTTTCTTCAGGCCTTTCTTTAGAATCATGGTTTTTTTTTTTTGGCCTCTTGCCCCTTGGCAACTCCTTCCTTTTGCTTTTCCTTTCTATTTCTTTTCTTTTCTTTTATGAAACGAAACAATTCTTTAACCCTTTCCCCTTAAATCTTTTCCTTGGAAGTTCAATATACCCAGTGTGGGCGGTGATCTCTAGGTTGGGGTTTTGTTAAGAAAGGATAAGTGGCTCAACGGGTTTGGCAAGGGGTTGCTTTTGACTGTATGGGGAAATGAAATGAGGGCCTCTCTTTACTTTGAATTAAATTGCTTGATCCATAGAGTTTTTCAACACTATCCTAGCATGATAGAGGTGGACACCACTCCTAGAGTTCTCAACTATTGTCTGCCCTAGTGTGGGGAGGACAGTCTTGGATCAAGGTTAACAAAGAAAATTTTCGCTTTCCGCGATGCACTAGGGGTTAAGCAAAGGTAATATGAGCACATTTGTTCATTTATTTAGTTATTTATTCTTTATATGTGGGGGAATGAAAGATGGCTCCTCTTCCTCTTGATAAACTGGCCACACATCGCTTAGCCTCAGAGTCTTGCAAGTGCTGCCTTTGGATAGTATCCTCACTCATCCTTATTCTCTCTCTCTGTGGACAACTGATCACTTGGCGAGTGGTTAACTCATGCTATCATCCCTTCAGGTTGGATCATTCTATAAGACAAACCATGCCCCTTGCGTAGAACGTAGTCACTATTCCCAGGGAAGACAAGCAACGGAATAAAAGACTGTCATTTGATTATTATTATTATGTTTACGGAAAGCATCAAGTTCTTAATAAGAAAATGTAGACATTAATTTAAAAACAAGAAGTAAAAGGGATAGAAAGAAAGTGGGTGAAAACACCCCTCTCTTGTACGCTTGTGTAAAGAACCCATTTTTAGTACGGCCTTGGGACAATTCCCACGTCTTCGATGCTCCATTCGCGACCCAGATCTTCTGCCAAGGTGAGACAAGCAAAGGTTTCCCCTAGAGCTCCATAGATGTTGACATTGTTGATGCGGTTGTCAGCCTCCTTCTTGTTCTGTGTAGCGGGTTCTTCTGTAAATAGGGTGTCCAGCTCACCTCCTTCCAATTCGAATGGCTCTGCTTGTGCTCTTGGCTTCTCTATCCTCCAGCTCATTTCTTCATAGTTGTACTCATTTGTGGGCCAATGACTCTCTGGCAAATGACGTTCGGCCGCGGCATATTTTGGATGCAGAAACTCGGCACCCCATCCATCAGCAACCATGTTTTCAGTAGTCTCATCTCCCAGGAACATTGGCTCCTCAATGGGCCAGTCGGAAGCATCAGGCACTTCATCAGGGTTATGGAGATATATTGGGCATAATGGGAAATCCTCCTCCCAGTCATCTTCTTCCTCGGTCTCCCAATTGTCCTCATAATCCTCGGCTTCGGGCTCGACAAACAATCCCTCGCCCTCCATTTCTACTAGTATCATATTGATGGTGTGATCTGGCAGAGGGTTAGCAGTCACATTGGGAGTGGGAGCAGGTTTTACTGGCTGCAGATCAATGGTCTTATTATCGATCAGGTCTTGGATCTTCTGCTTGAGAGCAAAGCAGCTTTCGGTGTCATGCCCCTGGCCACCTGAATGATTTTCACTTGTAAGGGCAGCATTAAAGGTTGGGGGTAGAGGGCTTGGCAACAGACGAGCAGGGATGGGCTTCAAGATGTTGTTCTTTAGAAGGCTATGGTACGCCTCAGTTTGGGTACAGGCTAAGGCGTCGAAGGTATGGGTACGCCGAGCAGGTCTATTGAAGTTGGGTCGTGCCCCAGCGGGACCATAGTTCGGGGTTGGAGCAGGCATGGTCAAGGTGGGTAAGGGCAAGACCTGGGGTGATTGGAGCGGAGGTCGGTATTGAGGTGGTTGGCTAGGCAAAATAGCAGACACTTGATTTTCCTTCCTAATCGTGCCTTTGTAGTAGCCACCTTCTTGGCTATGTTGGTGGTATTTTCTCCAGTCTTGGCATAGGGATCTGTAATTCTTCCTGTCTTGAGGCCATTTTCTATCATTTCCCCCTGCATGATGAGTTCAGAGAAGCTTTTTCCCACGCTTGTGCAGAGTTTCTCATAGAATATACCTTGAAAAGTATGTATAAATAGTTGTACATACTCCTTCTCCTCCAAGGGGGATTGACTTGTGCAGCGGCCTCCCTCCATCTTAGGGCGTATGCTTTAAAACTCTCCTTCTCACCCTTGCTCATCGTCATCAAGGACCAGCGGTCGGAAGTGAGATCGATGTTGTGACGATATTGGGCTTTGAATGCATTAACTAACTCCATCCAGGTTGTGATCTTCCTTAAGTCCAGACGAGCAAACCATTGTAGAGCTGACCCGGTGAGGCTGTGTTGGAATAACTGCATAAGGAGCTTCGAGTCGTTGCCATGTCCACTTAGTGCTCTAGCATATAGACGAAGATGAGCAACAGGGTTACCGGTACCATCGTACTTCTGGAAGTCAGGCATTTTAAACTTAGCAGGCCTCGGGTGAATCCGTAAGCATCATGGCCATGGACACTTCGCAACGAATCCTCCAACCCTTGGATTTTCAGACTGAAAGGGTCTAGAGGGGCCTTCTTCGTAACGGGTGAAAGCAATATGGTCTCCTCTTCTTCAGTATTGACCCTTTTGGAGTCTTCTTTGGTTTTCCCAGCATTGTCAGACTGAAGCAAGATCCTCGGATTAGCGGGTTCAAGGTCTTTAGATGAAGTCGTTGATGATGACGGGACCGCAGTAGTATCCTTCATGGCCAGAGTTTGAGCATCTCATCCATCTTAGTCCTCATTTTATTAACTTCCTCTCGAGAGACTTGAGAGGATTTTTTAGGGTTAGCAGCCATCAATGATGCTTTGTGCCGAGTGATAATAGGATCCCTCGGTGGATGTTGCCCCTTTTTGGGAGCAATGTTGGCTCAGTGCGGGGTGACGTCTGTAAATAGAAATAAAATAGAAAAAAGAAAGAGACAAAAACATAAGTCACAAGTTAGTTTTTGGTTTTTAGAGAACTTTATGCAATGCATGTCCTAGGGTTGCCCCTGCTTGAGAGGGAGACTAATCATGATGTATTGGCTCACTTTTGGAGATAGGGGATTTGCCCCTGTATGCAGATACCTTACCGTCAGGTAGGAACCTTTAATCATCCATGCATTCATTTATAAAAATAAAGAAGTACATTAAATTTTGGGCTTAAGATACAAAAGAATTGAAATACATTTTAATAGGGGGAGGGGGAACATTTTCCTTTGGACTTCCACCTATCTACTTTTACAAAAGGGAAAACCTAAACTACTCTTGAGTCTTCGGATTCGCCTTCCTTGGATTTGATGTTGAGGAGGTCGCTGAGAGACCTTGTTGATTGATTGCCCCTTATCTTCTTGGCAACCCCATCTCTGTGAGCATAGAGGGATTGGGGCCCCTCTTGTGGAATGAATCAAGATGCATGCAATGAGTCCTTAGGGTCACGCGGGAACCCTTAGGGTTTGGGTAGGTTTAATGCAAGGGAGAGTAACGTTGGTGTCACTCTCAATGGGTTGATCATATGCATGAGAATGCAGTGACTTGAGTTACTTGGAGCTCTTGTCTTGACATGGAATATTGAATGCATGAACATGAATATGCAAAAAGTATAAGGAGACAAAGTACAATTGAAGTAAACATGCATGCATGAACAGTTAGACAAGCATTATGACAGTATAAACACAAGGATTATAACAGCAGGTATAAATGAAAGTAAAAGTAGTCACCCTTTCCTCCGTGATTTTGAAAACGGTGCTCGTGTCCTAAATCCGGCAGAGGTTCGGCTATGCATGGTGTCTATATGAGTATGAGGTTGTGGGTTGACTAATGCGTCCTAAAAAGGCTCGGTCCCCGGATCTTCAAACCTAGGCCCACTCCCCGAGGTGGTGCCATGATCGGTTGGTGATCCGAGCGGGGGAACCATCAAGAGGCCGTAGGCGAAAAAACT
Source organism: Euryodendron excelsum (assembly GCA_033060915.1). NCBI lineage: Eukaryota > Viridiplantae > Streptophyta > Magnoliopsida > Ericales > Pentaphylacaceae > Euryodendron > Euryodendron excelsum. Next base: position 37,233,277 of record CM065387.1, on the reverse strand, counting down.
GACACAATATCTTGCCCACAACCAATATACCGTTCCCCCTTTCTAACTAGAAAGGACATATCAGGGTATGCAAATATGCAAAATGCAAGTGCACATGCAGTGTGTGTGTGATTTTTAAAAGTGGAGAAAAGAGCCCAACAACTCCCATTCATCCTGTACATCACATTCATGCAAAGCAGTTAATGAAATTTAAACATAAAGCGCACCTACAAAACAAAGATGCAAGTGTTAGTATGTGGATGACAAACATAATGCAAGATAATATGAATAAATGCATGTTTTTTTTTTTTTTTGAAAACAATTTTGGAAATTTAGTTTTGAAAATTTAAAGTGAATGGGATTGAACCAAGTTAATTGAAGACTCTACATGGGTAAAGGGTAAATAGACATGACTAACGGCCTAACCCTCTAAGTGTCCCCAACGGAGTCGCTAGCTGTCGCGCCCAGATTTTTCGCACCCGAGGAATACTTACCCAAGCGGGAAAAATGTTGTACTCTCTCGTTAGAACTCACCCTCCTAGAAGAATGAGTGCGACTAGGTTTTAATTAAAATTTTGGTTTGAATAAAGGAGTTTTGAAAAAGATTCGGAGTCGCCACCTAACTTGATTAAGGTGAGTTAGGTCACCTAAAAACTAAGCATCATCCGAAAACTACACTTAGGGTTTTTGAAAAATAATTTTGAAAATATCTCCTCAAAAGAGGGTTTTAAGGAAAACAGGTTGTTTGGCAACCTTTTGAAAACATTTAGCTCTTTTTTGAAAAATAACTCCTTTTTGGTCTTTGAAATTAGTGATCTAGGTTCGGAGGTTGGTTACGTGTAAGGAAGGCGCACTAAGCTATCACCCTACCCCGCCCTTTCGGTACCTACATGTCAATCTACCCTAGATTCACCTATGAGAGTCTTCGACTGACTATTGGTCAATCCTATTCACTTTAGAAAAATAATGTTTGAAAACTAATTTAGCATGATGCATGATATGCAAGTGCAAGAAAAGAGAATTGAAAAATAGATTTGCGAAGAGATTGAGTTGAAATTGATTTGATTTGAAAATAGATTTGAAGAGATGGAATCGAAATTGGAAAGTTTGAAAATCGAAAGTAGAAATTTGAAAATAGAAATTTGAAATTGAAATTTGAGATTTGAGAAGATTTTGAAAACCACACCCATGAGGGTGGAATTGAAAGTTTGAAAAGTATTGTGACCGCACCTATGAAGGTTGCCTACGTATCCTTTTGGGGGAATCAGGTCAATCGTAGTTCGGACCGGAGTCCGATTGAAAAGAGATTGATTTGAAAAGAGAGAGATTGAATTGAAAGAAAGAGATTGAATTGAAAACTGGATTTGATTTGAGATTAGAAGAGGAGATTGGAAATTGAAATTGAGAAAATTGGACTTTGATTTGAAGAGATAGATTTTGGAAAGACTTGGTTTTAGAAAGATGGAGGTTTAGGAAACCTAGACTTAGGAAAAAGTAGGAGACCTAGGAAAGACTTGAGAATTTAAGAGAGATTGGATTTAGGAAATGTTTGAATTAGGAAAGGCCCGATTTAGGAAAGTTTCAAAATTGGAAAGTTTCATTTTTGGAAAGTTTTGGAATTAGAAAAGGTTAGAATTAGGAAAGTTTTAAATTAAGAAAGTTTTGAATTTTGAAATGTTTGAAAGAGGGAAGTTTTGAAAACAAGGAAGTTTTGAAAATAAGAAAGTTTCGTTTTAGGAAAGGTTTGGAAAAGGAAAGTTTTCAATTTAGGAAATGTTTGAATTAAGAAAGTTTCGACTTAAGAAAGTCTTAAATTAAGAAAGCTTTGAGTTTAGAAAAGTCTTAGATTTGGAAAGATGTTGAAGTTTAAGAAAATTTAGAATTTAGAAAGTTTTTAGGTTTAGAAAGATTTAACTTAAGAAGGTTTCAAATTTAGAAAGTTTTGAATTTGGAAAATTTTGAAATTTAGAAAGTTTAAGATTTAGAAAGTTTTAGAGTTTTAGAAAATCTTGAGTTTAGGAAAGATTTGAAAACTTAGGTTTGAAAAGTTAAGATTTGAGAGGAGGGTAGAATTAGGAAAGGGTTGAATTAGGAAAGATTTAAATTTTGTGTTTTAGGAAACTTATGGTTTAGGAAGATTGAAGTTTAGGAAGGATTTGAATTAAAAAAAGGTCGGATTAGGAAAGGATTGGATTTTGTGTCTAAATGGGAAGGTTTGACTTCGTTTCCAAAAACGGAAGATAGGATCTAGTTTCCTAAACGGGGAGATTGGATTTGGTTTCCTAAAGCAAATGTTTGATTTTGTTTCCTAAAGGAAAGATTTGATTTGGTAAGGATTTGGAAAGGGAGGTTTTAGAAACCCTAGATTTGAAAAACCATAGTTTTGACGTAGAAAATAAGTTTTGGAAACATGTATATATTTTATGTGAAAACAAGAGATTTTGGAAACCTAGGTTTGGGGCAAAGTTTGAAAACCATGTTTTTGGAAAGAAAATTAGGGTTTCCTAATTGCGGGTTCTAGGGCTTGACTTGGGCTGTAAGGAAAGAGTTTTTAGAAAATGCGTTTTTGGAAACGAAGGTTTCTAGAAGGGGAATCCTAGGGAGGAGTTTTTGGAAAGTGAATTTGGAAAGAGAGTTTTTGGAAAGATTTTTGGAAAGAAAGAGTTTTTGGAAAGTGTGTTTTTAGAAACGAAGATTTTAGATAGAAATCCTAGAGAGGAAATTTCTAGAAGGAAGATTTTGGAAAGAGAATTTTTTAGAAAGGTTTTTGAAGAGAGTTTTTAGGAAGGGATTTTAAAGAGAAAGAGTTTTGGAAAGGAGTTGAAAAAGGGAATTTTGAAAAATAGATTTTGGAGGGGAGTTTTTGAAAACAATTGTGGACAGGAGAGTTTTAGGAAAGTATGTTGAAAAAGAAGATTTTTAGGAAGAGATTTATGAAAAGAGAGAGTTTATTGAAAAGTATGAAAACGTCTCACTTTCCTAAAGCGATTCTAACCATAAGAGGGCTAGAACCACTTTAGGAAAGCGGTTTTGAAAATAAGGTTTGAAAATATAGACCAAAAGGTCACTTTTAATATGACACTTTCCTAAAGCAACCCTAGCCATGGAAAGGCTAGAATCATCCTAGAATTGTGGTTTTGAAAACAAGTTTTTGAAAAAGAGATTTTGATGCAATTTTGAAAAACAAGTTTGAAAACAGTTTTGAAAACAATTTTGAAAACGAATTTTGGAAGATGCAAGATTATGATATTCACAATGCAATTTGGGGTCGTGAACATACAAGGTTAAGGCTTCACCACATAATCAAGGGGTCGGACCCACGTGGTCTTTGGTTAGACTAGAAGAAAGCCCCCGACACGGTGACTCTCCAATAGCCCAATCCTACACATGGACCGGGAATCCCCTTGTTTCAAGCATGCAAAGAAAGGGGGGGGGGGGGGGGAAAGAGATGGGGGATTAAAATAGAGAAAACCCAAGTGGGTTAGAGAGAGAAGAGAGAGGGGGGAAGTGCGGAAATTTAAATAGGGAGCCTACCTTGTTTCTTGTTTATTTTGCGCGCCGTGTAGTCTTCGGTCTTCATCTTGATCTTCGTCTTCAGTCTTCAAGAGTTGTCTTCAAGCTTTGGATGACAACTCTTCAAGTTTTCAAAGGGTGGTTGAAGGCCAGTGTATGAGTGTATGGGGGAGTGTATGAGTGTATAGGAGGCTAGGGTTTGTGTATAGTGGCTAGGGTTTGGGAAAACCTAGGGAGGCTAGGGTTTTGGAGGTGCTCGAGCTCTGTATATCGAAATATAGAATTTTTAGGTTAAGTTTGCAGACCCTTTTCACGTTGAACGAGGCTCTGCATTTATAGAGGGAAGACAAACCTGGCGCCTGTTGCAGTGGCGCTAGGCCAAATTATACACTGGCGCCACTAAGAGTGGCGCCAAGCCATTTTTTGGCTTGGCGCCACTACTAGTGGCGCCAGCCATTTAGGAAACAATTAAGGTCAGCAAGCAACGTATCTTTGATTAGATTTGGGCGTCTGTACTTGTGACTACCATGCAATCTTTAGCCTAGCTTCACTAGGAGTGACTCCGGAAAGTCCGGGAATGATTTGAAGGAACCAGGAGTGACCCGGAAGGCCGGAAAGAAGCAGGAACACTTAAAATAGGGTCCTAGAGGTATTTGACTTGAAAAATGAAGATAAGGTGGTTCGAAAAGGTTGACCGGGCCTTTAGGGGCAAAACGGTCAATCGGACCGGAAAACTGCCGGGGCGAACTCGGATTGTCCCGGGAAAAGACTTGGGAACTAGAAACATTATTTAGAATGTTTGCAGAGGTTGCCGATTTGATTCCCAGGGCCGGCGTGGTCGGAAATGGAGACCGGCCCACCAGGGGCAAAACGGTCATTTTGTACCGGGTTTGCCGGAACTGACTCGGAATGATCCGGAAAGTTAAAGAAAGGTTGAGAACACTAAAAAAAGTATTCTCGGGACATTACCGGTTTGATACCCAGAGCCGGTGTGGTCAAAGGAGGAGACCGGCCCTCTAGGGGCAAAACGGCCATTTTGTACCAGGTTGGCCGGAACTGAGTCAGAATGGTTCGGAAAGGTAAAGGAAGGTTGAGAATACTATAAAAAGTATTCTCGGAACATTACCAGTTTGATACTCAAAGCCGGTATGGTCGAAGAAGGAGACCGGCCCTCTAGGGGCAAAACAGCCATTGGGTACCGGGTTGGCCGGAACTGACTCGGAATGATCCGGAAAGGTAAGGGAAGGTTGAGAATACTATAAAAGGTATTCTTAGGAGGTTATCGGTTTGATACCCAGAGCCGGTGTGGTTCCCGGGGCATTCGGATGCTTAGGGGCAAAATGGTCATCTTGACCGAAAAGTCTCGGAAAAGGTCCTAAGGGTAGTCTGGTCATTTTTCACCGAAGTGAGCTAACAGACACTGGTGTTGACCTGGGTTTTGAGTGTTTCTACCACTCTCACGGTGTGAGTACTTCCGCTACTCGGATGGGGTTGATGATTTGTGAGTATTTCCGCTACTCGGACGAGGTTGATGATTTGTGAGTATTTCCGCTACTCGGACGGGGTTGAGTATTTCCGCTACTCGGACGGGGTTGATGATTTGGGAGTATTTTCGCTACTCGGACGGGGTTGAGTATTTTCGCTACTCTAACGGGTTTGTGAGTATTTCCGCTACTCTAACGGTTCTGTGAGTATTTTCGCTACTTTAACGGTTCTGTGAGTATTTCTGCTACTCTAACGGTTTTGTGAGTAGTTTTGCTACTCGGACCGTCTCGAGGAATAAACTGTCTCGAGAGTAGGACTGGAAGAGGTCTTACCGTCTCCAAAGAGACGTGCCTAGATTGGAGCTGTCTTGAGGAATAAACTGTCTCGAGAGTGGGATTGGAAAGGGGTCTTACCGTCTCCAAAGAGACGTGCCTAGATTGGAGCCGTCTCGAGGAATAAATTGTCTCGAGAGTGGGATTGGAAAGGGGTCTTACCGTCTCCAAAGAGACGTGCCTGGGTTTTGAGTGTTTCTGCCACTCTAACGGTTTTATGAGTACTTCCACTACTCTAACGGTTTTGTGAGTGTTTCCGCCACTCTAACGGTTGTGTGAGTAGTTTTGCTACTCGGACCGTCTCAAGGAATAAACTGTCTCGAGAGAGGGATTGGAATTGGAATAAGAAAGGACAATGCCCCTAAGATCATTTTGGTCATTTTGCCTCTATTTGGGCCTGACAAGCCCGCGAAGCGATGGAAAGACGGAATTTGGACCTAGAGGATTGGTTTTGATTGGAATATGTCCACAATGACTTGAAAACAAGTCTGGACGGAGTGTAGACTGCCGAGCGGTAAAAAATGGGGTGCTTACAATGAGGAGTTCCGATCAGCAGGAGCTCCACCAGAGTATATGTTTGGAGCCCTGGTGGTTGGAGTGCCCATCCCCTACTAGGAGCGCCAGCCAGGTGCCGAGTTCTTGCTTCCTCCGGATACGGATTATGCTGTGCACTTTGGGGCTCATTCGATTGGTGCCTTTTCCCGATTTGAGGTATTAGTCAGCGGGTACACTGTTGGCCAGGAGGTGGTTGACTTGTGGCGCCGTGTTGGAGGATATGTGCCCCAAGCCGAGTTTACTACTGTGAGAGACCAGAGAGACCAGTACTAGATGGAGCGGGATCAGTACCAGGCCGAGGTAGCTTCCCTGATAGCTCGGTTATCTCAGATGGGCGGTGGGGGGGTATGTTATTCTTTCTTTGCTCCTTACTGCTCTGCTGTTACTTAGTTCCTTTTGTATGCAGCTGATTTCAGTTCTATCTTCCCTACAGGATGGTGGTGCTTCGAGTAGTTATCCACCTCCTCCATTGCCGAGCTTCAGGGATTTTGATCTAGATGACATCGACTTCGACCTGTGATTGATGCCCCTTATGGAGACTCTAATCCTCTTTTGCCCCTGGTCCTTGAGTTGTATTTATATTAGACAGTTTTATTCTGATATTTTGTACAAAAATGAATATTTATGGTACTTAGATGCACAGATAGACAGATACATATAATTAGAGGCCTGTGATGTATGATGATGTTAGATATTTATTACATAAGTTGATGTTGGTGACTTTTATTTTTGCAAGGAGTTATGTCCTATGTGTGCGAAGGCCATGCTGATTTTTTTTATTTTTTTATTTTTATTTATTTATTTATTTATTTATTTTAACATATGCACAGGTTAGAAATATGTTAATAGAATGACACAGGGTGCTGTTAGCCTTGTAGTCTTGGGAATGGTAACTCCCTCCTCTTCGGGGGTTTAGCCTCTCTTCTAGCTCAACCTTACCTCGATTGGATGATAGCATTTCGTACTTTACTCAACCTCTTGATCGCCCCCAACTCTTTGTCTTAGGGTTAGTGTATAGGGTTATTGGGCTAAGACTCTCGACTCTCGGGGTCTTAGCAACAACTTACCTGACCTTTGGCAGAGCGATAAGTGGCCAGTCATTTCAATCCGAGAAGACTTTGTTTAGGACCGTAATGTAGGCTAGGTTATGGGGTTTTAGAAACAACGAGATATGTAGGCTCAAATTCAATGTTGTTTTCAGCAAGGTTTAGATCCATACTGTCCTTAACCATTTTTCAGTAGGATTAGCATCTTTTTTTTTTTTTTTAGCTTTGGCAGCGTATCTAACTCATTTAGATCAAGCAATCTATTTTCAATCAGAGAGGACTTTAATAGGGTTGTAATGTAGGCCATGGTTTCGGGGTTTTGCAAGAAAGGGTAAAAGCTCAAACCTATTGTACCTACTGGGTTTCCTTGTAACCTAGGATCACCTTTAAATTTCCTTCTTGCTTTTGACCATATATTTCTCAGGGTGAAAATAATATTGTTCTTTCACCCTTTTCTGTATACCTTTTTGACATAACTTTCTTCTCATTTGCTCTTCTTATATGCTTTTGAAGATAACTCATTCATAATTTTCTTCAGGCCCTTCCTTAAAGGATTTTTTTTTTTTTTGTTTTTTTTTTTTGGCCTCTTGCCCCTTGGAAATTCCTTTCTTTTGCTTTTCCTTTCTATTTCTTTTCTTTTCTTTTATGAAACGAAACAATTCTTTAACCCTTTTCCCTTAAACCTTTTCCCTCGGTAGCTCAATATACCCAGTGTGGGCGGTGATCCCTAGGTTGGGGTTTTGTTAAGACAGGATAAGTGGCTCAACGGGTTTGGCAAGGGGTTGCTTTTGATTGTATGGAAAATGAAATGAGGGCCTCTCTTCACTTTGAATTAGATTGCTTGATCCATAGAGCTTTCATTGCTGCTTTAGCACAGCGGGGGTGGATACCATTTCTAAAGTTCTCAACTATTGTCTACCCAGTGTGGGGAGGACAGTCTTGGACCGGGATTGACGAAGAAGATCTTTGCTTTTCGCGAGGCTCTAGGGGTTAAACAAAGGGAATATAAGTACATTTGTTCATTAATTATTTATTCTTTATATGTGGGGGAATGAAAGATGGCTCCTCTTCCTCTTGATAAACTGGCCACACATCGCTTAGCCTCAGAGTCTTGCAAGTGCTGCCTTTGGGTAGTATTCTCACTCATCCTTATTCTCTCTCTGGAAAGCTAATCATTTGGCGAGTGGTTAACTCATGCTATCATCCCTTCAAGTTGGATCATTCCATAAGACAAACCATGCCCCTTGCGTAGAAAGTAGTCACTATTCCCAGGGAAGACAAGACAACAACAATGGAATAAAAGACTATCATTTGATTATTATTATTATTTTTACGAAAAGCATAAGGTTCTTCATCAATAAGAAAATGTAAGCATTAATTTAAAAACAAGAAGTAAAAGGGATAGAAAGAAAGTGGGTGAAACCACCCCTCTCTTGTACGCTTGTGCAAGGAACCCATTTTTAGTATGGCTTTGGGACAATTCCCACATTTTTTATGCTCCATTTGCGACCCGGATCCTCGGCTAAGGGGAGACAAGCAAAGGCTTCTCCCAGAGCTCCACAAACGTTGACACTGTTGATGCAGTATCAGCCTCCTTCTTGTTCTGTGCAACGGGTTCTTCTGTAAACAGGGTGACCAACTCATCCCCTTCCAGTTCGAATGGCTCTGCTCGTTCTCTTGACTCCTCTAGTCCCCAACCCATGTCTTCATAGTTGTACTCAGTTACGGGCCAAGGGTTTTCTAGCAAGTGACTTTCAGCTGCAGTATACTTCGACTGTAGAAATTCATCACCCCACCCATCGGCAGTTATGCTTTCGATGTGTTCTTCCCTCAGCAAGATTGGCTCTTCAATGGGCCAGTCAGAAGCATTAGGCACTTCATCAGGGTCATAGAGATAAATTGGGCATAGTGGGAGATCTTCCTTCCAGTCACTTTCTTCATCGGCCTCCCAATCACTTTCATAACCTTCGGCCTCGAGCTCGTTGATTTCTCCCTTGCCTTCCATCTCTACTAGTATCATATTGACGGTGTGATCTGGCAGAGGGTTAGTAGTCACATTGGGAGTGGGAGCAGGTTTTACTGGCTGCAGATCAATAGTCTTATTGTCGATCAGGTCTTGGATCTTGTGCTTGAGAGCAAAGCAGTTTTCGGTGTCATGCCCCTGGCCACCTGAATGATATTCACATGTAAGAGCAGCATTAAAGGTTGGGGGCAGAGGGCTTGGCAATGGGCGAGCAGGGACGGGCTTCAAGATGTTGTTCTTTAGAAGGCTATGGTAGGCCTCGGTTTGGGTGTAGGCTAAGGCGTTGAAGGTGCGGATACGTCGAGCAGGTCTATTAAAGTTGGGTCGTGCCCCAGCGGGACCATAGTTTGGGGTTGGAGCAGGCATGGTCAAGGTGGGCAAGGGTAGGACTAGGGGTGATTGTAGCGGGGGTCGGTATTGGGGTGGTTGGCTAGGTAGAATAGCAGACACTTCACCTTCCTTCCTGATCGTGCCCCTTGTAGTAGCCACCTTCTTGGCTATGTTAGTGGTAATTTCTCCAGTCTTGGCATAGGGATTTATTATTCTTCCTGTCTTGAGGCCGTTTTCTATCATTTCCCCCTACATGATGAGTTCGGAGAAGCTTTTTCTCATGCTTGTGCAGAGCTTCTCATAGAATATACCTTGGAAAGTATGTACGAATAGTTATATATACTCCTTTTCTTCTAGCGAGGGGTTCACTTGTGCAGCGGCCTCCCTCCATCTTAGGGCATATGCTTTAAAGCTCTCCTTCTCACCCTTGCTCATCGTCATCAAGGACTAGTGATCGGAAGTGAGATCGATGTTGTGACGGTATTGGGCTTTGAACACATTGACTAGCTCCATCCAGGTGGTGATCTTCCTTAAGTCCAGACAAGCAAACCATTGCAGAGCCGACCCTGTGAGGCTGTGTTGGAATAACTGCATAAGGAGCTTCGGGTCGTTGCCATGTCCACTAAGCGCTCCAGCATATAGACGTAGATGAGCAACGGGGTTATCGATACCGTCGTACTTCTGGAAGTCAGGCATTTTAAACTTAGCAAGCCTCGGGTGATAAGGAAGAAACAGAGCTCATCATAGGAAGTGAACCCATAAGTATCGTGGCCATGGAGACTTCGCAACGAATCTTCCAATCCTTGGATTTTTAGGCTGAGAGGGTCTAGAGAGGCCTTCTTTATAGCAGGTGAAAGCAATATGGTCTCTTCTTCTTCCCCCTTGGCGTCTTCCTTAGTCCTCCCAGCATTGTCAGACTGAAGCATGATCCTTGGATTAGCAGATTCAAGGTCTTTAGATGAAGTCATCGATGATGACAGGACCGCAGTAGCATCCTTCATAGCCAGAGTTTGAATGAGTTTGAGCATCTCATCCATCTTAGCCCTCATTTCATTAACTTCCTCTCGAGAGACTTGAGAGGATTCTTCAAGGTTAGCAGCCATCAGTGATGTTTTGTGCCGAGTGATAATATGATCCCTAGGTGGATGTTGCCCATTTTTGGGAGCAATGTTGACTTAGTGCAAGGTGACTTCTGTAAATAGCAATAAAAAGGAAAAAACAAAAAGAAAAAACACAAGTCACAAGTTAGTTTTTGGTTTTTAGAGAACTTTATGCAATGCATGTCCTAGGGTTGCCCCTGCTTGAGAGGGAGACTAAACATGATGTATTGGCTCACTTTTGGAGATAGGGGGTTTGCTCCTGTATGCAGACACTTTATCGTCAGGTGGGAACCTTAAATCATCCATGCTTTCATTTATAAAAATAAAGAACTACATTAAATTTTGGGTTTGAGATACAAAAGAATTGAAATACATTTTAATAGGGGGAGGGGGAACATTTTCCTTTGGACTTCCACCTATCTACTTTTACAAAGGGAAACCCTAAACTACTCTTGAGTCTTCGGATTCGCCTTCCTTGGATTTGATGTCGAGGAGGTCGCTAAGAGACCTTGTTGATTGATTGCCCCTTGTCTTCTTGGCAATCCTATCTCTGTGAGCATAGAGGGATTGGGGCCCCTCTTATGGAATGAATGGAGATACATGCAGTGAGTCCTTAGGGTTACGCGGGAACCTTTAGGGTTTGGGTAGGTTTAATGCAAGAGAGAGCGACGTTGGTGTCACTCTCAATGGGTTGATCATATGCATGAGAATGCAGTGACTTGAGTTACTTGGAACTCTTGTCTTGACATGGAATATTGAATGTATAAACATGAATAGGCAAAAAGTATAAGGAGAGAAGGTACAATTGAAGTAAACATGCATGCATGAACAGTTAGAAAAGCATTATAACAGTATAAATACAACCATTATAACAGCAGGTATAAATGAAAGTAAGAGCAATCGCCCTTTCCTCAGTGATTTTGAAAACGGTGCTCGTATCCTAAATCTGGCAAAGGTTCGGCTATGCATGGTGTCTATATGAGTATGAGGTTGAGGGTTGACTAATGCGTCCTAAAAAGGCTCGGTCCTCGGATCTTCAAACCTACACCCACTCCCCGAGGTGGTGCCATGATCGGTTGGTGATCCGAGCGGGGGAACCATCAAGAGGCTGTAGGCGAAGAAACTGACACAGCATCTTGCCCACAACCAATATACCGCTCCCCCTTTCTAACTAGCAAGGACATATCTGGGTATGCAAGTATGTAGAATGCAAGTGCACATGCAGTGTGTGTGTGATTTTTAAAAGTGGAGGAAAGAGCCCAACAACTCCCATTCATCCTGTACATCACATTCATGCAAAGCAATTAATAAAATTTAAACATAAAGCGCACCTACAAAACAAAGATGCAAGTGTCAATATGTGAATGACAAACATAATACATGATAATATGAATAAATGCATGTTTTTTTTTTTAAAAACAATTTTGAAGATTTCGTTTTGAAAATTTAAAGTGAATAGGATTGAACAAGTTAATTGAAGACTTTTCTTTGGTGAAGGGTAAAGAGACATGACTACGGCCTAACCTTCTAAGTCTCCCCAGCGAAGTCGTCAACTGTCGCGCCCAGATTTTTCGCACTGGAGGAATACACACACAAGTGGGAAAAACACTGTGCTCTCTCGCTAGAACTCACCCTCCTAAAAGAATGAGTGCGACTAGGTTTGAATTGAAAAAAAACTGGTTTAAATAAAGGGCTTTTGAAAAAGATTCAGATTCGCCACCTAACTTGATTACGGTGAGTTAGGTCACCTAAAAACTAAGAATAATCGGAAGACTACACTTAGGGTTTTGGAAAACGATTTGAAAATGTCTCCTCAAGACAGGGGTTTTTTAGGAAAACGGGTTGTTTGGCAATCTTTGGAAAACATTTAGCCCTTTTCGAAAAATAACTCCTTTTGGTCTTTGAAAACAGTGATTCTAAGTTCGGAGGTTGGTTACGTGTAGGGAAGACGCACTAAGCCATCATCCTATCCCGCCCTTTCGGTACCTACATGTCAATCTACCCTAGATTCACCTATGAGAGTCTTCGACTAACATATGTTCAACCCTATTCACTTTGAATAAGAATGTTTTAAAAAAAAAAGACACTAATATGATGCATGATATACACGTGCAAGATAAGATAATCGAAAAATAGATTTGGAAAAAGATTGATTTGAAATTGATTTGATTTGAAAATAGATTTGAAGAGATGGAATTGAAATTGGAAAGTTTGAAAGTTTGGAAATAGAAATTTGAAAATAGAAATTTTGAAATTGGAATTTTGAAAATAGATTGGAATTTGAGATTTGGAAAGATTTTGGAAACCGCACCCATGAGGGTGGAATTGAAAGTTTGAAAAGTGTTGTGACTGCACCTATAAAGGTTGCCTACGTATCCCTCTGGGAGAATCAGGTTAGTCGTAGTTCGGACAAGAGTCCGATTGAAAATAGAAGAGTTGATTTGAAGAAGAAGATTGAATTGGAAATTGAATTTGATTTGAAATTAGAAGAGGAGATTGGAAATTGAAATTTTGGAAAAGATTGGACTTGCTTTGGAAAGATTGATTTTGGAAAGACTTGGTTTTAGGAAACCTAGACTTAGGAAAGATTTGACTCGACTCGGAAGGTTTAGAGAAAAATTAGATTTAGGAAATGTTTGAATTAAGAAAGGTCCGATTTAGGAAAGTTTCGTTTTTGGAAAGTTTCGAAATTAGGAAAGTGTCATTTTTGGAAAGTTTCAAATTAAGAAAGTTTTGAATTTAGGAAAGTTTTCACTTTAGGAAAGTTTTGAAATGGGAAAGTATTGAATTTAGAAATGTTTTGAATTAGGAAAAGTTTAGTTTAGGAAAGACTTAGAATTTAGAAAGTTTTAAGTTAAGAAAATTTTGAATTTTGGAATGTTTCGAAAAAGGAAGTTTTGAAAGTGGGAAAGTTTAGAAGACAAGGAAGTTTTGAAAATAAGAAATCTTTGAGAACAAGAAAGTTTTGAAATTGGAAAGAGTTGAAGTTTTAGGAAAGTTTAGAATTTAGAAAGATTTGGGTTTAGAAAGATTTAACTTAAGAAAGTTTTGAATTTAGGAAGCTTAGAATTTTAGAAAGATTTGACATTTAGAAAGTTTAAGATTTTGAAAATTTTAAAGTTTTTAGAAAATCTTAAGATTAGGAAAGGTTTGGGTTTGAAAACTTAGGTTTGAAAAGTTAAGACTTGAAAAGAGGGTAGAATTAGGAAAGGGTTGAATTAAGAAAGATTTGAAAGTTGAGTTTTAAAATTTACGTAAGATTTTTATGTTCAAGTTTTGGAAACTTAAGATTTAGGAAAGTGGAAGTTTAGGAAGGATTTAAATTAGGAAAGAGTTGGATTTTAAAATTTAAGGAAATATTTAAAGTTTAGGTTTAAGAAACTTATGATTTAAGAAGGTAGGAAATTAGGAAGGAGTTGAATTAAGAAAGGTTTGGATTAGGAAGGGATTGGATTTGGTTTCTAAAAGCAAATGTTTGATTTTGTTTCCAAAAATGGAGGACGGGATCTAGTTTCCTAAATGGGGGGAATTGGATTTGGCTTCCTAAGCGGGGAGATTTGATTTGGTTTCCTAAAAGGAAGATAGGATTTGGCAAGGATTTGGAAAGGGAGATTCTAAAAACCCTAGATTTGAAAAATTATAGTTTTGACATAGAAAAGAGGTTTTGAAAACATGTATAGTTTGGATGTGAAAACAAGAGATTTTGGAAACCTAGGTTTGGGGCAAAGTTTGAAAATCATGTTTTTGGAAAGAAAATTAGAGTTTTCTAATTGTGGGTTCTAGGGCTTGACTTGGGCTCTAAGAAAAGAGTTTTTGGAAAGTGCGTTTTTGGAAACGAATGTTTTTCTACAAGGGAAATCCTAGGGAGGAGTTTTTGGAAAGTGAATTTGGAAAGAGAGTTTTTGGAAAGATTTTTGGAAAGAAGGAGTTTTTGAAAAGTGTGTTTTTGGAAACATAGATTTTGGGTGGAAAAAACCTAGAGGGGAGTTTCTAGAAGGAAGATTTTTGAAAAGAGAGTTTTTAGGAAACTATGTTGAAAGAGATTTTTTTAGGAAAAGATTTGAAAAGAAAGTTTTTGGAAGGTATGAAAAGTCTCACTTTCCTAAAGCGATTTTAGCCATAAGAAGGCTAGAACCACTTTAAGAAAGTGATTTTGGAAAACAATAAGATTTGAAAATATAGACCCAAAAGGTCACTTTTAATGTAACACTTTCCTAAAGCAACCCTAGCCATGGAAAGGCTAGAATCACTCTAAAATTGTGATTTTCAAAACAAGTTTTTGAAAAAGAGATTTTGATGCAATTTTGAAAACGAGTTTGAAAACGATTTTGAAAACGAGTTTGAAAACGAGTTTTGGAAGATGCAAGACTGTGATATGCACAATGCAATTTGGGGTCGTGAACATACAAGGCTAAGGCTTCACCACATAATCAAGGGGGCCGGACCCACGTGGTCTCTGGTTAGACTAGAAGAAAGCCCCCGACACGGTGACTCTCCATTAGCCCAATCCTACACATGGACCGGGAATCCCCTTGTTTCAAGCATGCAAAGAAAGGGGGGGGGGGTAAGAGATGGGGGATTAAAATAGAGAAAACTCAAGTGGGTTAAGAGAGAGAAGAGAGAGGGGGGAAGTGCGAAAATTTAAATAAAAAGCCTACCGTATGTCTTCTTTATTTTGTGCGCCTGGCTTGTCTTCAATCTTCGGTCTTCATCTTGATCTTCTTCTTCAACCTTCAAGCGTTGTCTTCAAGCTTTAGATGGCAGTTCTTCAAGTCTTCAAAAGATGGTTGAAGGCTAGTGTATGAGTGTATGAGGATGTATAGGAGTGTATACAAGGCTAGGGTTTAGTGTAGGGTGGCTAGGGTTTGGGAAACCTAAGGAAACTAGGGTTTTGGAGGTGCTCGAGCTCTGTATATTGAAATATATGATTTTTAGGTTAAGTTTCTAGACCCCTTTCACGTTGAATGAGGCTCTGCATTTATAGAGGTTGGACAATACTGGCGCCTGTTGCAGTGGCGCCAGGCCAAATTTTACACTGGCGCCACTAGAGGTATCTTTGACTAGGAGTGACTCTGGAAAGTCAATTAGGAAAGGTTTAAGGTCGGCAAGTAACGTATCTTTGACTAGATTTGGGTGCCTGTACTAGTGACTACCATGCAATCTTTAGCCTGGCTTCACTTCGGGAATGATCTGGAGGAACCGGGAATGACCCGGAAGGCCAGAAAAGAGTAGGAACACCTAAAATAGTGTCCTAGAGGTATTTAGCTTGAAAAGTGAGGATAGGATGTGTCAAAAGGGTTGACCAGGCCTTTAGGGGCAAAACGGTCAATCGGACTAGAAAGCTGCCAGGGTGAACTCAGATTGTCCCGAAAGAAGACTTGGGATCTGGAAACATTATTTAGAATGTTCCCAGAGGTTGTCGGTTTGATTCCCAGAGCTGGCGTGGTCGGAAAAGGAGACCGGCCCACTAGGGGCAAAATAGTTATTTCGCACCGGGTTAGCCGGAACTGACTCGGAATGATCCGGAAAGGTAAAAAGAGGTTGAAAACACTATAAAAAGTAGTCTTAGGAGGTTACTAGTTTGATACCCAGAGCCGGTGTGGTCGGAAAAGGAGACCGGCCCACCAGGGGCAAAACGGTCATTTTATATCGGGTTGGCCGGAACTGACTCGGAATGATCCGGAAAGATAAAGGAAGGTTGAGAATACTATAAAAAGTAGTCTCGGGACATTACCGGTTTGACACCCAGAGCCAGTGTGGTTCCCAAGGCGTTCGGATGCCTAGGAGCAAAATGGTCATCTTGACCGGAAAGTCTCGGAAAAGATCCAAAGGACAGTTTGGACATTTTTCACCGAAGTGGGCTTACAGACACTGTTGTTGACCTGGGTTTTGAGTATTTCTGCCACTCTAACGGCGGTCGTCGTGACATAGGGGTTTGTTGGCAATTCCCTATATCGACCTATTTGTGAGTATTTCCGCTACTCTAACGGTTTTCTGAGTAGTTTTGCTACTTGGACTGTCTCGTGGAATAAACTGTCTCGAGAGAGGGATTGGAAAAGGGTCTTACCGTCTCCGAAAAGACGTGCCTGGGTTGGAACCGTCTCGAGGAATAAACTGTCTCGAGAGAGGGATTGGAAAGGGGTCTTACCATCTCCGAAGAGACGTGCCTGGATTGGAACTGTCTCGAGAAATAAACTGTCTCGAGAGAGGGATTGGAAAGGGGTCTTATCGTCTCTGAAGAGATGTGCCTAGATTGGAACCGTCTCGAGGAATAAACTGTCTCGAGAGGGGGGTTGGAAAGGGGACTTATCGTCTCCGAAGAGATGCGCCTGGATTGGAACCGTCTCGAGGAATAAACTGTCTCGAGAGGTGGATTGGAAAGGGGTCTTACCGTCTCCGAAGAGACGTGCCTGGATTGGAACCGTCTCGAGGAATAAACTGTCTCGAGAGTGGGATTGGAAAGGGGTCTTACCATCTCCAAAGAGGCGTGCTTGGATTGGAACCGTCTTGAGGAATAAACTGTCTCGAGAAAGGGATTGGAAAGGGGTCTTACCGTCTCCGAAGAGACGTGCCTAGATTGGAACCGTCTCGAGGAATAAACTATCTCGAGAGAGGGATTGGAAAGGGGTCTTACCGTCTCCGAAGAGATGTGCTTGGATTGGAACTATCTCGAGAAATAAACTGTCTCGAGAGTGGGATTGGAATCGGAAAGGAAAGGACAATGCCCCTAAGGGCATTTTGGTTATTTTGCCTCTATTTAGGCCTGGTGGGCCCGCGAAGCGATGGACAGATGGGATTTGGGACTTAGAAAATCGATTTCAATTGGAATACACCTACAATGACTTGAAAACAAGTCTGGACGGAGTGTAGACTGCCGAGCGGTCAAAAATGGGGTGCTTACACAGCCTCTGCTCCGGCTCAACCTTGCCTTGATTGGATGATAGATCTTCGTACCTTGCTCAACCCTTTGACTGCCTCCGATTCTCTATTTTAGGGTTAGTGTATAGGATTCTTGGGTTGAAACTCTCGACTCTCGGGATTTTAGCAACAGCTTACTTGAGCTTTAGCAGAGCAGTAAGCGGCCAATCTTTCAATCCAACGAGACTTTGCTTTAGGACCGTAATGTAGGCTAGGTTACGGGGTTTTTGAAACAACGGGATATGTAAGCTTAAATTCAATGTTGTTTTCAGCAAGGTTTAGATCCATACTATCCTTGACTATTTTTTCTGTAGAGATAATATTCTTCTTTAGCTTTGGCAGTGTGTCTAGCTCATTTAGATCAAGCAATCCATTTTCAATTAGAGTGAACTTTAGTAGGGTTGTAACATAGGCCATGGTTTTGGGTTTTTACAAGAAATGGTAGAGGCTCGAACCTCCTGTTTCTACTGGGCTTCTTTGATACTTGGGATCATCTTTAAATTTCCTCTTGCTCTTACTATATATTTCTCAGGGTGAACATGACCCTTTTCTTTCGACCTTTTCATATGCTTTTTGAGATAAACATGACTCACTTCTTTTTCAGCCTTCTTACCATGCATTTCAAGATGGCACATTCAGGGTTTTCTTTAGGCCTTTCTTTTTCCTTAATGGCGTCTTGCCCCTTGGCAACTATTTTTCCTTTTTTTTTCCTTCTTTTTCTTCTTTTTTTTCATCTCTTTTCTTTCCTTTTTATAAAACGAACAGTTCTACAACCTCCTTTTTCTTTGGACCTTTTCCTTAACAATTCAATCTAACCTATTATGGGCGGTGATCCCTAGGTTAGGGTTCGAAAGCAAAGTAAGTTGCTCAACGGGTTTGACAAGGGGTGGCTTATGACAGTATGCGAAATGAAATGAGGATCTCGCTTCACTTTGAACTAGATTGCTTAATCCATAGAGCCTTCTACGCTGCCTTAGCACGATAGAGGATGGATACCGTTCATAGATCTCCCGACTATTGTTTGCCCCCAATGTGGGGCGATGGTCTCAGATCGAGGTTGACAAGGAAAATTTTGCTTGATATGAGGCACTAGGGGCTAAACAAAGGGAATATAAACATTTTTTTTTATATGGAAAAATGAAAGATGGCTCATCTCCATTTTGATAATCTGGTCGCACATCGCTTAGCTTCGGTGTCTTACAAGTCTTGCTTTTGGGTAGTTACCTCACTCATCCTTATCCTCTCTCTTTTTAGAAAGTTGATCATTTGGTGAGTGGTTAACTCATACTATCACCCTTTCAAGTTAGTCATTCTATAAGATAAACCATACCCCTTATATAGGAAACATTCACCATTCACAAATGACATTTAAGATGATAACAATGTAAGGTAATTGCATAAACTAATATTTCGTTACTTAGTGAAAAACATAAAGGTCTTTTAAAATAAAAGTGCAAACATTTAATTTAAAGACAGAGGGTAAAAGAGATACAAAGAAAGTGAGTGAGAACACCCCTCTCTTGTACGCTTTTGACGGGACTCCTTCTTCTTTAGTATGGGTTTGGGACAATGCCCACATCCTTAACACTCCATCAACGTTCACGGCTTCCAGCTTGTGCAAGGTAGGCAAAAGCTTCTTCTAGAGCTCCGAACCTGTTGACAGTTATGGCATAGTTGTCAGCCTCACTAACTTCCTTGTTGTTCTTTACGGCAGGTTCTTCTATAAACAACATGGCTAACTTATCTCCTTCCAACTGGAATGGCACTTTTGGCTACCAACCCAGTTCTTTATAATTGCACTCGATCACGAGCCAAGGGTTCTCTAGTAAGCGATGTTCTGCCGCAGCGTACTTCAGGTGTAGAAACTTAGCACCCCATCCATCAATAGCCACGTTTTAAGTAAAAGCTTCCTCCAGAAGCATTGGCTCCTCCACTAGCCAGTTAGAATAATCCAGCACCTCATTAGGATTATAGATATAGATCGGGCATAACAGAAGATCCTCCTTCCAGTCCTCCTCTTCATTGGTCTCCCAATTGTCCTCATAATCCTCAGCCATGGGCCCATCGAACTCTCCCTCGCCTTCCATTTCTACTAGTATCATATTAATGGTGGGGTCTTGCAGAGGGTTAGTGGTCACATTAGGGGTTGGAGCAGGTTTCACTGGTTGCAGATCAATGGTCTTGTTGTTGATTAAGTCTTGGATTTTATGCTTAAGGGAGAAGCAACTTTCGATTTTGTGCCCTTGGCCACTCGAATGGTATCCACAAGTGAGGGTGGCATTGAAGGTTAGGGGTAGAGGGCTTGGTAATGGACGAGCAGGTATGGGCTTCAAGATATTATTCTTCAGAAGGTTGTGGTAAGCCTCGGTTTGGGTACAGGCTAAGGTATCAAAGGTGTGGATGCGTCGGGCAGGTCTATTAAAGTTAGGTCATGCCCCAACAGGGCCATAATTAAGGGTTGGAGCATGCATGATTAAAGTGGGTAAGGGCTGGACAGGGTGTGATTGTAGTGGTGGTCGGTATTGAGGTGGTTGGCCAGGCAGGATGTCGTATTGGGGTGGTTGGCCAGGCAAGATGGAAGACACCTCACTTTCCTTCTTGATTGTTCCCCTTGTAGTAGCCACTTTCTTAGCTATGTTGGCGGGACTTTCTCTAGTCTTTGCATAGGGGTCTGTAATCCTCTATCTTGAGATTGTTTTCTATCATCTCCCCTTGCATGATGAACTCAGAGAAGCTTTTCCCTACGCTTGTGCAGAGCTTCTTGCAGTATATACCTTGAAAGTATGTACGAATAGTTGTACGTACTCATTCTCTTCCAATGGGGGATTGACTTGTGCAGTGGCTTCTCTCCATCTCAAGGCATAGTTCTTGAAACTTCCTTTTTCACCTTTGCTCATAGTCATCAGGGACCATCGGTCAGAGGAGAGGTCGATGTTGTGACGATACTGAGCTTTGAACGAGTTGACTAGCTCGATCCAAGTCGTGATCTTCCTTAGGTCTATACAGGCAAACCATTACAGGGCAAATCCAGTAAGATTGTGTTGGAACAATTGCATCAAGAGTTTTGGATAGCTCCCATGATCACTTAATGCTCCAGCATATAGGCGAAGATGAGCAATAGGGTTACCAATGCCATCATACTTCTAGAAGTCAGGCATCTTGAACTTGGCAAGTCTTAGATGGTTAGGAAAGAAACATAGCTCATCATATGCAGTGAAACCGTAAGTGTTGTGGCCATGGAGATTTCGCAATGAATCTTCTAGCTTTTGCATTTTCAGACTAAGAGGGTCTAGGGGGTCTTCTTTACAGCAGGTGAGAGCAATATGGCTTCCTCCTCTTTAGTGTTGATCCCCTTTGCGTCTTCCTTGGCCCTTCCAGTATTGTCAGATTGGAGCACGATCCTTGGGTTAGCAGGATCAAGGTCCTTAGTTGAGGTCATAGATGACGATGGACTGCAACAGCATCCTTCATAGCCAAGGTTTGGACAAGCTTAAACATCTTATCAATCTTGGCCCTCATTTCATTGACCTTTACTCGAGAGACTTGGGATGACTCCTCAGGGTTGGCAGCCATAAGTGAGGCTCTTTGTCGGGTGATAATGGGGTCTCTAGGTGGATGTTGACCCTTCTTGGGAACAATGTTGACTCAGTGCAGGGTGATCTCTGTAAATGAAAAAGAAAGAAGTAGAAAAACAAAAACACAAATCGCAAGTTAGTTTTTGGTTTTTAGAGAGCTCTATGCAACACATGCTCTAGGGTGTCCCTGTCTAAAAGGGAGACTAATCATGATAAATTTGGCACACTTTTAGAGATAGAGAGTTTTTCCCCTATATGCGAGCACCTTACCACTGATCAAGAATTTTATTTGCGGGAAAATAAGGAAAATCGTTGAACTTTAAAGTTTACAATACAAAGAATCAAAGTACATTTTAACATGGGGGAGGGGGAACATTTTTCTTCGGGCTTCCACCGATCTATTTTTACATATGAAATCCTAAACTACTCTTGAGTTTTCGAATTCGCCCTCTTTGGATTTGTCGCCAAGGAGGTTGCTGAGAGACCTTGTTGACTGATTACCCCTTATCTCCTTGGCAACCTTATCTCCGTGAGCATAAAGGGATTGGGGCCCTCTTATGGAATGACTTGAAATGCATGCAATGATTCCTTAGGGTCACATAGGAACCCTTAGGATTTAGGTAGGTTTAATGCAATAGAGAGTGAATTGGGTGTCACTCTCAATGTGTTAATCATATGTATGGAGATGCAGTGACTTGAGTTACTTTGGAACTCTTGTCTTAACATGGAATATGGAATGCATGAACATGGATGCATAGAGTAAAGAGACAGAGAAAGCAATTGCAAAATAAATATACATGAATTATAACAGTAGGAATACAAGCATTATAATAACATAAATAGATAAATTTAAAGAAAAGTAAAGTAGTCGCCCTTTCCTCCATGGGTTTTGAAAATGGTGTGCATGTCCTAAATCTGGCAGAGGTTCGGCTATACATGGTGTTTATATGACCATGAGGATGAGTGTTTACTAATGCGTCCTAAAAAGGCTCAGTTCTCGGATTTTCAAACCTAGACCCACTCCCCAAGATAGTGCCATTATCGGTTGGTGATCCGAACGGGGGAACCATCAAGAGGCCATAGGAGAAGAAACTGACACAGCATCTTGCCCACAACCAATATACCGTTCCCCCTTTTTAACTAAAAGGGACATATCAGGATAAAGAATGCAAGTACACGTGCAATGTGTGTGTGATTTTTAAAAGCGGAGGAAAGAGTCCAACAACTCCTATCCATCCTGTTCATCACATTCATTCATGCATAACAATTAGTATAACATAAAACAATAATGCAAACAAAAGCCCACCTATAAAACAACGATGCAAGAGTTAGTATGTGGATGGCAAACTTAATGCAAGATAATATAAATGGAGTTAAATACAAGTCTTTTAAAACAACTTCGAAAGTTTGATTTTGGAAATTTAGAGTGGATAGGATTGAACAAATTAATTGAAGACTCTACATGGGTGAAGGGTGAAAAGACATAACGATGGCCTAACCCTCTAAGTGTCCCCAACAGGGTCGCCAGCTTTCGTGCCCTGATTTTTTGCACCCGAAAAAGTCAAGTGAGAATAACACAGTGCTCTCTCGTTAGAACTCATCCTCCTAGCGAAATAAGTGCGATTAGGTTTGAATTAGAAATTGATTTTGAATAAGGGCTTTTTCGAAAAAATTTAGAGTCACCGCCTAACTTGATTAAGGTGAGTTAGGTTACCTAAACTAAGCACAATTTGAAGATTACACTTAGGGTTTTTGAAAAAGGTTTTTGAAAATACTTCCTTAAGAGAGGATTTTTAAGAAAATAGGTTATTTGGCAGCCTTTGAAAAGTATTTAAGCCCTTTTTGAAAAATAACTCCGTTTGGTCTTTTGAAAATAGTGATTCTAAGTCTGGGGGTTGATTACGTGTAGGGAATACACACTAAGCCATCACCCTACCTCGCCCTTGCGGTATCTACATGTCTATTCACCCTAGCTTCACTCATTAAAGTGTTCGATTAATAAATGTCAAAACTATCCACTTTGGAAAAGAAGTTGGAAAACAATTTTGACATAATGCATGATATGCAAGTGCAAGAATAAGACTTGATTTTTTAAAATGAATTTAAAAACAAAAGAGATTTGACTTTGAAAATGGATTTCAGAAAAGAATTGGTTTGAAATTGAAATGGATTTGAAAAGATAGATTTGATTTTGAAAAGATAGTTTTAGAAATTAGAAATTAGAAATAGAGAGTTGAAACCAGATTTTTGGAATTGGAAGTTTGAAAAAGGTTATGTAACTGGAGATTTGAAAAAAGTTATGGAATTTGAAGGTTGAAAAAGGTTATGACTGCACCCATGAGGGTTGCCTACGTATCATTTTAGAGGAATCAGGTCAGTCGTAGTTCGGACAAGAGTCCGATTTAAGATAGAAGATTTTGATTGGAAAAAAAAATTGAATTGGAATTTGGATTGGAAGATTAGGAACTTAGGAAAGACTTGAGGTTCAAGAAGGGTTGGACTTGACTTGGAAGGGTTTTAGAAAAGATTTGACTCGAATGTTAGACTTGGAAGATCAGGGAAAGATTGGATTTAGAAAAGGCTCAAATTAGGAAAGTTCCGTTAAGAAAGTTTCATTTTATGAAAGTTTTGAAATTTAGGAAAGTTTCATTTTAGGAAAGGTTTTGAAATATGAAAGCTAAGAATTAGGAAAGATTTGAACTTAGGAAATGTTTTTAAATTAAAAAGTTTTAAATTAGGAAAGGTTTTGAATTTAGGAAAGTAAACTTTTTAAGAAAAAGTTGATTTTGAAAATTTTGGAAAGTTAGGATTAAGAAAGATTTAGATTTTGAATAAACTTAGATTTTAGAAAGATTTGGAATTTAGAAAGTTTCCACTTAAGAAAGTTTCGAACTTAAAAAGTTTAGAATTTAAGAAAATTTTGAATTTAGAAAATTTTGGATTTGGAAAGATTTGAAATTTAGAAAGTTGAAAAGTTTAAAAATTGGAAAAGTTTAACATTAGAAAATTTTAGAATTAGAAAATGAATTAATTAAGAAAGGTTTGATTTCTGTTTCCTAAAAAGAGGCGATTTGATTTCGTTTCAAAAAACGGAGGATTGGATCTAATTTCCTAAATGGGAGATTGGATTTAGCTTCCTAAAGGGAAGATTAGATTTGACATGGAATTGAAAGGTGAAATTTTAGAAATCCTATATTTGGGAGTCTATGATTTGATGTAGAAAATAGGTTTTGAAAATTTATGATTTTGATGTAAAAAAAGGGAAGGCTTTGAAACCTAGGTTTTAGGGCAAGATTGAAAATCATGTTTAGAAAAGAAAATTAGGGTTTGCTAATCGTGGTTCTACGGCTTGACTTGGGGTCCAAGGAAAAAATTTTTAGAAAGTGGATTTTTTGGAAAAGAAGATTTTTGGAAGGAGATCCTAACAAAGAGTTTTTGGAAAGTGAACATGAGAAGAGTTCTAGAAAAGAGATTTTGGAAAGTAAAACTTTGAGTGAGTTTTTGGTGAAAGAGGTTTTGAAAAGAATGATTTTTTAGGAAAATAATTTTTTAATAGAGTTTTTAGGAAGGAAACTTAAGAAGCATTTTTAGAAAGTGAACTTTAAAGAGAGCTTTTTGGAAAGGAGTTTAAAAAGAAGTTTTGAAAAATAGATTTTTTGAAGGAAGTTTTTTGAAAGCAATTTTTAAAAAGAAAATTGGAAAGAGTTTTTAGAAAGGATAATGGAAAAGAGATTTTAGAAAAATATTTCAAAAGAGGTTTTAGAAAGGAAGTTTGAAAAGCAATTTGAAAAGGGATTTAAATATGGACTTTCGCAAGCCTCTAAAAATATCTCACTTTCCTAAAACGGTTCTAAACATAAAAAGGTTAGAACCATTCTAGGATGGTGGTTTTGAAAACAACAAGGATTTAAAAATATGAACAGCGAAAGTCACTTTAAATGTAACAGTTTCCTAAAGCAACCCTAGCCATAGAAAAGCTAAAATCACCTTAGGATTGTGATTTTAAAAATACATTTTGGAGAAAAAAAAATTTTAATGCAAGTTTCAAAAACAAGTTTAAAAACGAATTTTGGATAAATGCATGATTTTGATATGCACAATGCAAGTTGGGGTCTTGAACATACAAGGTTAAAGGCTTCGCCACATAATCAAGAGGGCCAAACTCACGTGGTCTCCGATTAGACTAAAAGAAAGCCTTCGACATGATGACCTCAAATAGCTTAATCCTACACATGGACCGGGAAGTCCCTTGTTTCAAGTATGTAAGAAAAGGGGGGAGAAGATAGGGAATTAAAATAGAAGAAAGCCCAAGTGGGTTCGGAGAAAGAAGAGAGAGGGGGGAGGATGCGTAAACATAAATTGAGAGCCTACTTTGTATCTTCTTTATTTGTTTTGTTTTGTGGGCTTTCTTTACTTCGATCTTTACTTTGCTTTGCGTCGGTCTTCGGGAGCCTACTTCGATCTTTAGGAGGTTTGGAGTTACAACACTTCAAGTCTTCAATGAAAGTTTTGGAGGCTAGTATATGGGTGTATAGGGGTGTATGTATGCTAGGGTTAAAGTGTATGGAGGCTAGGGTTTGGTGTATGGTGGCTAGGGTTTGAAAAACCTAAAGAGAACTAGGGTTTAGGAGGATTTCGAGTTCTGTATATTGAAGAGAAGGTTTTTTAGACTGAGTTTCCGGATCCATTTCATGCTGGAAGAGGCTTTGTGTTTATAGACATAGGATTGACCTGGCACCTATTACAGTGGCGCTAGGCTAAATTTTGGCTTGGCGCCACCAGCCACTTAGGAAAATTTTAAGGTTGGTAAACAACGTATCTTCAGAAGATTTAGGTGTCTGTACTGGTGACTACCATACAATTTTTAGCTTGATTTTACTAGGAGTGACCCTGGGAGGTCCGGGAATGATTTAAAAAACCGAGAATCGTTCGGAGGGCCGGAAGAGGACATGAACCCTTAGAATAGTGTTCCGGGACTAGTAGACTTGAAAAACGATGTCAAGATGTGCTGGAAGGGTTGACCGGGTTATTAAGGGCAAAACGGCCAACCAAACTAGAAAACTACCGGGATGGACTCATAATATCCTGGAAGAAGACTCGAGACTTGGAAACACTACCTGGAATATCCCAAGAGGCTATCGGTTTGATACCTAGAGCCAGTGTGGTTGGAAAAGGTGATTGGCCCGCCAGGGGCAAAACGGTCATTTTGCATCAGGTTTGCCGGAACTAACTCGGAATGACCTACAAACATATCGGAAGGCTAGGGATACTATCAAAAGCATTATTGGGAGGTTGCCGGTTTGATACCTAGGGCTGGTGTGGTTCCTAAGGCATTCGGATGCCTAGGGGCAAAATGGTCATTTTGACTGGAGAGTCTCGGAATTGGCCCGAAACCTACTAGAAGGCACCTAATCATGCTGGATCGTCTTTGAGATGATCTTGAAAGGATGGACTCACTGTTTTGAGGACTTAGGTAATTTCTCAAGAAACGTGCCGAAAAATGGCCTTGGGGGTAGTTTGGTCATTTTTCATCGGAAAGGGTTAGCAGGCATTGGTGTTGACCTGTGTTTTGAGTGTTTCCATTACTCTGACGGCAGTCCCGTGACATAGGAGTTTGTTGGAAATTCCCTATATTGACCTGTTTACGAGTGTTTCCACCGCTCTAACGGTTGCGATGTTTACGAGTATTTCCATTACTCTAACGGTTCACGATCATTCCAGAGACTGCCTGATCTCGGGAAGCTGCTAGGTGGACTTGTCACCTGAGGAATCAACTTTCTCGAAAAGTGTGCTAAAACGAACATTCTTCATTGGTGGGCTAGTAGGCACCAAAGGTGGATCGTTCCACCATCTCGGGGACTTGGAGTCTCGTCCCAGTCAACAGGTTTGAAGAGACTTACTGCTCTGAAGAGTTCACTCGGAAACATGTCGTCCAGGATGGACTTACCACCTCGAGGAATCAACTTTCTCGAAAGGCATGCCAGATTTAATTGGAATTGGAATTAGACTCGAAATTGAATTTGAGATTAAAACGGGGACTTATCATCTTTGAAAAGATATGCCCACTGAAATTGGACCGAACAATGCCCCCAAGGGCATTTTGGTCAGTTTGCCTCTATTTGGGCCCAGCGGGCCCGTGAACTGATTGATTGATTGGAAAATTAGAATATGTCCATATTGACTTGAACTCAAGTCTAGACAGACCAGAGACTGCCGAGCGGGCAAAAATGAGGTGCTTACATAAAGCTGACAAGTAAAATCTTTACTTTTTAAGGATATGCATGCAGAAAATATTAGCATAAGATGTTATATAGCATGATAGTGCATAACGCTATAATCTCCCTCTTATAATGCTTTTATGAGAAAAACTTGCAATGCATCACAATAAAAAGGTGGTTCAACAATTGAGCTCAAGTTTAGTCTAATGCATGACTTTAATCATTGTCGCGCCCTAATTTTTTGCATTCGAGATGTATGAGAAATGCACGATACTCTCTCATTAGAACTCACCCTCCTAGAAGGACGAGTGCGACTAGGTTTGAATTGGAAGTTAATTTGAATAAGGGCTTTTGAAAAAGGCTTAAAGTCACCACATAACTTTGTTAATGTGCGTTAGGTCACCTAAAACTAAGTCCAAAAACATAAACTTAACATTTTTAAAAATGTTTTGGAAAACACTTTCTCAAAAGAGGGTTTTTTTTTTTTTGAAAAAAAAAACTTGTTGGTTGGTGACTTTTGAAAATTTTTTCTGCCTTTTTAGAAAATGGCTTCGGTTTTGGTCTTTTGAAAATAATGATTTTGGGGTATGGGGTTTGGTTACGTATGGCAAAGATATATTAGGCTATCAACCTATCTAGTCCTTGTGGTACCTACATGTCTTTTCACCAAAAGTTCACTCATTTAGACTCCCTGGATGTCCAATGTCCAATTATATTCACTTTCAAAAATTTGAAAAGAAGTTTGAGCAATCATTTTAGGGATGATGTGATGAATGATATACAAGTGCATGGAAAGAATTTGAAAAGAGATTTTGAAAAAAGAAAATTGAAATTTTGAAAAATGTTATGACCAAACCTATAAGAGTTGCCCACGTATCCCTTTATTGGGAATCAGGTGAGTCGAAGTTTGGACTCGGAGTTCGATCGAAAATAGACACTTTAGGGTCCTATTTGATATGAAAAGGGTTTGAGTTGAACTTTGATTAGAAGATTAGAAACTGAACTTCGATTTAAAATTGACTTTGATTTGAAATTGAACTTGGGTTGACTTTGAAATAAAACTTGAATTTGAAATTGAACTTTGAAAGGGAACTTGGACTTGTTTTGGAAAGTTTGAAATAAACTTTGAATTGATCTTGACTTGAATTGGGGTTTGGAAACCATCTTGATTTAGACTTAAGACTTAAAAAAGAGTTGAAGTTTCCTAACTCATGGTTGGGGTTGAACAAGGGCTTAGGTATCCTAGGGTTTAGGTAACCTATGATTTAAACATGTAATTGAAATAGAAAGGTTTGAGTTTAGAAGATTCTCAAATTAGGAAAGTTCCAAATTAGGAAAGTTTTATTTTAAGAATGTTTTCATTTTAAGAAAGATTTGAATTAAGAAAGGTTTGAATTTGAAAAGATTTGATTTAAGAAGAATTGAATTTGGAAGACTGATTTTAAAAAGTTTTGAAGTAGGTTTGAGGTAACTTGAGATTTAAGCAATCCTAGGACCTAGGATTTATGCAGTGCACTTGAATTGGAAAGATTGAATTTCAATTGAAGAATAAAAGTTTTAATTTTGGAAAGCTTGCAAATGGAATGTTTTGAAATTAGGAAAGATTAGCATTAACAAAATTTAAAAATTAGGAAAGATTTGGTTTCTATTTCCTAAAACAAAAGACTATATTTTATTTCCAGAAATAGGATATCTGATTTCGTTTGATATTTGGACAATATTTGATTTGACTTGAAATTGAAAAGTTTTAGTTTTGAAATCTATCATTTTATGTGATTTTTTAATTAGGAAATTTATAATTTTATGTAGAAAATATTTTGAAATCTATGATTTGATGCAAATAGAAAGATATAATTTTATGTGAGAAACCTAGGGTTTCTTAAATATGGAAATTAGAGTTTGACTTGGATTTCAAGACTCAGTTTTTGGAAAATAGATCTTTGAGAAGAGTTTAGGAAATGGATTTGCAAAAGTTACTTTAAAAATGTTTAA
Organism: Euryodendron excelsum; assembly: GCA_033060915.1. Lineage (NCBI taxonomy): Eukaryota > Viridiplantae > Streptophyta > Magnoliopsida > Ericales > Pentaphylacaceae > Euryodendron > Euryodendron excelsum. Next base: position 37,204,211 of record CM065387.1, on the reverse strand, counting down.
ATATGGACTTTTGAAAGACTCTTAAATATCTCACTTTCCTAAAACAAATTCTAATCATAAGAAGGCTAGAACCATTCTAGGGCTGTAATTTTGAAAACAACTAGGGTTTGAAACCCTAATAAGGACTTTGATGGTCTCATTGGATGTAACACTTTCCTAAAACAAACCTCACCATGGAATGGTTATAATCATCTTATGGTTGTAGTTTTGAAAACAAGTAGGGTTCGAAACCTTCAATATGGACCTTGATGGTCTAATTGAATATAAAACTTTCCTAACACAACCCTAACCATGGAATGGCTAGAATCATCTTAGGGTTGTGGTTTTGAAAATAAGTAGGGTTTAAAACCTTAATATAGACCACATTAGTCTCATTGAATATAGTACTTTCCAAAAATAACCTTAACCATGGAATGGCTAGAATCGTCTTAGGGATGTGACTTTGAAAACAACTTTGAAAATAGTTTTTTCGGATGCAAGTTTTAAAGAAAGCTTTGGAACACGATATTGAATGTAATGTATGAACATAACAACCACAATGCAACAGGGATGTGAACATACAAGGCTAAGCTTCACCACATAACCAAGGGAGCCAGACCCACACCCTTTTAGGTTGAACTTGAAGAGAATCCCGGACACAGTGATTTCCTCTAAGGCCTTCCTGAGGATGAACCAGGAGGTCCTTTGTTTCAAGTATACAAGAAGAGAAGGTAGAAGATAAGGATTAAAATACAGAATAGTCTAAGTGGATTAAGAGGGAAAAGAGAGAGGGGGCGATTTCATAAAAGTAAATAGAACCCTATCTTGTTTTCTTATTAGGTTGAATGTTTCAATGGAGGACTTTCTTGAGCTTTGAGAACTTTAAATAAAACGCACTTGATCTTCAATGGAGATAGGAGGTAAGTGTATAAGTGTTCAGAGTGTATGGAGGCTAGAGTTTAGAGTGAGCCTTGAGAGAATTAGAGTTTTTGGGAAAACTCAAAGTCTGTTTTCAGAGAGACAGAGTTTCTAGAGCAATTTTTCGGACCCAGAATACAGAGGGGGTGGCCTGTATGTATAGGTGTCGCACCCCGATTTTTTGCACCCGAAAAAGACTAGTGAGAAAAACACAGTGCTCTCTCGTTAGAACTCATCCTCCTAGAAGAATGAGTGCGACTAGGTCTGAATTGAAAATTGATTTGAATAAAGGGTTTTTAGAAAATAATTTGGGAGTCGCCACCTAATTTGATTAAGGTGAGTTAGGTCACCTAAAAGCTAAACACAATCCGAATATTACACTTAGGGTTTTTGAAAAAGGTTTTTGAAAAACATCCTCAAGAGAGGGTTTTTAAGGAAATAGGTTGTTTGGCAACCTTGGAAAACGCTTAAGCCCTTTTTGAAAATAACTCTGTTTGGTCTTTGAAAATAGTGATCTAAGTCCAAGGGTTGGTTACGTGTAGGGAAGATGCACTAAGCCATCACCCTGCCCCGCCTTGCGGTACCTACATGTTTATTCACCCTAGATTCAACCATTAGAATCTTCAACTAACATACGTCCAATCCTATCCACTTTAGAAAAGAAGTTTTTAGAAAAGATAATGCATGATGTGCAAATGCAAAATAGAAAAAGAGAGTTTGAAAACAGATTTGGAAATAAATTTGAAAAGAGAAGTTTGATTTTGGAAATAGATTAGAAAAGAACTTGATTTGATTTTTAGAAAAGAAACTTGAAAAGATAAATTTGAAATTCAAAGGGATTTGAAAAAATAGATTTGATTTTATTTTGAAAATAGATTTGAGAAAAGAGATTTAAAAGGAATTATGAAATTGGAAATTGGAAAAAGTTGTGGATTTGGAAACTTGAAAAAGGTTGTGAAAATAAAAGCTTTAAAAAGGTTGTGACCGCACACATGAGGGTTGCCTACGTATCCTTTTTGAAGAATCAAGTCAGTCGTAGTTTGAACAAGAGTCCGATTGAAAATGGAAGAGTTGACTTGGAAAAGAGTTGGAGTTGGAATTTGAATTGGAAGATTAGGAAATTTGAATTTTGATTCGAAAATGAGGGAAGAAAGATTGGGAAAGATTGATTTTGGAAAGCTAGACTTAGGAAATATGAGACTTAGGAAAGACTTGAGGTTTCAGAGAAGATTTGACTCACTTTGAAAAGGTGGAGATTGTAGGAAATGTTCAAATTAGAAAAGTTTCATTTTAGGAATGTTTTATTTTAGGAAATTTCCGACTTAAGAAAGTTGTGAATTAGGAAAGTTTATGAAATTAGAAAATTATAAGTTTAGAAAGGTTTGAATCACGAAAGCTTACTTTAAGAAAAGGTCTAGAATTTGGAAAGTTAAGATTAAGAAAGGTTTAGACTTTGGAAAAATTGAGATTTTGAAAAGATTTAGAATTTGGAAAGTTTTAGAAAGTTCAGGATTTTTGGAAGATTCAAAGTTTGAATTTTAGAAAGATTTGGAGTTTAGGAAAGATTTGAAAATTTGGAATTTTGGAAAGTTGAAATTTGAAAAGGTGTGGATTTAGAAAAGGTTGGAATTAGGAAGGATGTTGAAAGCTTAAAGTTTAAGGAAAGATTCTAAAAGTTTATATTTTAGAAACTTAAGATTTAGGAAAATATGAGATTAGGAAGGATTTGAATTAGGAAAGATTTAGATTAGGAAGGATTGGGATTTCTAAAACAAAAGATTGGATTTGGTTTCTAAAAAGAGATGGTTTGATTTTGTTTCCAAAAACAAAGGATAGGCTCTAGTTTCCTAAATAGGGAGATTGGATTTGGCATGGGTTTGGAAAGAGAAGTTTTGGAAGTCCTAGATTTTGAAATAGAAAATAGGTTTTGGAAATATATGATTTTTGATGTAGAAAATAGGATTTTGGAAACATAAGTTTTGAGGCAAGGTTGAAAATAATGTTTTTGGAAGGGAAAATTAGGGTTTCCTAATGGTTGGCTCTAAGGCTTGACTTGGGCTCTAAGGAAATAGTTTTTGGAAAGTAGACTTTTTGGAAACGGATAATTTTGGAGGCAGATCTTAAAGAGGAGTTTTTAGGAAAGAGAATTTGAGAGGAGTTTTAGAAAGAAGATTTTGAAAAGAGTTTTTAGGAAGGAGTATTTAGGAAGGAAACCTAGGGAGCATTTTTAGAAAGAGAATTTTGAAGAGAGTTTTTTTTTTTTAAAGGAGTTTAAAAAGGAGTTTTGAAAAATAGATTTTTGGAAGGAGTGTTTTTTTTAAAATAATTTTGGAAGGGAATTTTGAAAAGGAGATTGGAGAGAGTTTTTAGAAAGTATGTTGGAAAAGGGATTTTTAGAAATAGAGTTTTTGAAAAGAGAGTTTTTAGAGAGTTTATAAAAATATCTCACTTTCCTAAAACAATTGTAACCATAAGAAGGCTAGAACCGCTTTAAGATAGTGGTTTTGAAAATAACAAAGGGTTAAAAATGTGGACCATATTGGTCACTTCAAATATAACACTTTCCTAAAGCAACCCTAGCCATGGAAATGCTAGAATCACCTTAGGATTGTGATTTTAAAAAACAAGTTTTGAAGAAGCAAATTTTTATGCAAGTTTAAAAACAGTTTGGATGCAAGCTTTTGAAAACAAGTTTAAAAATAATTTTTGGAGGAATACAAGATCATGATATGCATAATGCAAGTTGGGAGTCGTGAGCATACAAGGTTAAAGGTTTCACCATATAATCAAGAGGGCTGAACCCATGTGATCTCCGGTTAGACTAAGAGAAAGCCCCCGACACGGTGATCTCCAATAGCCCAATCCTACACATGGACCGGGAAGTCTCTTGTTTAAAGCATGCAAAGAGAGGGGGGAAGAAGATGGGAGATTAAAATAGAAGAAAACCCAAGTGGGTTCAAAGGGAGAAGAGAGAGGGGGGAAGTGCAGAAACGTAAATAGGAAGCCTACCTTGTGCCCTCTTTTACTTGCTAGGTTTTTGCTTACTTTTCTTCGCTTCAGTCCTTGCTTCACTTTGTATCAGTCTTCAAGAGCTTGTCTTCGACCTTTGGGAGCTTCGAAGTTGCAGCAATCCAAGTCTTTAATGGAGGGTTTAGGGCTAGTGTATAAGTGCATAGGGGTGTATGTGAGTGTATAGGATGCTAGGGTTTGGTGCATGGTGGCTAGGGTTTGGAAAACCTAAAGGAGACTACAGCTTGTGGAGGCTACGAGCTCTGTATATCGAAGAGTAGGGTTTTCAGACTGAGTTTGTGGACCCTTTTCACGCTAGAGGAGGCTCTGTAATTATAAAGAGAGGAATAACCTGGCGCTTGTTGCAGTGGCGCCAGGCCAAAAATTCTTCTTCTGGAGTGGCGCCAGCCCAAAATTTGGCCTAGCGCCACTACTAGTGGCACCAGCCACTTAGGAAAGTTTTAAGGTCTGCAAGTAACGTATCTTCAAAAGATTTGGGCGCCTCTACTAGTGACTATCATGTACTTTTTAGCCTAGCTTTCCTAGGAGTGGCTCCGAAAAGTTCGGGAAGGATTTAAGGGACCAGGGATGGCCCGGAAGGCCAAAAAAGGGCATGAACCCTTAGGATAGTGTTCCAGAGGTAATAGACTTGAAAAATGACATCAGGGTTTGTTAGAGGGGTCGACCGGGTCATTAGGGGCAAAACGGTCAATCGAACTGGAAAGTTACCAGGATGGACTTGGAATGTCTTGGAAGGAGAGTCGATGTTTGGAAACATTACTTAGAATGTCCTAGGTGGTTACAGGCTCGATACCCAGAGCCGGTGTGGTTAGAAAAGGTGATCGGCCCACTAGGAGTAAAACAGTCATTTTGCACTAGGTTTGTCGGAATTGACTTAGAATGATCTGAAAAGATAATGAAAGGTCAAGAATACTATAAGGAGCACTCTCGGGAGGTTACCGATTTGATACCCAGAGCCGATGTGTTTCCCGAGGCATTTGGATGCTTAGGGGCAAGATGGTCATCTTGATCGAAAAGTCTCGGAATTGGCCCAAAACTGACTGGAAGGCACCTAATAATTCTGGATCGTCTCTGGGACGATCTTGAAAGGGTGGACTTACCGTTTTGAGGACTTAGGTACTTTATCAAAAAACGTGCCAAAAAACAGCCCTAAGGGCAGTTTAGTCATTTTTCACCAGAGTGGGCTAGCAGGCATTGGTTGTTGCGCCCAAATTTTTGCACTCGAGGAATACACACACAAGCGGGAAAAATATTGTACTCTGTCGCTAGAACTCATCCTCTTAAAAGAATTAGTGCAACTAGGTTTGAATTGAAAATTGACTTGAATAAAGGGCTTTTAGAAAATATTTGGAGTCGCCACCTAACTTGATTAAGGTGAGTTAGGTCATCTAAAAATTAAGCACAATCCGAAGACTACACTTAGGGTTTTTGAAAACAATTTTGGAAATACCTCCTCAAGAGAGGGTTTTTAAGAAAAATAGGTTGTTTGGCAATATTTAGAAAACATTAAAGCCCTTTTTAGAAAATAACTCCGTTTTGGTCTACGAAAACAATGATTCTAGGTTCAGAGATTGGTTACGTGTAAGGAAGACACCCTAAGCCAACACCCTACCCCGCCCTTGCGGAACCTACATGTCTATTCACCCTGGATCACCTGTAAGAGTTTTCAACTAACAAATGTCCAAAACTATTCACTTTAGAAAAGAATTTTTGAAAAGACATGAAACATGATACATGATATGCAGGTGCTAGAAAAGAGATTTGATTTGGAAATAGATTTGAAAAAAAGAAATTGATCCGATTTAAAAAGAAATTTGAAAAGATAGATTTGAAATTGGAAAGCTTTAGAAATTGGAAATAGAGATTTGGAAATAGAAATTTGGAATTAGAAAAATAGATTATGGAATTGAAAGGTTGAAAAAGATTGTAGAATTAGAGATTTCAAAGAAGTTGTGACCGCACCTATGAGGGTTGCCTACGTATCCATTTTGAGGAATCTGGTCAGTCATAGTTCGGACAAGAGTCCGATAGAAAATAAAAGGTTGGATTCGAAAAAGAGATTGAATTGGAATTTAGAGTAAAAGATTGGAAATTGGAATTTGAAATTTTGAATTGTAAATATTAGACTTTGATTTAGAAAGATAGAACTTCGAAGAAAGATTTGGACTTATTTTTGGGAAATATTAAGGTTTAGGAAATCTAGACTTAAGAAAGATGAGACTTAGGAAAGACTCGAGAGTTTAAGAAAGATTGAACTTAAACTAGAAGAGTTTTAGAAAAGATTTGACTTGAATGTTGGACTTGGAATGTTAAGGAAAGATTGAATTTAGGAAATGTTCAAATTAGGGAAGTTTCAAATTAGGAAAGGGTCATTTTAGGAAAGTTTTGGATTAGGAAATGTCTTGAATTAGGAAAGTTTTGGAATTTAGAAAAGTTTCAATTTAGGAAAGTTTAAAATTTAGAAAGGATTTTGAATGAGGAAAGTTTTGATTCAGGAAAGATTTAGAATTTAGAAAGTTTATAACTTAGAAAGTTTTAACTTAAGAAAGCTTAGAATTTAGAAAGTTTTGAATTTAGGAATATTTGAAATAGGGAAGTTTTGAAAGTAAGAAAAATTTGAGTTTAGAAAGTTTTGAATTTAGAAAGTTTTAGATTTGGAAAGATTTTAAGTTTGAGTTTTAGAAATTCTTGAAATTAGGAAACGTTTGAGTTTAGGAAAGATTTGAAAAATTTAGATTTGGAAAGTTAAGATTTAGAAAGTTATGGAATTACAAAAGCTTGGAATTAGGAAAGACTTAGATTAGGAAAGATTTAAAAGTTCAAGTTTTGGAAACTTAAGATTTAGGAAAGTAGAAGATTAGGAAGGATTTGAATTAGGAAAGATTTAGAGTTGGAAGGATTGAGATTCCTATTTCCTAAAACAAAAGTTTGGATGTTGTTTCTAAAAGGAGGTGTTTTTATTTTGTTTCCAAAAACTGAAGATTGGATCTAGTTTCCTAAACGGTAAGGTTAGATTTGGTTTCCTAAAGAGAAGATTATATTTGACATAGATTTGAAAAGTGAAGTTTTAGAAACCCTATATTTGGAAGACTACAGTTTTGACATAGAAAATAGGTTTGGAAATATATGGTTTTGACATAAAAAAAAAAAAAAAAGGGAGTGTTGGAAACCTAGGTTTTAAGACAAGAGTAAAAATCATGTTTTTGGAAAGGAAAATTAGGGTTTCCTAATTATTGACTCTAGGATTAACTTGGGTTTCAAAAAAAGGGATTTTGGAAAGTGGCTTTTTGGAAATGAAAAGTTTTTGAAAGAAAATCCTATAAGGGAGTTTTTAGAAAGTAAACTTGAAAGGAGTTTTTAGAAGAAGATCTTTGTAAACACTCTATTTTTGACCGCTCAGCAGTCTACGGTCCGTCCATATTTGTACTCAAGTCAATATGGACGTATTCCAATCGAAATCAACTCCCTAGGTCTAATCCCGTCTATCCATCGCTTTGCGGGCCCACCAGGCTCAAATAGAGGCAAAATGACCAAAATGCCCTTGGGGGCATTATTCGATCCAATTCCAAATTAGGCACGTCTTTCCGAAGACAATAAGACCCCTTTTCAATTTTAAATCAGGCGCGTCTTTCCAAAGATGATAAATCCCCTTTCCAATTAGAAATCAGGCACGTCTTTCTAAAGACGGTAAGTCTCCTTTCTAATTCCAATAGATGCGTATTTCCGAAGACTATAAGTCCCCTTTCTAATTCCATCAAGCGCGTCTTTCCGAAGACGGTAAGTCCCCTTTCCATATTCCATCAGGCACGTCTTTCCGAAGACAGTAAGTCCCCTTTTAACCTGTCGACCGGGACGAGACCCCAAGTCCCCTAGATAGTAAAACGGTCCACCTTTGGCGCTTACTAGCCCGCTAATGCAAAAATGTCTGTTTTTTAGGCACGCCTTCCAAGAAAGTTGACTTCTCAAGTGTTAAGTTCCTTTAGCAGCTTTCCAAGATCAGACAGTCTTGGGGATAATCGCAAACAGTCAGAGTAGCGGAAATATTCGCAAATATCGCAACCATCAGAGTAACGGAAATACTCACAAGCAGGTTGATATAGGAAATTGCCAACAAACCCTTGTGTCACGAGACCGCCGTCAGAGTGGCGGAAAAACTCAAAACCCAGGTCAAAACTAGTGCCTGCTAATCCACTTCGGTGAAAAATTACCAAACTGCCCCTAGGGCCATTTTTGGGCACGTTTCTCGAGAACATACCAGAGTCCTCAGAATGGTAAGTCCACCCTTCCAAGATTGTCTTAAAAGCAATTTGGCATGTTTAGGCACCTTCTAGTCAGTTTTGGGCCAATTTCGAGACTTTTCGGTCAAGATGACCATTTTGTCCCTAGGCATCCGAACGCCCCGGGGACCACACCGACTCTGGGTATCAAACCGGTAATCTCCCAAGAATGCTTCTTGTAGTATTCCCAACCTTCCTTTGTCTTTCCGGATCATTTCGAGTCAGTTCCGGAGTGCAAAATGACCGTTTTGCCCCTGGTGGGCTGGTCGCCTTTTGCTAGCCACACCAACTCTGCGTATCAAACCAGTAATCTCTCGAAGTTACTTTTTATAGTATTTTCAACCTTTCTTTATCTTGTCGGATCATTTCGAGTCAGTTCTGACAAACCCGGTGTGGAATGACCGTTTTGCCCCTAGTGGACCGGTCGCCTTTTTCGACCACACCGGCTCTGGATATCAAACTGGTAGCCTCTTGGGAACATCCTAAATAATGTTTCCAAGTCTCGAGTCTTCTTTTGAGACATTCCAAGTCCGTCCTAGCAACTTCCCGGTCTAGTTAACCGTTTTGCCCCTGATGGCCCAGTCAACCCTTCCGACAAATCTTGTCATCCTTTTCAACTCCATTACCTCCGAAACACTGTTTTAAGTGTTCTTGTCCCTTTCTGGCTTTCGGGCCATTCCCGGCTCTTTAAATGCTCCCCAGACCTTCCGGAGTCACTCCTAGTGAAACTAGGCTAAAAATTGCATGGTAGTCATTAGTACAGGCGCGCAAATCTATCAAAGATACATTGCTTGCCGACTTAACAAACTTTCCTAACTTGCTCACTCTTAGTGGCACCGAGAGGAATTTTGCCCCAGCGCCACTGCAACAGGCGCCATGTCTATCCTTTGTTTATAAATACAGAGCCTCCTCCAGCGTGAAAGAGATCCGCAGTCTAAAAATGTACTTTTCGATATACAGAGCTTGTAGCCTCTCAAAACCCTAGTCTCCTTTAGGTATCCAAACCCTAGCCTCCATACACAAACCCTAGCCTCCTATACACTCACATACACTTTTATACACTCATACACTAGCCTCCAAAGCCTCCATTGAAGACTTAAAGAGCTGCAATATAACATTTTGAAGAATGAAGACAAACTCTTGAAGATTGAAGTGAAGACCACAAGCAAATCGCGCAAAGCTAAGCAAAATAAAGAAGACACAAGGTAGGCTTTCATTTTACGTTTTTGCACTTCCCCCTCTCTCTTCTCCCTACGAAACCCCTTGGGTTTTCTTTTATTTTAATCCCCCATCTTCTTCCCCCCCCCCTTCTTGCATGCTTGAAATAAGGGAATTCTCGGTCCATGTGTAGGATTAGGTTTTGGAGAGTCGCCAGTTTGGGGGCTTTCTTTTAGTCTAACCGGAGACCACGTGGGTTCGGCCCCCTTGATTATGTGGTGAAGCCTTTAACCTTGTATATTCACAACCCTCTTTGCATTATGCATATAATGATCTTGCATTCTTCCAAAATGCATTTTCAAACTCATTTTCAAAGCTTGCATTAACATCGTTTTCAAAATTGCATCAAAATCTCCTTTTTCAAAACTTGTTTTCAAAATCGCAATCCTAAAGTGATTCTAGCCTTTCCATGACTAAGGTTGCTTTAGAAAAGTGTTATATTAAAAGTGACCAATATGGTCCATATTTTCAAAACTTTGTTGTTTTCAAAACCACTGTCTTAAAGTGTTTCTAACCTTCTCATAGTTAGAATCGCTTTAAGAAAGTGAGGTATTTTACATATACTTTCTAAAAACTCTCTTTTCAAATCCCTCCTTCTAAAAATCTCTTTTTCAACATACTTTCTAAAAATGCTCTCCAATCACTTTCTTCAAATTCCTTTCTTAAATTGTTTTCCAAAAATTCCCTCCAAAAATTTATTTTCAAAACTTCTTTTCCAACTCCTTTCCAAAACACTCTCCTTGAAATTCCTTTCCTAAAAACACTCCCTAGGTTTCCTTCTTAGAAAACTCCTTCCAAACTCCTTTCCAATAATCTCTTTCTAAAAACGTCTTTCCTACAAACTCCCTTCCAAAAACGTTTTTTTCAAAGTTCACTTTCTAAAGACACTCCTTACGTTTCGTTCCTAAACATCTCTTCCCAAAAATCTCTTTCTAAAAACTCCTTTCTAGGATTTCTTTTCAAAAAACTCTCTCTTTTCAAAATTCACTTTCTAGAAACTCATCTCTAGGATTTCTTTTTCAAAAACTCTCTTTTTAAAATTCACTTTTTAAAAACTCCTCTCTAGGATTTCTTTCTAAAAATCCCTCTTTTGAAAAAACTCACTTTCCAAAAACTCTTTCCTTAGAGTCCAAGTTAAATCCTAGAACCCACGTTTAGGAAACCCTAATTTTCATTCCCAAAATCATGATTTCCAATCCCTTATTTTGGCCTCAGAGCCTTGATTTCCAAAACCTCTTGTTTTCTACATCAAAACTATACATATTTCCAAAACCTTTTTTTCACGTCAAAACTATAGTCTTCCAAATCTAGGGTTTCTAAAACTTCCTCTTCCAAATCTATGCCAAATCCAATCTTCCCTTATAGGAAACCAAATCCAACCTCCCGTTTAGGAAACTAGATCCTATCCTTCATTTTTAGATACAAAATCAAAACATCTTTGTTTAGAAATAAAATCCAATCCGTTGTCTTGAGAAATAGGAATCTTAACCCTTCCTAGTCTAAATCGTTCCTTAAACTTTAAGCTTTCAAACCTTTCTTAATTCCATCCCTTTCCAAATCTTAACTTTTCAAAATCTAAGTTTTCAAATCTTTCTTAAATTTAAACCTTTCCTAACTTCAAGAATTTCTAAAATTCAAAATCTTCTTAAATTCTAAACTTTCCAACTTTTAAAACTTCCCTATTTCAAAACATTCCAAATTCAAAACTTTCCAATTTCAATACTTTCCTAATTTCAAAACCTTTCCTAATTTTAAAACTTTCCTAAAATTAAACTTTTCAAAAATGACACTTTCCTATTTTGGAAACTTTCCTAATTCAAAACCTTTCCTAAAATGACGCTTTTTTAATTCAAAACTTTTCTAAATCGAAACTTTCCTAATTCGAACATTTCCTAGTTCTAATCTTCTATAATCTTCCAAGTCCAACATTCGAGTCTAGTTTTTCTTACTCTCGAGTCCTTTCCAGATCCTACCTTCCTAGGTGTAGGGTCTCTTTTCTTCCATCTCAAATTCCAACTCAACTTCTTTTTTCATTCCAAAATCTATTTTCTATCGGACTCTTGTCTGAACTACGACTAACTTGATTCCTCCAAAAGGATACGTAGGCTACTATCATGAGTGCAGTCACAACATCGTTCAAGCTTCTATTTCCACAACTTTTTCCAATCTCTAATTCCACAACATTTTTCAAATTTCTATTTCCACAACTTTTTCCAACTTCCAATTCTGAATTTCTATTTTCAAATCTATCTTTCCGAATCTCTTTTCTAAAGTCAAATCAATTTCTCTTCAATTCTTCTTTTTCAAATCTATTTTTCAACTCTCTTTCTTGCACTTACATATTATGCATCATGTCTTTTTTTTTTAAAAAAACATTCTTTTTCTAAAGTGGATAGGATTGAACATTTGTTAGTTGAAGACTCTCATAGGTGAGTTTAGGATAAATAGACATGTAGGTACTACAAGGGCGAGGTAGGGTGATGGCATAGTGCGTCTTCCCTACACATAACCAACCTCCAAACCTAGAATCATTGTTTTCAAAAGAGCAAAATGGAGTTTATTTTTAAAAAGGGCTTAAATGTTTTCCAAATATTGCTAAACGACCTGTTTTCTTAAAAACCCTCTCTTGAGGATGTTTTCCAAAATCGTTTTCCCAAACCCCTAAGTATAGTCTTCGGATTATGCTTAGTTTTTAGGTGACCTAACTCAACTTAATCAAGTTAGGTGGTGACTCCAAATGTTTTCTAAAAGCCTTTTATTCAAATCTATTTTTAATTCAAACCTAGTCGCACTCATTCTTCTAGGATGGTGAATTCTAACAAGAGAGTACAGTGTTTTTTCCGCTTGTGTGTGTATTCCTCGAGTGGGAAAAATCTGGGCGCGACAGCTGGCGATTCCACTAGGGACACTTAGAGGGTTAGGCTGTAGTCGTGTCTCTTTACCCTTCACCCATGTAAAGTCTTTAATTAACTTGCTCAATCCTATTCACTTTAAATTTTCAAAACCAAATTTTCAAAACCGTTTTTAAAAACCATGCATTTATTCATAATATCTTGTATTAAGTTTGCCATTCACATACTAACTCTTGCATCTTTGTTTTGTAGGTGCGCTTTTTGTTTGCATTTTGTTAACTGCTATGCATGAATGTGTTGAACAGGATGGATGGGAGTTGTTAGGCTCTTTCCTTTGCTTTCAAAAATCACACACACACTGCATGTGCACCTTCATTTTGCATACTTGCATTTTACCCTGATATGTCCTTTCTAGTTAGAAAGGGGGAACGGTATATTGGTTGTGGGCAAGATGCTGTGTCAGTTTTTTCGCCTACGGCCTCTTGATGGTTCCCCTACTCAGATCACCAACCAATCATGGCACCACCTTAGGAAGTGGGCCTAGGTTTGAAGATCCTGGGACCGAGGCTTTTTAGGACGCATTAGTCAACCCTTAACCTCATGCTCATATAGACACCATGCATAGCCGAACCTCTGCCGGATTTAAGACACGTGCATTGTTTTCTAAAACCATAGAGGAAAGGGCGACTGCTCTGATTTTCATTTATACCTGTCTCTTCTTGTTGTTATAATGATTGTATTCCTATTGTTATAATGCTTGTCTAATTGCTCATACATGCATATGTACTTTAACTATGGTCTCTTTCCTTATACTCTATGCATCCATTTTCATGCATTCTATATTACATGTCAAAACGAGAGTTCCAAGTAACTCAACTCACCGCATTCTTGTGCATATGATCAACCCATTGAGAGTGACACCTAGTTCACTCTCCCTTGCATTAAACCTACCTAAACCCTAAGGGTTCCCATGTAACCCTAAGGACTCATGCCATGTATATCAATTCATTACATAGGAGGGGCCTCAATCCCTCTAGCTCACGGAGATAGGGTTGCCAAGAAGACAAGGGGCAGTCGATCAATAAGGTTTCTCAACAACCTCTTTGACATCAAATCCAAAGAAGATGAATCCGAAGACTCAAGAGTAGTTTAGGATTTCATATGTAAAACTAGATAGGTAGAGATCCCAAGGAAAATGTTTCCCCTCCCCCCTATGAAAATGTATCTCAATTCCTTTGTATCTCAAACCCAAAGCTAAATGTACGTCTTTACCTTCTGCGAATGAATGGATGGATGAATATATAAATGGATAAAGGTTTCCACTTGATGGTAAGGTACTTGCATATAGGGGCAAACTCCCTATCTCCAAAAGTGAGCAAACACATCATGTTTAGTTTCTCTCTCAAGTAGGGGCACCCCTTGGACATACATTATATAAAAATGTTCAAATCAAGGCACTAACTTCTCTTTTGTTTCTTGTCTTCTGTCCTCCTCCTCCTCATCTTCAAATACCAAGAGAATTGAAGGCAGAAGCAGGACAAGAAGGGAGTTTTTCTAAACCATTCATTTATCGTTATCATACTGCTCACATGTTCACTTTTATTATGTTCATGCATCTATATCCATTCTGAAACAAGAGTCTCAAGAAACTCAAGTCATTTAATTTTTATGCATCTAATTAACCGTAGAGAGAAAGAAGCAATCCAATCTCATGTTAATCGAACCTACCAAAACTCCTACGAGTTTTTTAACCCTAAGGATTCAAGGCATGCATAGAACTATACCTTAAGAGAGGCTTAAATCTCTCTCTGTCCATGGAGCGAGATTACCCAAATAAGGAAACATCAACCGGCCCACATTGAAGAGGTATTGTATTGCATAATAGGGGCAAAACCCCACCTCCAAAATGGACTTGATTTCATGCCTAGATTCCTTCGAAGAAGGGACCTTCATAGGACATGCATCCCATAGAGCCTCGAATTTCACATGCTGACTGCATTCTATTTTTTTATTCATTTTGTAGGTCAGAGAGCACGACTGAATTCATGGAATCCCTCTAGTACCCCACCAAGTTCAAACTCATGAAAGGATGATCTTAGTTGTTAGAAGAGGCCGAAGTTACATCAGGGAGCAATAAGAACTAACAATTCATCAACAAGATGTTACCTCCCCGCCATGCCGTGACAATCACCGTCCATGCAAAAGAAGGCTTCATCGTTTGCAAAGTTTTGTCAGACACGTGCATTACTACAAAAGAATCTCCTAAATTCTGAATGCATGCCAAACACCGCAAGAGATCTATTAATCTGCCCTCTGTTGTTTGGTGATACACCCAAAGAATGAAAATGCCAAAATAGCTGACAGTTCCAAAACCCTGTCAGGGGTTCTCACCAAGAGATCCACAAGAAAAGGGAGATTTTCACAAAATTCATCTATTTTCTTTTTGTCTTTGCATTTCTTGCATATCTTCTTTAAATAAACATTACATGCCATGTAATTATGTTTTTAAATAAAAATAGGTAGTTCCTAGTTTATCCCCTTTGTTTCATACTCTTGTGGACGATTGTCACATTTAGGAATTCTTCCCCATTTGGTAAATGACTCGACTTGAACGATGGGATAGCATGGGCAACCCATTCAAAGGGGGGTTAAAACCTTAAAGTGACAAAGAGAGAGTGAGAGATAGGATGGAGATAGTGTGGAGTTCACTGAAGAGGCGACGCTTGCATGATATCCTAACTAGGCGATGGGTAGTCGAGTTCTCAAAATGATGAGAAGCCATTATTCTATTTATCCTAAATAAACACTACCCTTTGCTCAGCCCACTAGAGACGTACATAATTTCTTTCCAAATATCCCCAAACCAAGAACCATACCCCACATTGGGGTAAGCACAAAATAGTTGATTTGATAGAACATGTAGGGGTTCACTGGCAGAAACACATCATCCCTATGAATATTGTTTAAATTTTGTACTAAGGCTTTATGGACTAAGCAAATCAATTTGAAATGATTAGAGGCCCTCAATTCCACTACCATACACAAAAATATCCTCTTTGCTTAACCCGCTAGTGCCTTACAGAAAGCGAAAGATTTTTTTTGTCAACCCCGATCCGAAATCATCCCCCCACACTGGGGCAGACAAGCAGCAGAAGATCTGGCAGAGAATGTCATCGACCATCAAGCTGAAGTAACGTGAAAGCTCTATGGATCAAGCAATCTTGTTTGAAATGAAGAGAGGCCCTCATTTCATTTCGTATACAGTTAAAAGCAACCCTTGTCAAACCTGTTAAGCCAGTTACCTTTTTTTTAAAAAGAAACCCCAACCTAGGGATCACCACCTACAATGGATTAAATTGAAGTGCTAAGGAAAAGATCTAATAGAAAGAAGTTGTGGAAATGTTCATCTCACAAAAAGCAAAAAGAAAGGGACGAAACAAAAAAGCAAAGAGAAAAAGCTACCACAGGGCAAGTCAAAAAAAGAAAAAAAAATTGGGGGGCCAACTCCGTTAGAAGGTCAAGAATCAAACTACAAGAAAGGTGAACTCCTTGAAAAATATATAGTTATTCAAAGGTGATCCTAGATAACAAAGAAGCCTAGTAGAAGCAATAGGTTTGAGCCTGTACCCTTTCTTGTAAAAACCCAAAAAAACCATGACCTACATTACAACCTTACTAAAGTCCACTCTGATTGAAAATGGATTGCTTGATCTAAATGAGCCAGACTTGCTCAGATGGTTCTGGTTCAAGCAACCCACTAAAAGAGAATCTTCAAGCCTAAATATCCCTTTGTTTCTTACAACCCCTAAACCTGGCCTACATTACGATCCTAAAAGAAGTCTTCTCAGATTGAGGGCTTAGCTGTTTATCACTCTGTAAAGAGCATGCGAGTTGTTGCTCTAGCTATGGTGGCATTTTAGAAATCTGAGAGAGAAAACCAAGTGAGATCAGAAAAATCCCAAACAGCAACCCTGTAGAAAATAAGGATAGGATAGCAAACCTAAAATGTCAAGATCCCTGGAGAATGGTGCACATGCTATCACACCCCAATGAGAATGGGACAAAACTAAATGGGGCAGAATCCTAGAAAGGAAGTAGAATCCTGAGAGTATGGGCCCTAGGGCAATCCTGGGACGTTCTTTGTAATTGGTTTATATACATGTAGTATAATGCATCCATGATATGTATAACTTGTACATTCATAAAATTCATGTGTAATTTGTATCTATTTATGTATTCATCCAAGGCATTATATGTAGTCAATTCCATTTCTGAATGTTCATTCATCCAAAAAGTATAACATGCATTAAATTTCATTTTTGTATGAACCTGTGCATTCATAAAATATATATATATATAAAGTAGGACATGCAAAATAAGTTATACATCTAATTCTATGTGCATTCATAAAAATAAAAAAAGGGTATAACATGCATTCACCCTTTTACCTGTGCATCTTTAGAACTAGCATAAGTAAACTGTTTTTGTACAAAAACTAACTCTATGTCTTTCCCTCTCTCTCAAATAAGAAACAGGGAATAAGGTAAAACGCAAAAAGGAGCTAAAGCCACCACTCAGACATCTACAGCACCGTTGCACACCTCAGAAAGCTCGAATTTCCATGATCGACAAGAAACAGAGAATAGGGCAATGACCCACCCTTAATCTCCCCAATCAAATGACTACCGACTCAAGATACCATGTATGTTGAAAAAGGGGAGTAACAAATAAATGTCTGATCGCTCGAAGCTGGAATAATGAAGCATATCCTCGAGAATGAGCATTGACGCCCGACTGAAGTCTGGTAAGGCACACGAACATCTCTCCCATAACCATAGGAGCATGGGAATGCCCCTCACGGATCTCGACAAGCAGTGCACATAACCGACAGTTGACCAAGTCATCCCCCTCGACGGAAACATCAACAAGTTTAGGAGATACAGAGCTAGGGCTACCATGGAGAAATGGACCAATCTTGAGGAGTATACCAATCCCCTATCCGTTGCAAGCTCAAAATGATAGAAACAAGAACTTCACTGGGACATAAGGAAACTAGGGTAGCAAATCAGAAGAAAATGTCACACAACGGAGCCCAAGCTGAGAAGAAATAATCGTGACACAGCCATCAAGAAAAGTAGGACCGATAATGTCAGCTGAATCATCTTGAAGACCTAGTAGGAAGCCATACTCATGGGGAGTAGGGGGCAAGCTCACATTCCCCAAAATGGAAGAGAGACAAGTCAAGTGGCGAAAAGGGGAACCACTGCCAAAAAACAAGTTACACCAATAGGAGAGAAGCCATGCAACCAAAGGACCAACAAAAATTGTCTTACTTATCTGGAGGATACCTGTCATATCAACCCCATAGTCAACTAAAAATAGCGTCGGCCAACCTAAAAGTCAAAAGTGGGAAGCCTTGGCGTCCATCTCATCCTTAAAAGCTGCCTCAACTGGAGGAAGGTGGTCGACAGGTGGCCTACTCTCCCGTCCACTTTGACTAGACGACGCCTACCCAGTAGACCGTCGGCTACCCCTAGACTGACTGGGGCCATTAGTGGAATCTATCCGAGCCGCCTTCCCTGAACGACATCTCCTCTCAGAACCATCATCATCCGCATCTGCCATCTTGGAAAGGTAAGCCAAGATAAGAGGTGTTAATATACGATACATGCAGATAAATAATAATAAAATAAAGTAAATGAATAAACAACAAACAATAAAATAATAAAAAGATTTCAATTGATAAGTCAAAATAAATTTCCTACACCTTTCGATTTTTCAACTTTAAATCAAGTCTCAAGGGTTTTCTGTTTTTTTCCTTTAAAAAGATTTCATTCCAACTCTTTCCCTAATTTCTAAAAATTTTGGTAGAGTTTTGTTTAAAAATGATCCCTACAACACCCATAACATCACCACAAAACACAAATCATGCACTTCACAACGTTATAATCACATGACATCAGTACCCGCGCACACTTTTTAATCTTTCAAAATTTTCAACACACATGTTTTATTTTTCCAATAAGTCAATGGTTTTCAAAAATGTCCTAAAATTCCCCAAAATCATTTCAAATGTTTTCTAAAATATTCCTACATTTTTCTAAATTTTAAAACTCTAAAAATTTCATCAATTTCTTGAGTTTTTCCATTTTCCTAATTTTTTAAGTATTTTCTTATTTTTTAAAAAATAAAAAATTCACCATGTTTTCAAAAAATCACGAAACTTCACAAAGTTGTTAAACACATTTTCCTAAGGCACATGGCATAAAAATCTAGCCAGAAAACCTAATGCCCAAGCCTGTAGGAACAAACTCCCGATTCCTGCAGAAAACGCTCTTCACATAATCATGCAAAAACACTCAAATTCAGTCAAACAAGCACCAAAATGCAAAAATAACATCACCATAGTGTTCAAAACATATCAAAACATCAAATTTCATTGTTCACACAATTCAAAAGAAATTCTACACATCAAAATCAATAAAAATTTGAAAAACTCACTTTTTGGAGTTCTCTGGCAAAATCTTCTCTTCTGGCAACTTTTTCGGCAATGTGGTCTCCTTCTGGCAATCACTCATGGTCTCCAAGAAGTGCTTCTTCAAGGTTCAACTTAGTTTCCCCATAAACACTCTCAACTTTTTGAAAAACTCTTTAAATACAGCAAGTGTTCGAACCAGAATTTTCCTGGTTTAAAGCCCAAGCCTAGTGCCACTAAAGCTAAACATTCCAAAGGAGTGGCGCTAGTTGCCAAATTTTGGGCGCTTTGCCCTTTTTCCCGCAAAAACTCATTTTCGAAGGCCTTTTGGGCCCAATATCCATTTTCCTACCCCTGTTGTCGAAAATTTCCTAAAGTCCATCCCTCTGATTGGCTTGCGGTCAACATCGAACTCTTACTCTATCGTTTTCTATCTTTGACAAGCAAAAATAGAAAAAGAGTGGCAGCTGTAAATACTCCATTTTTGACCGCTCAGCAGTCTACGGTCCGTCTAGATTTCTACTCAAGTCAATATGGACGTATTCCAATCGAAGTCAACTCTCTAGGTCTACTCCTGTCTATCCATCGCTTCGCGGGCCCACCAGGCCCAAATAAAGGCAAAATGACCAAAATGCCCTTGGGGGCATTGTTCGGTCCAATTCCAATCAGGCACGTCTTTCCGAAGATGATAAGACCCCTTTCCAATTCAAAATCAGGCATGTCTTTCCAAAGACGGTAAGTTCCTTTTCCAATTCCAAATCAGGCACGTTTTTCAAAGACAGTAAGTCCCCTTTCTAATTCCAATAGACGCGTCTTTCTAAAGACTATAAGTCCCCTTTCTAATTCCATCAAGTGCGTCTTTTCAAAGAGGGTAAGTCCCCTTTCCAAATTCCATCAAGCACGTCTTTCCAAAGACAGTAAGTCCCCTTTTAACTTGTCGACCGGGACGAGACCCCAAGTCCCCTAGATGGTAGAATGGTCCACCTTTGGTGCCTGCTAGCCCGCCAATGCAAAAATGTCCGTTTCAGGCATGCTTTTAGAGAAAGTTGACTTCTCAGGTGCTAAATCCCTTTAGCAACTTGCCGAGATCAAGCAGTCTCGAGAATGATCGCAAGCCGTCAGGGTAGCAGAAATACTCGCAAACATCGCAACCGTCAGAGTAGCAGAAATACTCACAAGTAGGTGGACATAGGGAATGGTCAACAAACCCCTATGTCACAAGACCGTCATCAGAGTGGCGGAAACACTCAAAACCTAGGTCAACACCAGTGCCCGCTGGTCCACTTCGGTGAAAAATGACAAAACTGCCCCTAGGGCCATTTTTTGGCACGTTTCTTGAGAACACACCTGAGTCCTCAGAATGGTAAGTCCACCCTTCCCAGATTGTCTTAAAAGCAATCCAGCATGTTTAGGTGCCTTCTAGTCAATTTTGGGCCAATTCCGAGACTTTTCGATCAAGATGACCACTTTGCCCCTAGGCATCTGAATGCCCCAGGGATCACACTGGCTCTGGGTATCAAACCGGTAATCTTCCAAGAATGCTTATTATAGTATTCCTGACCTTTCTTTATCTTTCCGGATCATTCCGAGTCAGTTCCGGCAAACCCGATGCAAAATGATTGTTTTGCCCCTAGTGGGCCGGTCGCCTTTTTCTAGCCACACCGGCTCTGGGTATCAAACCGATAATCTCCTTAGGTTGCTTTTTATAGTATTCTCAACCTTTCTATATCTTTTCGGAACATTCCGAGACAATTCCGGCAAACCCGGTGTGAAATGACCGTTTTGCACCTAGTGGGCCGGTCGCCTTTTCCGACCACACCGGCTCTGGATATCAAACTGGTAGCCTCTTGGGAACATCCTAAATAATGTTTTCAAGTCTTGAGTCTTCTTCTGAGACATTCCGAGTCCGTCCCGACAACTTCCCGGCCTGATTGACCATTTTGCCTCTGATGGCCCGGTCAACCCTTCCGACAAATCTTGTCATCCTTTTTCAACTCCATCACTTTCGGAACACTTTTTTAAGTGTTCCGGTCCCTTTTCGGCTTTCCGAGCCATTCCCAGCTCTTTAAATGCTTCCCGGATCTTCTAGAGTCGCTCATAGTGAAGCCAGGCTAAAAATTGCATGGTAGTCACTAGTACAGGCGCCCAAATCTATCAAAGATACATTACTAGTAGTGGCGCGAAGCCAAAAAATGGCCTGGCGCCACTCCTAGTGGCGCCAAGAGGAATTTTGCCCTGCTCCACTACAACAGGCCCTAGGTCTATCATTTGTCTATAAATACAGAGCCTCCTCCAGCGTGAAAGAGGTCCGCAAACTTAGTCTAAAAATCCTACTTTTCGATATACAGAGCTCGCAGCCTCTCAAAACCCTAGTCTCCTTCAGGTTTCCAAACCCTAGCCTCCATACACAAACCCTAGCCTCCTATACACTCACATACACTTCTATACACTCATACACTAGCCTCCAGAGCCTCCATTGAAGACTTGAAGAGCTGCAATCTGAAGTTTTGAAGATTGAAGACAAACTCTTGAAGATTGAAGTGAAGACTAAAGTGAAGACCACAAGCAAAGCGCGTAAAGCTAAGCAAAATAAAGAAGACACAAGGTAGGCATTCTTTTTACGTTTCTGCACTTCCCCCTCTCTCTTATCCCTTGGAACCCCCTTTGGTTCTTTTCTATTTTAATCCCCCATCTTCTTCCCCCCCTTTTGCATGCTTGAAACAAGGGAATTCCCGATCCATGTGTAGGATTAGCCTTTTGGAGAGTCACTGTATCAGGGGCTTTCTTTTAGTCTAACCGGAAACCACGTGGATTCGGGCCCCTTGATTATGTGGTGAAGCCTTTAACCTTGTATGTTCACAACCCTCTTTGCATTGTGCATATCATGATCTTGCATTCTTCTATAATTTATTTTCAAACACGTTTTTAATCATGCATTAACATTATTTTCAAAATTATATCAAAATCTCCTTTTTCAAAACTTGTTTTCAAAATCGCAATCCTAAGCTGACTCTAGCATTTCCATGGCTAGGGTTGCTTTAAGAAAGTGTTACATTCAAAGTGACCAATATGATTCATATTTTTAAAACTTTGTTTTTTTCAAAACCACTATCTTAAAGTGTTTCTAACTTTCTCATGGTTAGAATCGCTTTAGGAAACTGAGGTATTTTACATATACTTTCTAAAATCTCTCTTTTCAAATCCCTCATTCTAAAAACCTCTTTTTCAACATACTTTCTAAAAATGCTCTCCAATCTCCTTCTTCAAATTCCTTTATTAAATTGTTTCCCAAAAACTCCCTCCAAAAATCTATTTTCGAAACTTCTTTTTCAACTCCTTTCCGAAATACTCTCCTTGAAATTCATTTCCTAAAAACACTTCCTAGGTTTCTTCTTAGAAAACTCCTTCCAAACTCCTTTCCAACAATCTCTTTCCAAAAACGTGTTTCCTATAAGCTCCCTTTCAAAAACGTTTTCTTCAAAGTTTACTTTCCAAAGACACTCCTTACGTTTCCTTCCTAAACATCACTTCCCAAAAATCTCTTTTTAAAAACTCCTCTCTAGGATTTCTTTTCCGAAAACTCTCTTTTTTCAAAATTCACTTTCTAGAAACTCCTCTCTAGGATTTCTTTCTTAAAATCCCTCTTTCCAAAAAACTCACTTCCTAAAAACTCTTTCCTTAGAGTCCAAGTTAAATCCTAGAACCCACGTTTAGGAAACCCTAATTTTCCTTCCCAAAAGCATGATTTCCAATCCCTTATTTTGGCCTCAAAGCCTTTTTAAAACCTCTTGTTTTCTACATCAAACCTATAAATATTTCCAAAATCTCTTTTCTACGTCAAAACTATAGTTTTCCAAATCTAGGGTTTCTAAAACTTCCTCTTCCAAATTCATGCCAAATCCAATCTTTCCCTTTAGGAAACCAAATCCAACCTCTCGTTTAGGAAACTAGATTCTATCCTCTGTTTTTGAAAACAAAATTAAAACATCTCTTTTTAAAAACAAAATCCAATCCTTGGTTTTAGGAAATAGGAATCTTAACCCTTCCTAGTCTAAATCTTTCCTAGTCCACTCCTTCCTAATCTAGTACTTTCCTAAACCATAAGTTTCCCAAAACTTTTAAATATTTCCTTAAACTTTAAGCTTTAAAATCTTTCTTAATTCCATCCCTTTCCAAATCTTAACTTTTCAAAATCTAAGTTTTCAAATCTTTCTTAAACTCAAACCTTTCCTAACTTCAAGAATTTCTAAAATTCAAAATCTTCTTAAATTCTAGACTTTCCAACATTCAAAACTTCCCTATTTCAAAACATTCCAAATTCAAAACTTTCTAATTTCAATACTTTCCTAATTTCAAAACCTTTCCTAATTTCAAAACTTTCCTAATTCGAAAAACTTTCCTAAAACAAAACTTTTCAAAAATGACAATTTCCTAGTTTGGAAACTTTCCTAATTCAAAACCTTTCCTAAAATGACGCTTTCCTAATTTAAAACTTTCCTAAATCGAACCTTTCCTAATTCGAACCTTTCCTAATTTCAATATTCTATAATCTTCCAAGTCCAACATTCGACTCAAGTCTTTCTTACTCTCGAGTCCTTTCCAGATCCTACCTTCCTAGGTGTAGGGTCTCTTTTCTTCCATCTCAAATTCCAATCTTCTATTCTAAATTCAAAACAAATCCAAATTCCAACTCAGCTTCTTCTTTCATTCCAAAATCTATTTTCTATTGAACTCTTGTCCGAACTACGACTGACCTGATTCCTCTAAAAGCATACGTAAACAACCCTCATGGGTGCGGTCACAACATTTTTCAAGCTTTTATTTCCACAACTTTTTCCAATCTCCAATTCCACAACATTTTTCAAATTTCTATTTCCACAACTTTTTCCAATTGCCAATTCTAAATTTCTATTTTCAAATCTTTATTTCCAATTTCTAAGCTTTCTAATTTCAAATCTATCTTTTCGAATCTCTTTTCTAAAATCAAATTAATTTCTCTTCAACTCTTCTTTTCCAAATCTATTTTCCAACTCTCATTCTTGCACTTACATATTATGCATCATGTCTTTTTTTTTAAACATTCTTTTTCTAAAGTGGATATGATTGAACATTTGTTAGTTGAAGACTGTCATAAGTGAATTTAGGATAAATAGACATGTCGGTACCGCAAGGGCGGGGTAGGGTGATGGCTTAGTGCATCTTCCCTACACGTAACCAACCTCCGAACCTAGAATCACTATTTTCAAAAGACCAAAATGGAGTTTATTTTCAAAAAGGGCTTAAATGTTTTTCAAAGGTTGCTAAATGACCCGTTTTCTTCAAAACCCTCTCTTGAGGATGATTTTCAAAATTGTTTTTCGAAAACCCTAAGTGTAGTCTTCGAATTATGCTTAGTTTTTAGGTGACCTCACTCACCTTAATCAAGTTAGGAGGTGACTCCAAAATTTTTCTAAAATCCCTTTATTCAAATCTATTTTCAATTCAAACCTAGTCGCACTCATTCTTCTAGGAGGGTGAGTTCTAATGAGAGAGTACAGTGTTTTTTCCGCTTGTGAGTGTATTCCTCGATTACGAAAAATCTGAGCGCGACAATCTTGGATGGAGTTTTTAGGAAAGAGTGTTGGGAAAGAGATTTTAGGAAGGAAACCTAGGGAGTGTTTCTAGAGAGTGAATTTTGAAGAGAGCCTTTTGAAAAGGAGTTTAAAAAGGAGTTTTGGAAAACAGATTTTTTTTAAGAGAGTTTTTAGAAAACAATTTTTAGGAAACAATTTTAGGAGAGAAAATTTGAGAGAATTTTTAGGAAGTATATTGGAGAACAGATTTTTGGAAAGAGAGATTTCTAAAAAGAGAATTTAGAAAGTCTATGAAAATATCTCACTTTTCTAAAGCGATTCTAACCATAAGAAGGCTAGAACCACTTTTAGAAAGTGGTTTTTGAAAACAACAAAGATTTGAAAATATGAACCATATTGGTCGCTTTAAATGTAACACTTTCCTAAAGCAACCCTAGTCATGGAAAGGCTAGAATCGCCTTACGATTATGGTTTTGAAAACAAGTTTTGAAAGAGAAGATTTTAACATAAACTTTGAAAACAATTTTGATATAAGTTTTGAAAACAAGTTTAAAAAAATAATTTTTGGAGGAATGCAATATCATGATATACACAATGCAAATTGGGGTCGTGAACATACAAGGTTAAGGCTTCACCACATAATCAAGGGGGCCAAACCCACGTGGTCTCCGGTTAGACTGAAAGAAAGGCCTCGACAAGGTGACCTTCCAATAGCCTAATCCTACACATGGACCGAGAATTTTCTTGTTTTAAGCATATAAAGAAAAGGGGGGAAGAAGATGGGAGATTAAAATAGAAGATAACCCAAGTGGGTTCGGAGGGAGAAGAGAGAGGGAGGAGTGCGTAAACGTAAAAAGAAAGCCAACCTCGTGTCTTTTTTATTTTGCTTTGCTTTGCGCGCTTTGTTTTCCTTGCTTTGCTTCAGTCTTCGCTTCAGTTTTCGTCATGATCTTTGAGAGCTTCGAATTGCAGCACTTCAAGTCTTCAATAGAGTCTTTGGAGGCTTTTGTATGAGTATATGAGAGTGTGTATGAGTGTATAGGAGGATAGGGTTTGTGTGTGGAGGCCAGGGTTTGGAAAACCTAAAGGAGACTAGGGTTTAGGGAGGCTACGAGCTCTGTATATCGAATAGTAGGATTTTCAGACTGAGTTGCGGACCTTTTTCATGTTGGAGGAGGCTCTATATTTATAAACAGAAGAACAACCTAGCACCTGTTGCAGTGGCACCAGCCACTTAAGAAAGTTTTAAGGTCAGCAAGCAACATATCTTTAGAAGATTTGGGCGCCTGTACTAATGACTACCATACAATTTTTAGCTTGGCTTCACTAGGAGTGACTTCGGAAAGTCCGGGGATGAATTGATGGGGCCGGGAATGACCCTGAGAGTTGAAAAAAGGCAAGAACCCTTAGAATTGTGTTTCAAAGATAATGGACTTGAAAAATAATATCAGGGTTTGTTAGAAGAGTTGACCGGGCCATTAGGGGCAAAACGGTCAACCGGGCCGGAAAGCGACCGGGACGCACACAGAATATCCCAGAAAAAGACTCGTTGTTTGGAAACGTTATTTAGAATGTTCTCAAAGGTTACCTATTTGATACCTAGAGCCGGTGTGGTTAGAAAAGGCGATCGGCCCACCAGGGGCAAAACGGTCATTTTGCACCGGATTTGCTGGAACTCACTCAGAATGATCTGAAAAGATAATGAAAGGTCGGGAATGCCATAAGGAGCATTCTCGGGTGGTTACCGAATTGATACCCAGAGCTGGTGTGGTCCCCGGGGCGCTCGGATGCCTAGGGGTAAAATGGTTATCTTGACTGAAAAGTCTCAAAATTGACCCAAAACTAACTAGAAGGCACTTAATCATGCCAGATTGCCTTTTAGACAATCTTGGAAGGCTCAACTTACCATTCTGAGGACTTAGGTACTTTCTCAAGAAACATGTCGGAAAATGGACCTATGGGCAGTTTGGTCATTTTTCACTGGAGTGGGGCTAGCAAGCACTGGTGTTGACCTTGGGTTTTTAGCGTTTCCGCCACTCTGACGGTGGTTCCGTGATATAGGGTTTGTTGGTAATTTCCTATATCGACCTGTTTGTGAGTACTTCCGCTATTCTGACGGTTGCGATATTTGCTAGTATTTTTGCTACTCTAACGGTTCGCGATCATTCCCGAGACTACATGATCTCGGGAAGCTGCTAGATGGACTAATTGCTTCGAGGAATCAACTTTCTCAAGTTTACCAAAATGGACATTTCTGCATTGGCGGGCCAGCAGGCACCAAAGGTGGACCGTTCTACCATCTCGTAGACTTGGGGTCTTATCCCAGTCGACAAGTTTGAAGGGACTTACTGCTCCGAAGAAACTTTCTTCGAAAAACGTGTCAGATTGGATGGACTTACCATCTCGAGGAATCAACTTTCTTGAGAGAGGGATTAGAATTAGAATTGGACTGGAAAAGGGGACTTATCGTCTTCGGAAAGACATGCCTGTTAGAATTGGACCGATTAATGCCCTGTAAGCACCCCATTTTTGACTGCTCGGCAGTCTACACTTCGTCCAGACTTGTTTTCAAGTCACTGTGGGCGTATTTCAATCGAAATCAAATTTCTAAGTCCAAATCCCGTCTGTCCATCGCTTCGCGGGCCCGTCAGGCCCAAATAGAGGCAAAATAACCAAGATGCCCTTAGGGGCATTGTCCTTTCCTTTCCGATTCTAATCCCACTCTTGAGACAGTTTATTCCTCGAGATAGTTCCAATCCAAGTATGTCCTTTCGAAGACGGTAAGTCCCCTTTCCAATCCCACTCTTGAGACAGTTTATTCCTCGAGATGGTTCCAATCCAGGCACGTCTTTTCGGAGGCGGTAAGACCCCTTTCCAATCCCACTCTCGAGACAGTTTATTCCTCAAGACAGTTCCAATCCAGGCGTGTCTTTTTTAAGACGATAAGACCCCTTTCCTACCCCTCTCTCGAGACAATTTATTCCTCGAGATGGTTCCAATCCAGGCACGTCTTTTCGAAGACGGTAAGTCCCCTTTCCAATCCCTCTCTCGAGACAGTTTATTCCTCGAGACGGTTCGAGTAGCGAAACTACTCACAAAATCGTTAGAGTAATAGAAATACTCACAAATAGGTCGATATAGGGAATTGCCAACAAACTCCTGTGTCACGACGACCACCGTTAGAGTGGCGGAAACACTAAAAACCCAGGTCAACACTAGTGTCTGTTAGCCCGCTTCGGTGAAAAATGACCAAACTGCCCGTTGGACCTTTTTCGAGACTTTCCGGCCAAGATGACCATTTTGCCCCTAGGCATCTGAACGCCCCGGGAACCACATTGGCTCTGGGTATTAAACCAGTAACCTCCCGAGAATGCTTTTCGTAGTATTCTCAGCCTTTCCTTATATTTTCGGATCATTCCGAGTCAATTCCGGCCAACCCGGTGCAAAATGACCGTTTTGCCCCTGGTGGGCCGGTCTCCTTTTCGACCATACCGGCTTTTGCTGTCAAACCGGTAACCTCTTGAGACTACTTTTTATAGTGTTCTATACCTCCCTTTACCTTTCCGAATCATTCCGAGTCAGTTCCGGCAAACCCGGTGTGAAATGACCGTTTTGCCCCTGGTGGGCCGGTCTCCTTTTCCGACCATGCTGGCTTTGGGAATCAAACCAGCAACCTCTGGGAACATTCTGAATAATGTTTCCAGATACCAAGTCTTCTTCCGAGACAAACCGAGTCTGTCCCGGCAGTTTCCTGTTCCCATTGACCGTTTTGCCCCTAAAGGCCCGATCAACCTTTCCAACCCATCTTATCCTCATTTCTCAAGTTAAATACCTCCAGGACGCTATTTTAAGTGTTCCTACTTTTTTCGGCCTTCCGGGTCATTCCCGGTCCTCCAAAATCCTTCCCGGACTTTCGAGAGTCACTTCTAGTGAAGCCAGGCTAAAAATTGCATGGTAGTCACTAGTAGAGGCGCCCAAATCTAATCAAAGATACATTGTTTGCTGACCTTAAATATTTTCTAAAGGGTTGGCGCCACTACTAGTGGCGCTAAGTGGCGTCGAGCCAAAAATTGGCTTGGCGCCACTCCTAGTGGCGCTAGTGTAAAATTTGGCCTGGGGCCACTACAACAAGCGCCAGTGTTGTCTAATCTCTATAAATACAGAGCCTCTTCCAGTATGAAAAGGGTCCGCAAACTCAGTCTAAAAATCATATATTTTGATATACAGAGCACGTGCACTCTCTAAACCCTAGCTTTTTAGGTTTTCCAAACCCTAGCCACCATACATAAACCCTAGCCTCATATACACTCCTATACACCCCCATACACTCATACACTAGCCTTTAACCCTCCTTCGAAGACTTGAAAAGTTGCAATCTGAAGTTTGAAGATTGAAGGCGGCTCTTGAAGATTGAAGATGAAGATCAAGGCGAAGATCGAAGATTGAAGACAAGCAAGACGCGTAAAATAAACAAGATACAAGGTAGGTTCTCCATTTAAATTTCTGCACTTCTCCCCTCTCTCTTCTCTCTCCTAACCCACTTGAGTTTTCTCTATTTTAATCCCCCATCTCTTTTCCCCCCTTTCTTTGCATGCTTGAAACAAGGGGTTTCCCGGTCCATGTGTAGGATTGGGTTATTGGAGAGTCACCATGCTGGGGGCTCTCTTGTAGTCTAACCAGAAACCACGTGGGTTCGGCTCCCTTGATTATGTGGTGAAGCCTTAGCCTTGTATGTTCACGACCCCAAAATTGCATTGTGCATATCATGATCTTGCATCTTCCAAAAGCCGTTTTCAAAGTTGTTTTTCAAATCATTTTCAAACTTGTTTTCAAAATTGCATCAAAATACCCTTTTCAAAAACTTGTTCTCAAAACCACAATCCTAGGGTGATTCTAGCTTTTCCATGGCTAGGATTGCTTTAGGAAAGTGTTACATTTAAAGTGACCAATACGATCCATATTTTCAAATCTTGTTGTTTTCAAAACCGCTTTCCTAAAGTGGTTCTAGCCCTATTATGGTTAGAATTGCTTTAGGAAAGTGAGATGTTTTTACACCTTCTAAAAACTCTCTTTTCAGAAAGTCTTTCTTCCTAAAAATCTCTTTTTCAACATACTTTTCTAAAACTCTCTTCTCCAAAGTTGTTTTCAAAAACTCCCTCCAAAATCTATTTTTCAAAGCTTCCTTTTTCAACTCCTTTCCAAAAACTCTTTCTCCTCAAAATTCATTTTCTAAAAACACTCCCTAAATTCACTTTCCTAAAAACTCTCTCCAACAATCTCCTTCCAAAAATCTTTCTAAAAAACTGTCTTTCCAAAATCTTCCTTCTGGAAACTCCCCTCTAGGGTTTTCCTTCCAAAAACTTTTTCTCTTTAAAATCTTTTTTCCAAAAACTCTATCTTCAAATTCACTTCCCAAAAACTCCTCCCTAGGATTTCCTTCTAGAAAACCTTCATTTCCAAAAACGCACTTTCCAAAAATCTCTTTCCTTAGAGCCCAAGTCAAGCCCTAGAACTCATAATTAGGAAACCCTAATTTTCTTTCCAAAAACATGGTTTTCAAACTTTGCCCCAAACCTAGGTTTCCAAAATCTCTCTTTTTCTATATTCAAACTTTACACATTTCCGAAACCTGTTTTCTACGACGAAACTATAGTTTTCCGAATCTAGGGTTTCTAGAATCTCCCTTCCCAAATCCTTGCCAAATCCTATCTTCCCGTTAGAAAACCAAATCAAATATTCCCGTTTAGGAAACCAAATACAATCCTCCGTTTTTGGAAACAAAATCAAATCTTTGCTCTTAGAAACCAAATCCAATCCCTTCCAAATCCAAACCTTTCTTAATTCAACTCCTTCCTAATTTCCTACCTTCTTAAACCATAAGTTTCTTAAACCTAAACTTTAAATCTTTCCGTAAATTTCAAAATCTAAATTTTTCCTAAATCAAATCCTTCTTAATCTTTTCATTTCCTAAATATTAAGTTTCTAAAACTTGAATATAAAAATCTTTCCTAAATTTTAAAACTCAACTTTCAAATCTTTCCTAATTCAACCCTTTTCTAATTCTACCTTAACTTTTCAAACCTAAGTTTTCGAATCTTTCTTAAACTCAAACTTTTCTTAATCTCAAAACTTTCTAAATCCTAAGTTTTCTAAATTTGGAGTCTTTCCAAATTCAAAGTTTCCTAAATTCAAAACTTTCTTAAGTTAAATCTTTCTAAACTTCCAAACTTTCCAAATTCCAAACTTTCCAAAACTTCAAAATTTAAAACTGTTCTAAACTCAAAACTTTCCTACGTTGAAAATTTCCAAAGTCAAAACTTTCCTAAGTTGAAACTTTCCTAAATTCCAAACTTTCCTATTTTAAAACTTTTCAAAAATGAAACTTTCCTAATTCGAGACTTTCCTAACTTGAACCTCTTCCTAATTCAAACATTTCCTAAATCCAATCTTTCCTAATCTCCTAAACCTTCCAAGTCAAGTCGACTCTTTCCTAAGTTTCTTCTCTTTCCTAAGTCTAGGTTTCCTAAACCTCCATCTTTCCAAAATAAGTCTAAATCTTTTTCAAGTTCTACTTTTTCAAATCAAAATTCAATCTTTTCAATTCCGAAATTCCAAATTCCAATTTTCAATCCTCTATTCAAAGTTCAATCTCTCAATCTTCCAATTCAATTTCCAATTCAATCTCCTCCTTCAAATCAACTCTTCTATTTTCAATCGAACTTCGGTCCGAACTACGATTGACTTGATTCCTCCAAAAGGATACGTAGGCAACCCTCATAGGTGCGGTCACAACTTCTTTCAAAATTCAAATTCCTCCATATTCTCTAAATTTCAAATTCCAAAATCTTTCCAAATCTCCAATCTATTTTCAAATTTCCAATTTCAAATTTCTATTTTCAAATCTCTACTTTCAATTTCTAAAACTTTTCAATTTCAAATCTATCCTTTCAAATCTCTCTTCTAAAATCAAATCGAATTCTTCTTTTCAAATCTATTTTTCAATTCTCTTCTCTTACACTTGCATATCATGCATCATGTTTTTCAAAACTTCTTTTTCAAAGTGAATAGGATTAAGCATTAGTTAGCTAAAGACTCTCGTAGGTGAATCTAGGGTAGATTGACATGTAGGTATCGAAAGGGCGGGGTAGGGTGATGGCTTAGTGTGTCTTCCCTACACGTAACCAACCTCCGAACCTAGATCACTATTTTCGAAAGACCAAAAACGGAGTTATTTTCAAAAAGGGCTAAATGTTTTCCAAAGGTTGCCAAACAACCTGTTTTCCTAAAAACCCTCTCTTGAAGATATATTTTCAAAATCGTTTTCCAAAAACCCTAAGTGTAGTCTCCGAATTATTCTTAGTTTTTAGGTGACCTAACTCACCTTAATCAAGTTAGGTGGCGACTCCAAATCTTTTTCCAAAAGCCTTTTATTCAAATCTATTTTCAATTCAAACCTAGTCGCACTCATTCTTCTAGGAGGGTGAGTTCTAACGAGAGAGTACAGCATTTTTCCTACTTGTGTGAGTATTCCTCGAGTGCAAAAAATCTGAGTGCGACAATTGGCGACTCCACTGGGGACACTTACAGGGTTAGGCCGCAGTCATGTTTCTTTACCCTTTACCCATGTGGAGTCTTCAATTAACTTGGTTCAATCCTATTCACTTTAAATTTTCAAAACCAAATTTTCAAAAATATTTTTAAAAACCATGCATTTATTCATAATATCTTGTATTAAGTTTGCCATTCACATGCTAACTCTTGCATTTTTGTTTTGTAGGTGGGCTTTTTGTT
Organism: Euryodendron excelsum; assembly: GCA_033060915.1. Lineage (NCBI taxonomy): Eukaryota > Viridiplantae > Streptophyta > Magnoliopsida > Ericales > Pentaphylacaceae > Euryodendron > Euryodendron excelsum. Next base: position 37,172,098 of record CM065387.1, on the reverse strand, counting down.
TGCATTTTATTAACTGTTATGCATGAATGTGTTGAACAGGATGGATGGGAGTTGTTGGGCTCTTTCCTCCACTTTTAAAAATCACACACACACTGTATGTGCACTTGCATTCTGCATACTTGCATACCCTGATATGTTCTTTCTAGTTAGAAAGGGGGAACGGTATATTGGTTGTAGGAAAGATGCTGTGTCAGTATCTTCACCTACGGCCTCTTGATGGTTCCCCCGCTCAGATCACCAACCGTTCATGGCACCACCTCGGGGAGTGGGCCTAGGTTTGAAGATCCGGGAACCGAGCCTTTTTAGGACGCATTAGTCAACCCTCAACCTCATACTCATATAGACGCCATGCATAGCCGAACCTTTGCTGGATTTAAGACACGAGCACTGTTTTCAAAGTCACGGAGGAAAGGGCAACTGCTCTTACTTTCATTTATACCTGCTCATTCCAACTGTTATATTGACTGTATTTATACTATTGTAATGCCTATTTGACTACTCACGCATGCATGCATTCTCTCTGCTTACACTCTTTGCATCCATGTTCATGCATTCAATACCCCATGTCAAGATAAGAGTTCCAAGTAACTCAATTTATTGCATTCTCATGCATATGATCAACCCATTGAGAGTGACACCAAGATCACTCTCCCTTGCATTAAACCTACCCAAACCCTAAGGGTTCCCGCGTAACCCTAAGGACTTATTGCATGCATCTCAATTCATTCCATAAGAGGGGCCCCAATCCCTCTATGCTCATGGAGATAGGGTTGCCAAGAAGACAAGGGGCAATCAATCAACAAGGTCTCTTAGCGACCTTCTCGACATCCAATCCAACGAAGGCAGATCCGAAGACTTAAGAGTAGTTTAGGGCCTCCCTTTGTAAAAGTAGATAAGTGAAAGTCTAAAGGAAAATGTTCCCCCTCCCCCTATTGAAATGTATTTCAATTTTTTTGTATCTCAAACCCAAAATTTAATGTACTTCTTTTGAATGAATGTGTGGATGACTGAAGGTTCCTACCTGACGGTAAGGTGTCTGCATACAGGGGCAAATCCCCTATCTCCAAGAGTGAGCCAATACATCATGTTTAGTTTCCCTCCTTAAGAGGGGCACCTTAGAGCATGCATTGCATAAAGACTTGTCAAGGTCAAACACTAACTCTTTCCTTTTAATGGTTTTAGGTACCTTTCCTCGTTCCCCAATCTTACAAGTATGAAATTGCTTACTCTAGATACCTTAACTCAATTACTAGCAGAGGCAAGAGGAGTCAAGCATAAGATGATCGAAATGGAAGGCATGTTTTCCTCACTCTTATCCCACACAACCCGCGAGCAAGCAGAGTCCTTGCAGGCCTAAGCCCATGATGGACGAAAAAGGATGAAGAAGGAAGACCATGACTATGCCGCCGCCATTGCCTCCCAACGACCTCCCTAGGCCGAGGGCCTTGCTCGAATGCTTTCCAAACCAACCCCTAACCAAACACGAGGATTATGTGATCTCTCCTTCGGATCTCACCCCAACCCTTTTGGCCCAGCCACCGAAAATTGTCCCATTTTGAAACATAGAACCCGAAGCCCTTTCAATTCCCAAACCATCAACCCAGCTGTGACCTCACCAAAACTTGGCCCCCAATCATAAAAAACATCTGCAACACCTCCTCGGGCCAGGCAGACAAGTAGGAAAAAGCGGACGTTTACAAAACTCGCATGCTCACAGACCGCGGCTTATTTTGGCCTCTTAGCAGCTGGATATCTGAAACCTGTACCTGCGCGACCCCAGCCTAATCCTCTGCCTCATTACTTCAAATCTACAACAAGCTGTAAGTATCATTCGGATAGCTAAGGGCATGATACTGAAGATTGTTTGGCCCTCAAGCATAAGATTCAAGACCTGATAGATAACAAGATCATTGGGGTACGACCAGCAAATCCTTCTCCGAACGGCTCTGCAAACCCTCCACTGGACCATTCTGTTAACATCGTTACCAAGTTTGGTAACAACAAGGTTTGTTTTGCTGCATGCCAAGAGATATATTACAAGGACGAAGAGGAAATGGAATGCGAAGATGCCTGGTCATGATATAACCCCTATGAGATGCCGACCCCCGAAGACAAACTTGCATATGAATCTGTGAAGAAAATTGATGAGGAACTGTCCAAACTCCGTAATAAGAATCCCCCATTGTGTACACCTGAGGAGCATCGAGCCCCAATTGGAGGCCAGAGCAGAAAACCCCGGGCACGACCTATCGAGCTGGACGAATACGAGTCGCTCGAGTGGTTTGTTAGAGATACTCTGAAGCAAACAAATAAAGGCAAGATAGTCAAGAAAGCTGACAATTACATCACCACCGCCAACTGGATTGGAACTCTGAGAGAAACATCTACCTATCCTGCCTTGGCTAAGAATCTCAACCCCAGATGGAATGTCGACGAGGGCACAGGCCCAAGACCTTACTAAAAATGGATTCCTTGCACAAGCGTACAAGAGAGGGGTGTTTTCACCCACTTTCTTTCTATCCCTCTTACTTCCTGTCTTTAAATTAATGTTTATATCTTCTTATTGTTTAAGAATTTTATGTTTTCCGTAAAAATAATAATAATAATCAAATGACAGTCTTTTATTCCATTGTTGTTGTCTTGTCTTCCATGGAGAATGGTGATTACTTTCTATGCAAGGGGCATGGTTTATCTTATGGAATGATCCAACTTGAAGGGATGATAGCATGAGTTAACAACTTGCCAATTGATCAACCTTCCACAGAGAGAGAGAATAAGGATGAGTGAGGATGCTACCTAAAGGCGGCACTTACGAGACTCTGAGGCTAAGTGATGTGTGGCCAGTTTATCAAAATGAAGAGGAGTCATTTTTCATTTCCCCACATATAAAGAATAAATAACTAAATAAATGAACAAATGTGCTCATATTCCCTTTGCTTAACCCCTAGTGCCTCACGGAAAGCGAAATTTTTCTTTGTCAACCCTGATCCAAGTCTGTCCTCCCCACACTGGGGCAGACAATAGTTTGAGAACTTTAGGAATGGTATCCACCCTCGTTGTGCTAAGGTAGCAATGAAAGCTCTATAGATCAAGCAATCTAGTTCAAAGTGAAGAGAGGCCCTCATTTAATTTCCCATACAGTCAAAAGCAACCCCTTGCCAAACCCGTTGAGCCACTTATCCTTTCTTAACAAAACCCCAACCTAGAGATCACCGCCCACACTGGGTATATTGAACTACCAAGGGAAAAGGTTTAAGGGAAAAGGGTTAAAGAATTGTTTCGTTTCATAAAAGAAAAGAAAAGAAATAGAGAGAAAAAGCAAAAGAAAGGAGTTGCCAAGGGGCAAGAGGCCAAAAGAAAAAAAAAACCATGATTCTAAAGAAAGGCCTGAAGAAAATCATGATTGAGTCAACTTCAAAGGCATAGTAAGAGGATTATCTCAAGAAGTACATAGAAAGGGTGACAGAAAAGGGGTCATTTTCATCTTGAGAAGTGTATGGTCAAAAGCAAGAAGGAAATTTAAAGGTGATCCTAGGTTACAAGGAAACCCAGTAGAAACAATAGGTTTGAGCCTTTACCTTTTCTTGCAAAACCCCGAAGCCATGGCCTACGTTACAACCCTATTAAAGTCCCCTCGGATTGAAAACAGATTGCTTGATCTAAATGAGCTAGATACGCTGCCAAAACTAAAGAAGGATGCTAATCCTACTGAAAAGTAGTCAAGGATGGTATGGATCTGAACCCTATCAAAAACAACATCAAATTTGAGCCTGCATATCCCGTTGTTTCTAAAACCCCATAACCTAGCCTACATTACGGTCCTAAACAAAGTCTTCTCGGATTAAAATGACTGGCCACTTATCGCTCTACCAAAGGTCAGGTAAGTTGTTGCTAAAACCCCAAGAGTCGAGAGTCTTAGCCCAATAACCCTATACACTAACCCTAAGACAAAGAGTTGAAGGCGATCAAGAGGTTGAGAAAGGTGCGAAGTGCTATCATCCAATCAAAGTAGGGTTGAGCCAGAGGAGAGGCTAGACTCCCGAGGAGAAGGGAGTTACCATTCCCAAGATTACAAGTCTAACAGCATCCTGTGTCATTCTATTAACATACTTCTAACATGTGCATATGTAAAAAAAAAAAAAAAATACATGGGCTTTTCACACATAGGATATAACTCCCTGTAGAAATAGAGGTCACCAACATCAACTCTTGTAATAAATATCTAACATCATCATACATCACATGCATCTGATCATATACTTAGCATAAAGGATCGTAAATGTATCTGTCTATCCATGCATCTAAGTACCATAAATATCCATTTTTGTACAAAATATCAAAACAAAACTGTCTAACATAAATACAACTCAGGGACCAGGGGCAAAAGAGGATAAGAGTCTCTACAAGGGGCATCTATCACAGGTCAAAGTCGATATCATCTGGATCAAAATCCCCGAAACCCGGCAACAGAGGAGGTGGATAACTACTCGAAGCACTACCATCCTGCAAGATAGAACCGAAATCAGCTGCATATAAAAGAAACTAACCAACAGCAAAGCAAGAAGAAGCAAAGAAAGAATAACATACCCCCCCACCGCCCATTTGAGATAACCGAGCTGTCAGGGAAGCTACCTCGGCCTGGTACTGATCCTGCTCCATCTGGTACTGATCTCTCTGGTCTCTCACAGCAGTAAACTCAGCCTGGGGCACATATCCTCTGGCTCGGTGCCACAGGTCAACTACCTCCTGGCCAACAGCATACCCGCCGACTACTACCTCAAACCGGGTGAAGGCACCGATCGAATGAGCCCCAAAGTGTGCAGTATAATCTGTATCAGAAGGAAGTAAGAACTCGGCACCTGGCTAACGCTCCTGGTACGGGATGGGCACCCCCGCCACCAGGGCTCCACACATATACTCTGGCGGAGCCCCTGCTGATCGAAACTCCTCATGAAACTGCTGCCAGTGTTGCTCTCCAAGATAGGACTCCCAGGTGTCATCACTGAGAAAAACAACTCTCGACAAGGACAACGAGACCAGGTACCGGACTGTCTCGTAATGGATTGATCTAATGAAGGGCCGCCAGGTCACATCTCTTGCCTCAATCAACTCCAAGTTAGCCCAGAGCGTCACAAAGTCAGTAATCTCCGATCGCTGGGCTACCTAGTCATGAGCCCACCTCAAAGTGCGAGGATAGAGATCATCATCAACAACTACAGGGTGATGAACAGGAAGGTACTCGTAGCTCCACCAGATGAGGAAAGGCCAAAAGCTAGTCATGCTGCCCTAACGGGAAGAGGTCCGAACTCGCATCGATCGAAGAAAGCAGCCAAAAGAAAAGGACCCCCAGTCAAACTCAGACAAAGCTCCCAGAACGGCTACTATACTCACCAAACGACACGGCACGAGTGACTTGTTGCTATTGCAGAAGCAGCTAAAGATGATATACAACACAAGTCGCCGTCTCATGATGTCCCGCCTGGCAGGCGATGGCTTAGTAGCAAAAGTACGCTCATCTTGACTAATCCAATAGACCGGGAAGGCAGAACGCTTAGGAGAAGGCAGGTCTAACAGCAAACAGGCCTCGTCCCTACTGACTGGATGCAGGGTGATCCGCCGGCCGACAAAGGAGAGCCCTGTAATAATCGCCCAATATAAAGGAGTAGGACCTAACTTGAAGCCGATGAAATGAAAAGTCCCGGTCTCCCCGAACCACCTCTCAACAAGTGCTAGTACCAAATGCCGGTTCAGGCGGTTAGCCTGTAATCCTATAAAGGCGCCAAATCCGATCTCTACCAAGAAGGCGTGGTATAATGGGGCAGCCCGCTGCATGGTCACAAAAACCTGATGGACAGCCCCTCGAAAAGCTGTATGTACCAGCGGAGGTGGCAAATGCTGTCTAGAATACACGCTGGGGTGATAGGCAAGATCCCCGAGTGGTGGGACGTCTGGTATTTGTAGGTCTCCCAAGTCGGCATCCGGCTATCTATGCCTGGAAGAAGCTCTCCCATAACCGGTCACCTGATCCCCAGGGCCCGGTACCTCCTCCTCAGTATCAATCTCCTAGGCGAAAGCCTGCTCAACCGGAGGAAAAGGGTCGACAGGTAGCCTACTTCCCTGCCCACTCTGACTGGATGAAGATCATCCGGTAGATCATCGACTACCTCGAGATTGACTAGAGCCGCCAGTAGAATCTGTCCAGGCCGCCTTCCCCGAGCGGCATCTCCTCTCAGAACCGTCATCACCCGCGTCTATCATCTTGGAAAGGTAAGCCAAGGTAAGAGATGTTAACAAACCATGCATGCAATTCAAATAATAGTAAAATAAAATAAATGATTAACACAAGCAAAACAAATGAAGGATTTTGAATAACAAATCAAAAACAAAATTTCTACAAATCTTGGTTTTCTAATTTTCAAATCACATCTCAAGGGTTCTCTGCCTTTTTCCTTCAAAAAATATTTTATTTCTAAAACTTTAACCAACTCTTTCCATAATTTCTAAAAATTTCGGCATAGTCCCGTTTAAAAATGGCCCCTACAACACCCATGACATCAACACAAAATACGAAATGCGCACTTTCCAACGCAACAATCACATGACGATGGCACCTGTGCACATTTTTCAATTTTTCAAAATTTTCAAAACACATGTTTTATTTTTTCCAATAAATCCATGGTTTTCAAAAAATGTCTTAAATTTCCTCAAAATCATTTCAAATGTTTTCCAAAAATATTCTAATCTTTTTTCAAATTTCAAACTTTAAAAATTTCGTCAATTTCTTAAGTTTTCCCATTTTTTTAAATTTTCTAAGTATTTTCCTATTTTTCAAAAAATTAAAAATTCACCGAGTTTTCAAAACATCACGAAACTTCATACAGTTGTTAAACACATTTTTCTAAGGCACTTTGCACAAAAATATAGCCAGAAAACCCAATGCCCAAGTCTATAGGAACAAATTTCCTATTCTTGCAGAAAACCCCCTTCGCATAATCATGAAAAGTCATTTAAATTCAATCAAACAAGCATCAAAATGCAAAAACAATATCACCAAAGTGTTCAAAACATATCAAAACATCAATTTCCACTATTCACATGATTCAAACGAAGTTCTACACATCGAAATCAATAAAATTTGAAAACTCACTTTTCGAAAGTTCTCCGGCGAAATCTTCTCTTCTGGCCACTTTTCCGGTGAGTTGGTCTCCTTCCGGCAATCACCCATGGTCTCCAAGAGGTGTCCCTTCAAGGTTCAAGTCAAGTCTCACGCAGAACTTCTCGAATTTGCAGAAATTTCTCCAAAGTGTTGCGGCTGTTCGAACTAGAAATTTTTTGGTTTTAACTTTAAGCCTAGCACCACTAGCAGAGGCGCCAGTCCTTTTTTGCCAAAGGCGCCACTGCTAGTGGTGCCAGTTGCAAAATCAAGGCAGTTTTGCCCTTTTTTCCACCGAAACTCATTTCCGAAGGCCTTTTTGGCCCGTTATCCATTTTTCGACCCCCGTTGTCGAAAGATTTCCAATGTCCATCCCTCAGACTGCCTCGCGGTCAACATGAGACTCTTACTCTTATCATTTTCTGTCTTTGACAAGCAAAGACAGAAAAAGAGGGGCAGTTGTAAGCACCCCATTTTTGACCGCTCGGCAGTCTACACTCCGTCCAGACTTGTTTTCAAGTCACTGTGGGCATATTTCAATCGAAATCAATTTTCTAAGTCCAAATCCTGTCTGTCCATCGCTTCGCGGGCCGTCAGGCCCAAATAGAGGCAAAATGACCAAGATGCCCTTAGGGGCATTGTCCTTTCCTTTCCGATTCTAATCCCACTCTCGAGACAATTTATTCCTCGAGACGGTTCCAATCCAGGCACGTCTTTTCGAAGACGGTCAGTCCCCTTTCCAATCCCACTCTCGAGACAGTTTATTCCTCAAGACGGTTCCAATCCAAGCGCATCTTTTCGGAGACGGTAAGACCCCTTTCCAATCCAACTCTTGAGATAGTTTATTCCTCGAGACGGTTCCAATCCAGACGCGTCTTTTTTAAGACGATAAAACCCCTTTCCTACCCCTCTCTCGAGACAGTTTATTCCTCGAGACAATTCCAATCCAAGCACGTCTTTTTGAAGACGGTAAGTCCCCTTTCCAATCTCTCTCTCGAGACAGTTTATTCCTCGAGACGGTTTGAGTAGTGAAACTACTCACAAAACCGTTAGAGTAGTGGAAATACTCACAAATAGGTCAATATAGGGAATTGCCAACAAACCCCTATGTCACGACGACCACCGTTAGAGTGGCGGAAACACTCAAAACCCAGGTCAACACTAGTGTCTGTTAGCCCGCATTGGCTAAAAATGACCAAACTGCCTCTTGGACCTTTTCCGAGACTTTTCGGTCAAGATGGCCATTTTGCCCCAAGGCATCCGAATGCCCCGGGAACCACACCGGCTTTGGGTATCAAACTGGTAACCTCTCGATAATGCTTCTCGTAGTATTCTCAGCCTTACCTTATCTCTCTAGATCATTTCGAGTCAGTTCCAGCCAACGTGGTTCAAAATGACCGTTTTGCCCCTAGTAGGCCGGTCTCATTTTTCGACCATACCGGCTCTGGCTGTCAAACCGGTAACCTCCTGAGGCTACTTTTTATAGTGTTCTCTACCTCCCTTTACCTTTCCGGATCATTTCGAGTCAATTCCGGCAAACTCGGGGCAAAATGACCGTTTTGCCCCTGGTGGGTCGGTCTCCTTTTCCGACCATGCTGGCTCTGGGAATCAAACCGGCAACCTCTGGGAACATTCTAAATAATGTTTGCAGATACCAAGTCTTCTTCCGAGACAGTCCGAGTCTGTCCCGGCAGTTTCCCGGTCCGATTGACCGTTTTGCCCCTAAAGGCCCGATCAACCTTTCCAACCCATCTTATCCTCATTTCTCAAGTTAAATACCTCCAGGATGCTATTTTAAGTGTTCCTGCTCTTTTTCAGCCTTTCGGGTCATCCCCGGTCCTCCAAAATCCTTTCCAAACTTTCCGGAGTCACTCCTAGTGAAGCCAGGCTAAAAATTGCATGGTAGTCACTAGTAGAGGCGCCCAAATCTAGTCAAAGATACATTGCTTGCCGACCTTAAATATTTCCTAAATGGCTGGCTCTAGTGGTGCCAAGCCAAAAATTGGCCTGGCGCTACTGCAACAGGCGCCAGTGTTGTCTAACCTCTATAAATACAAAGCCTCTTCCAGCGTGAAAAGGGTCCGCAAACTCAGTCTAAAAATCATATATTTTGATATACAGAGCTCGTGCACACTCTAAACCCTAGCTTTTTAGGTTTTCCAAACCCTAGCCACCATACACAAACCCTAGCCTCATATACACTCCTATACACCCCCATACACTCATACACTAGCCTTCAACCCTCCTTCGAAGACTTGAAAAGTTGCAATCTGAAGTTTGAAGATTGAAGGCGGCTCTTGAAGATTGAAGATGAAGATCAAGGCGAAGGCCGAAGATTGAAGACAAGCAAGGCGCGTAAAATAAACAAGATACAAGGTAGGTTCTCCATTTAAATTTCTACACTTCCCCCCTCTCTCTTCTCTCTCCTAACCCACTTGGGTTTTCTCTATTTTAATCCTCCATCTCTTTCCCCCCCTTTCTTTGCATGCTTGAAACAAGGGGATTCCCGGTCCATGTGTAGAATTGGGTTATTGGAGAGTCACCGTGCCGGGGGCTTTTTTGTAGTCTAACCAGAGACCACGTGGGTCCGGCTCCCTTGATTATGTGGTGAAGCCTTAGCCTTGTATGTTAATGACCCCAAAATTGCATTGTGCAGATCATGATCTTGCATCTTCCAAAAGCCGTTTTCAAAGTTGTTTTTCAAATCGTTTTCAAACTTGTTTTCAAAATTGCATCAAAATCCCCTTTTCAAAAACTTGTTTTCAAAACCACAATCCTAGGGTGATTCTAGCTTTTCCATGGCTAGGATTAGTTTAGGAAAGTGTTACATTTAAAGTGACCAATACGGTCCATATTTTCAAAACTTGTTGTTTTCAAAATCGCTTTCCTAAAGTGGTTCTAGCCCTCTTATGGTTAGAATTGTTTTATGAAAGTGAGATGTTTTTACACCTTCTAAAAACTCTTTTTTCAGAAAGTCTTTCTTCCTAAAAATCTCTTTTTCAACATACTTTTCTAAAACTCTCCTCTCCAAAGTTGTTTTCAAAAACTCCTTCCAAAATCTATTTTTCAAAACTTCCTTTTTCAACTCCTTTCCAAAAACTCTTTCTCCTCAAAATTCACTTGCTAAAAATACTCCCTAAATTCACTTTCCTAAAAACTCTCTCCAACAATCTCCTTCCAAAAATCTTTCTAAAAAACTGTCTTTCCAAAATCTTCCTTCTGGAAACTCCCCTCTAGGGTTTTCCTTCCAAAAACTCTTTCTCTTTAAAATCTTTTTTCCAAAAACTCTATCTTCAAATTCACTTTCCAAAAACTCCTCCCTAGGATTTTCTTCTAGAAAACCTTCGTTTCCAAAAATGCACTTTCCAAAAATCTCTTTCCTTAGAGCCTAAGTCAAGCCCTAGAACTCACAATTAGGAAACCCTAATTTTGCTTTCCAAAAACATGGTTTTCAAACTTTGCCCCAAACCTAGGTTTCCAAAATCTCTCGTTTTCTATATCCAAACTATACGCATTTCCGAAACCTGTTTTCTACGACGAAACTATAGTTTTCCAAATCTAGGGTTTCTAGAATCTCCCTTCATAAATCCTTGCCAAATCCTATATTCTCTTTAGGAAACCAAATCAAATATTCCCGTTTAGGAAACCAAATCCAATCCTCCATTTTTTGAAACAAAATCAAACATTTGCTCTTACAAACCAAATCCAATCCCTTCCTAATCCAAACCTTTCTTAATTCAACTCCTTCCTAATTTCCTACCTTCTTAAACCATAAGTGTCTCAAACCTAAACTTTAAATCTTTCCTTAAATTTCAAAATCTAAATTTTTCCTAAATCAAATCCTTCTTAATCTTCTCATTTCCTAAATATTAAGTTTTCAAAACTTGAATATAAAAATCTTTCCTAAATTTTAAAACTCAACTTTCAAATCTTTCCTAATTCAACCCTTTTCTAATTCTACCTTAACTTTTCAAACCTAAGTTTTCAAATCTTTCTTAAACTCAAATCTTTCTTAATCTCAAAACTTTATAAATCCTAAGCTTTCTAAATTTGGAGTCTTTCCAAATTCAAAGTTTCCTAAATTCAAAACTTTCTTAAGTTAAATCTTTCTAAACTTCCAAACTTTTCAAATTCCAAACTTTCCAAAACTTCAAAATCTTTTCGAAATCTAAAACTTTTCTAAACTCAAAATTTTCTTAATTCAAAACTTTCCTAAGTTGAAACTTTCCAAATTCAAAACTTTCCTAAGTTGAAACTTTCTTAAATTCTAAACTTTCTTATTTTAAAACTTTCCAAAAATGAAACTTTCCTAATTCGAAACTTTCCTAACTTGAACCTTTTCCTAATTCAAACATTTCCTATATCCGATCTTTCCTAATCTCCTAAACCTTCCAAGTCAAGTCGAATCTTTCCTAAGTTTCTTCTCTTTCCTAAGTTTAGGTTTCCTAAACCTCCATCTTTCCAAAACAAGTCTAAACCTTTTCCAAGTTCTACTTTTTCAAATCAAAATTCAATCTTCTCAATTCCAAAATTCCAAATTCCAATTTTTAATCCTCTATTCAAAGTTCAATCTCTCAATCTTCCAATTCAATTTCCAATTCAATCTCCTCCTTCAAATCAACTCTTCTATTTTCAATCAGACTCCGATCTAAACTACGACTGACCTGATTCCTCCAAAAGGATACGTAGGCAACTCTCATGGGTGCAGTCACAACTTCTTTCAAATTTCAAATTCCAAAATCTTTCCAAATCTCCAATCTATTTTCAAATTTCCAATTTCAAATTTCTATTTTCAAATCTCTACTTTCAATTTCTAAAACTTTCCAATTTCAAATCTATCCTTTCAAATCTCTCTTCTAAAATCAAATCAAATTCTTCTTTTCAAATCTAATTTTCAATTCTCTTCTCTTACACTTGCATATCATGCATCATGTTTTTAAAAAATTCTTTTTCAAAGTGAATAGGATTAAGCATTAATTAGTTAAAGACTCTCGTAGGTGAATCTAGGGTAGATTGACATGTAGGTACCGAAAGGGCGGGGTAGGGTGATGGCTTAGTGCGTCTTCTCTACACGTAACCAACCACCGAACCTAGATCACTGTTTTCGAAAGACCAAAAACGGAGTGATTTTCAAAAAGGGCTAAATGTTTTCCAAAGGTTGCCAAACAATCTGTTTTCCTAAAAACCCTCTCTTGAGGAGATATTTTCAAAATCATTTTCCAAAAACCCTAAGTGTAGTATCCGGATTATTCTTAGTTTTTAGGTGACCTAACTCACCTTAATCAAGTTAGGTGGTGACTCCAAATCTTTTTCCAAAAGCCCTTTATTCAAATCTATTTTCAATTCAAACCTAGTCGCACTCATTCTTCTAGGAGGGTGAGTTCTAACGAGAGAGTACAGCATTTTTCCTACTTGTGTGAATATTCCTCGAGTGCAAAAAATCTGGGCGCGACATGCACCCAAGGGCATTTTGGTCATTTTGCCTCTATTTGGACCTGGTAGGCCCGCAAAGCGATGGATTGACGGGATTAGACTCAGAAAGTTGATTTGACTCAGAATATGTCCACATTGACTTGAATATAAGTCTAGAGGGACTGGACACTGTCGAGCAGTAAAAAATGGGGTGCTTACAGCTACCCCTCTTTTTCTGTCTTTGCTTGTTGAAGAGAAAAGACAATAGAGTAAGTGTCCCATGTTGACTGTGAGGTGGTCGGAGGGATGGACTTTGAAAATTTTTGACAACGGGGGTTTGGAAATGGATATTAGGCCCAAAAGGCCTTCGAAATCGGGTTTTGACGGGAAAAAGGGCAAAGCTGCCTAGAAATTGGAACTGGTGCCACTAGCAGTGGCTCCTTTGGAAGAAATGGCTTGGTGCCGCTGCTAGTGGCGCTAGGCCTAGGAGTAAAACCAAAAAACTTTATGGTTTGATCACTTACAGGATTCGAAGAGTTTTTGAAAACTCCAAGAGCTTTTGCGAGGAAATCGACTTGAACCTTAAAGGAGCGCCTACGAGGGATTGCCAGAAGTAGACCACGTTGCCATAAAAGCCATAGGAAGAGAAGATTTCACTGGATAACTTCAAAAAGTGAGTTTTCGATTTTATGTTGATTTGGACATGTAGAATTCCGTTTAAGTCATGTGAACAGTGAAAATTGATGTTTTGATGTGTTTTGAACACTGTGGTGATGTTATTTTTGCATTTTGGTGCTTGTTTGATTGAATTTGAGTATTTTGCCTAATTATGTGAAGGGAGCCTATGCAAGAATTGGGGGTTTGTTCCTATAGGCTTGGGTGTTGAGTTTTCTAGCTAGATTTTTATACTGTGTATATTAGAAAAATGTGTTTAACAACCGTGTGAAGTTTCATGATTTTTTGAAAACTCGGTGAATTTTTTATTTTTTGAAAAATAGAAAAATACTTAGAAAATTAAGAAAAGTTAAGAAACTGATGAAATTTTTAGAGTTTAGGATTTAGAAAAATGCTGGAATATTTTAGAAAACATTTGAAATGATTTTAAAAAATTTTAGGATAACTTTGAAAACCATTAATTTATTGAAAAATGAAATGAGTCATTTGGGAAGTTTGAAAACTTTAAAAGTGTGTGCGGGTGTTAGTGCTATATGATGGTGATGTTTGTAGAGTTAAGGGCCTGTGTTTTTGTGTTGATTTTGTGGGTGTTGTAGGGACCATTTTTTTAAACGAAACTCTACCAAAATTTTTGAAAATTTAAAAAAAAGTTTAGAAGAAATTTTGAAAGAAAATCTTTTTGAAGGAAAAAGATATAACACCATTGAAGGCGGGACCTTTTTGGTGGAGAAGGCCTATGAAACTCGGGGGCCTTAAAAACTATTAGAAGAAAATTTTAGGAAGACTTCTTGAAAACGGAGATTTGAAAAAGAACGGATTTTGGAGTACTTGAAAACGGATTTTGATGAGAATTTTGGAAAGTTGAAAACTTAAGGATTGAGTTTGAAGAAAACCTTCTTGGAGGAAGAAGTTTTTAGAAAAATCTCAATTAGAATAGCAAAAATAGGAATGGATTGGGATTGGAAGAACATTGAAATTTTGGACAAAACGTATAAAAAATTTGTTTTGGCTCAAAACAAAAAATTTTAAAATTAAAACATATAAGAAATTCATTTTGACTTAGAAATGGGATTTAAAATGTGTAGGAAATTCATTTCGACTTAGGATGGAATTTAAAATCAAAATGTGTAGGAAATTCATTTTGACTTAGAATGGGATTTAAAATCAAAATGTGTAGGAAATTCATTTTGACTTGAAATGGGATTTAGAATCAAAATGTGTAGGAAATTCATTTTGACCTAAGACTTGAGTTTTGAAATCTTTTTGGACAGAAGACTTGGAAAGATTTTGGAAAATAGAATTTTAGGAGACATTTTGGAGGTGAAAATTTTGAGATTGACAAAGATTTATGATGGAAAAGCATCGAAGTTTATAGAAGTTTTGGAAGGAAGAACTTTGAAGTGAAATTTTGAAGATTTTTAAGGATTTATTCTTACTTAGAGTTTGGAAAAACCTAATTGGAAAAATTTTTAAAGAATTGAATCAGAAAAACTTAGGGATGGATTGAAAACATTTGAGATCTGATTTTGAAAATGATTTTTGACCTGATTTTTGGGGATGAACTTTGAGAGAGAGGATTTAGAAAACCTTTGGAAAACTGATTTTGGGAAAGAGCTTTTAGAAAAAGGAAATTTTTGAAAACTTTCAAAGGATGATAATAGGAAAACCTTTGGGGAAATTGATTTTTGAAAAAGAACTTTTGAAGAGAAGAAGTTAATAAGCGTTTTAAGAAACCTTTGGGAGCTGATTTTAGAGAAGAAAATTTAAAGGAAAAGTTTAGGGAACCTTTTAGGTCAATTTGAGTAGAATGTATATGAAAGTTATGTTATTCATTTTCTTTTTTTTTTTTTTTATTTTTATCTTTGGTTATTATCCTTATTATTTTTCTTTACTTTTATTTCTCATCTTCATATAGCATATATTAACACCTCTTACCTTGCTTACCTTTCGAGGATGGCAAATGCGGGTGATGATGGTTCTGAGAGGAGACACCGCCGAGGAAGGCGGCTCGGACAGATTCCACCAATGGTTCCAGTCAATCCAGAGGTAGCGGACGATCTATTGGGCAGGCATCGTCTAGTTAGAGTGGTCGGGGGAGTAGGCCACCTGTCGACCCTTTCCTCCAGTCGAGCAGGCCTTTGCAGAGAAGATCTGCGCGGAGGAGGAGGTAGTAGGTCTGGGTGACCAAGTCACTGGTTATGGGGGAGCCTCCTCTAGACATAGGCAGACGGATGCTGACTTGGGAGATCTGGAGATATCGGATGTTCCACCACTCGGGGATCTTGCTTATCACCCTAGTGTATATTCTAGACAGTATTTGCCCCCTTTGCTGGTACACACAACTTTTAGAGGGCTGTTCATCAGGTCATCATGACCATGCAGCAGGCTGCTCCGTCATATCGTGCTTTCTTGGCTAAGATCGGATTCGGAGCTTTCATGGGATTGCAGGCTAACTGCTTGAACCGACATCTGGTGCTGGCAATTATCGAGAGATGGTTCGGAGAGACTAGGACTTTTCATTTCATCGGCTTCGAGTTGGGACCTACTCCTTTGGACTGGGCTATCACCACGGGGCTCTCCTTTGTCGATCGACAGATCACCCTACAGCCAATTAGTAGGGACGACGTGTGTATTGCTGGACTTGCCCCCTCCTGAGCGTTCTGTCTTCCTAGTCTCTTAGCTCAATCTAGATGACCGTACCTTTGCTATTAAGCCATTACTTGCCAGGTGGGACATTATGAGACGGCTACTGGTTTTGTACATCATTTTCAGCTACTTTTGCAAGAACAACAAGTCGCTTGTGCCTTCCAGTTAGTGAGCATAGTAGCTGATCTTGGGGCTTTGTCTGAGCTAGATTGGGGTTCCTTCTCCTTTGGTTGCTTCCTTCGATCGATGCTAGTCTGGACTTCTTCCCGTTAGGGCAGCATGACTAGTTTCTGGCTTTTCCTCGTCTGGTGGAGCTATGAGTACCTGCCTGTTTGTCACCCTATAGTTGTTGAGAAGGACCTGTATCCTCGTGCTTTGAGGTGGGCTCGTGACCGGGTGGCCCAGCGATCGAAGATTACTGATTTTGTAATGCTCTGGGCTAACCTGGAGCTTATTGAGGCAAGGGACGCGACCTGGCATTGCTTTATTGGATCGGTTCATCATGAGATAGTTCGATACTTGGTCCCGTTGGCTCTATCGAGGGCCTCCTTTCTCAACGATGATTCTAGGGAGTCCTACCTAGGGGAGCGATACTGGCACCAGTTTCACGAGGAGTTCCAGTCAGCTGGAGATCCGCCGGAGTATATGTTTGGAGCCTTGGTGGCGGGAGTGCCTATTCCCTATCAGGAGCGGCAGCCGGGTATCGAGATTTTGCTTCCTCTAGATACGGATTTCACTGCACACTTCGAGGCTCGTTTTGTCGGCGCCTTCACCCGATTTGAGGTAGTAGTCGGCGGGTATGTGTAAGCACCCCATTTTTGACCGCTCGGCAGTCTACACTCCATCCAGACTTGTTTTCAAGTCGTTATGGACATATTCCAATCGAAATCAATCCTCTAGTCCAAATTCCGTCTTTCCATCGCTTCGCGGGCCTGTCAGGCCCAAATAGAGGCACAATGACCAAAATGCCCTTAGGAGCATTGTCCTTTCTTATTTCAATTCCAATCCCTCTCTCGAGACAGTTTGTTCCTCGAGACAGTCCGAGTAGCAAAACTACTCACAAAACCGTCAGAGTGGCAGAAATACTCACAAAACCGTTAGGGTGGCGGAAACACTCACAAAACCGTCAGAGTGGCGGAAACACTCACAAAACCGTCAGAGTGGCGGAAACACTCACAAAACCGTCAGAGTGGCGGAAACACTCAAAACCCAGGCACGTCTCTTCGGAGACGGTAAGACCCCTTTCCAATCCCTCTCTCGAGACAGTTTATTCCTCGAGACGGTTCCAATCCAGGCACGTCTCTTCGGAGACGGTAAGACCCCTTTCCAATCCCTCTCTTGAGACAGTTTATTCCTCGAGACGGTTCGAGTAGCAAAACTACTCATAAAACCGTTAGAGTAGCGGAAATACTCATAGAACCGTTAGAGTAGCGGAAATACTCACAAAACCGTTAGAGTAGCGGAAATACTCAGAGAACCGTTAGAGTAGCGAAAATACTCACAAAACCGATAGAGTAGTGGAAATACTCCACCGTTAGAGTAGCAGAAATACTCATAGACCCGTTAAAGTAGCGGAAATACTCACAGAGCCGTCCGAGTAGCGGAAATACTCAACCGTTAGAGTAGCGGAAGTACTCACAGAGCCGTCCGAGTAGCGGAAATACTCACAGAACCGTTAGAGTAGTGGAAGTACTCACAGAACCGTTAGAGTAGCGGAAATACTCACAGAACCGTTAGAGTAGCGGAAGTACTCTCAAATCGTCAACCCCGTCCGAGTAGCGGAAATACTCACACCGTTAGAGTGGCGGAAACACTCAAAATCGAGGTCAATACCAGTGTCTGTTATCTCATTTCAGTGAAAAATGACCAAACTACCCTTAGGACCTTTTCCGAGACTTTCCGGTCAAGATGACCATTTTGCCCCTAGGCATCTGAACGCCCCGGGAACCACACCGGCTCTGGGTATCAAACCAGTAATGACCCGAGAATACTTTTTATAGTATTCTCAATCTTCCTTTACCTTTCCGGACCATTCCGAGTCAGTTCCGGCAAACCCGGTACAAAATGACCGTTTTGCCCCTGATGGGCCGGTCTCCATTTCCGACCACACCGGCTCTGGGTATCAAACCGGTAATGACCCAGAAACACTTTTTATAGTATTCTCAATCTTCCTTTACCTTTCCGGACCATTCCGAGTCAGTTCCGGCAAACCCGGTACAAAATGACCGTTTTGCCCCTGATGGGCCGGTCTCCATTTCTGACCACACCGGCTCTGGGTATCAAACCGGTAATGACCCAGAAACACTTTTTATAGTTTTCTCAATCTTCCTTTACCTTTCCGGACCATTCCGAGTCAGTTCCGGCAAACCCGGTACAAAATGATCGTTTTGCCCCTGATGGGCCGGTCTCCATTTCCGACCACACCGGCTCTGGATATCAAACCGGTAATGACCCGAAAACACTTTTTATAGTATTCTCAATCTTCCTTTACCTTTCCGGACCATTCCGAGTCAGTTCCGGCAAACCCGGTGCAAAATGACCGTTTTGCCCCTAGTGGGCCGGTCTCCTTTTCCGACCACACCGGCTCTAGGAATCAAACCGGCAACCTCTGGGAACATTCTAAATAATGTTTCCAGATCCCAAGTCTTCTTCTGGGATAGTCTGAGTCTGTCCCGACAGTTTTCTGGTCCGGTTGACCGTTTTGCCCCTAAAGGCCCGATTGACCTTTCCGACACATCTTACCCTCACTTTTCAAGTCAAATACCTCCAGGACACTATTTTAAGTGTTCCTGCTCCTTTCCGGCCTTCCGGGTCACTCCCGGCTCCTTCAAATCATTCCCGGACTTTTCGGAGTCACTCCTAGTGAAGCCAGGCCAAAGTTTACATGGTAGTCACTAGTATAGGCGCCCAAATCTAGTCAAAGATACGTTGCTTGCCGACCTTAATTGTTTCCTAAATGGCTAGCGCCACTAGCAGTGGCGCCAAGCCAAAAAATGGTCTGGCGCCACTACTAGTGGCGCCAGTGTAAATTTTGCCCTGGCGCCACTACAACAGGCGCCAGGCTTGTCTTCCCTCTATAAATACAGAGCCTCGATCAACGTGAAAGGGGTCTGCAAACTTAACCTAGAAATCACACAATTCGATACACAGAGCTCGAGCACCTCCAAAAACCCTAGCCTCCCTAGGTTTTCCAAACCCTAGCCACTATACACAAACCCTAGCCTCCTATACACTCATACACTCCTCCATACACTCATACCCTAACCTTCAACCATCCTTGGAAGACTTGAAGAGCTGCCATCTAAAGCTTGAAGACAACCCTTGAAGACTGAAGAAGAAGATTAAGACGAAGACCGAAGATTGAAGACCGCACGGCGCGCAAATAAACAAGAAACAAGGTAGGCTCCCTATTTAAATTTCCGCATTCCCCCTCTCTCTTCTCTCTCCAACCCACTTGGGTTTTCTCTATTTTAATCCCCCATCTCTTTCCCCCCCCCCCTTTCTTTGCATGCTTGAAACAAAGGGATTCCCGGTCCATGTGTAGGATTGGACTATGGGAGAGTCACCGTGTCGGGGGCTTTCTTCTAGTCTAACCAAAGACCACGTGGGTCCGGCCCCCTTGATTATGTGGTGAAGCCTTAACCTTGTATGTTCACGACCCCAAATTGCATTGTGCATATCATAGTCTTGCATCTTCCAAAAATTCGTTTTCAAAAAATCGTTTTCAAACTTGTTTTCAAAATTGCATCAAAATCTCTTTTTCAAAAACTTGTTTTCAAAACCACAATTCTAGGGTGATTCTAGCCTTTCCATGGCTAGGGTTGCTTTAGAAAAGTGTTATATTAAAAGTGGCATTTTGGCCTATATTTTCAAACTTTGTTTTCAAAACCACTTTCTTAAAGTGGTTCTAGCCCTCTTATAGCTAGAATCGCTTTAGGAAAGTGAGATGTTTTTATACTTTCCAAAAACTCTCTCTCTCTCCAAGAATTTCCTCCTAAAAATTCCTTTTTCAATATACTTTCCTAAAACTCTCCTCTTCAAAATTGTTTTCAAAAACTCCCTTCCAAAATCTATTTTTCAAAACTCTCTTTTTCCACTCCTCTCCAAAATCTTTTCCTCAAAATCCACTTTCTAAAAACTCTCTCCAAAAATCTTTCCAAAAACTCTCTTTCTAAAATCTTCTTTCTAGAAATTCCCCTCTAGGGTTTCCCTTCCAAAATCTACGTTTCTAAAAACACACCTTCCCAAACTCCTTCTCTTTAAAATCTTTTCCAAAAACTCTCTTTCTAAATTCACTTTCCAAAAACTCCTCCCTAGGATTCCTTTCTAGAAAAACCTTCGTTTCTAAAAACACACTTTTCAAAAACTCTTTCCTTAGAGCCCCAAATCAAGCCCTAGAACCCACAATTAGGAAGCCCTAATTTTCTTTCCAAAAACACAATTTTCAAGCTTTGCCCTAAGCCTAGGTTTCCAAAATCTTTTGTTTTCTACATCAAAACTATACATGTTTCCAAAACCTATTTTCTACGTCGAAACTACAATTTTTCAAAACTAGGGTTTCTAAAATTTCCCTCTCCAAATTCTTGTCAAATCCTATCTTCTCTTTAAGAAACCAAATCCAATCTCCCCGTTTAGGAAACTAGATCCCGTCCTCTGTTTTAGGAAACAAAATCCAACCTTTCTCTTTTAGAAACCAAATCCAATCCCTTCCTAATCCAAATCTTTCCTAATTCCAATCCTTCCTAATCTTCCACTTTCCTAAATCTTAAGTTTCCAAAACTTGAACATAAAAATCTTTCCTAAATTTTAAAAACTCAACTTTCAAATCTTTCCTAATTCAACCCTTTCCTAATTCTACCCTCTTTTCAAATCTTAACTTCTTAAACCTAAGTTTTCAAACCTTTCCTAAACTCAAGCCTTTCCTAATTTCAAGACTTTCTAAAATTTAAACCTAAAAACTTTCTAAATCCTAAATTTTCTAAATTTCAAATCTTTCTAAAATTCTAAGCTTCCTAAATTTGAAACTTTTTTTAGTTAAATCTTTCTAAACCCAAATCTTTCCAAATTCTAAACTTTCCAAAACTTCAAAATCTTTTCAAATCTAAAATTTTTCTAAATTCAAAACTTTCTTAATTCAAGACTTTCTTAAGTTGAAAACTTTCTTAATTCAAACATTTCCTAAACTGAAAACTTCCTTTTTCAAACCTTTCCCAAAACGAAACTTTCGTATTTTCAAAACTTCCTTGTTTTCAAAACTTTCCAAAATCAACACTTCCCTTTTTCGAACATTTCTAAATTCAAAATTTTCTTAATTCAAAACTTTCCTAATTTCAAAACTTTCTTAATTTCGAAACTCTCCTAATTTGAAAACTTTCCTAATTCAAAGCTTTCCTAACTCGAAAACTTTCCAAAAATGAAACTTTCCTAATTCGAAAACTTTCCAAAAATGAAACTTTCCTAATTCAAAACTTTCCTAAATCGAACATTTCCTAATTCAAACATTTCTTAAATCCAACCTTTCCTAATCTCCTAAACCTTCCAAGTCAAGTCAAACCTTTCCTAAGTCTAGGTTTCTTAAAACCTTCATCTCTCTAAAAACAAGTCTAAATCTTTCTTCCAAAATCAATCTTCTCAAATCCAAGTCCAATCTTCTCAATTCCAATTTCCAATCTCCTTTTCTAATCTCAATTCAATCTCTTTCTTCCAATCCAATCTCTCTCTTCAAATCAATCTATTTTCAATCGGATTCTTGTCCGAACTACGACTGACCTGATTCCCCCAAAGGGATACGTAGGCAACCTTCATAGGTGCGGTCACAATACTTTTCAAACTTTCAATTCCACCCTCATGGGTGTGGTTTTCAAAATCTTCTCAAATCTCAAATTTCAATTTCAAAATTTCTATTTTCAAATTCCTATTTTCAAGTTTTTTCAAGCTTTCAATTTCAATTCTATTTCTTCAAATCTCTTTCAAATCAAATCCAACTTCTTTTCAAATCTATCTTTCCATTCTCTTATCTTGCACTTGCATATCATGCATCATATTATTCAAACATTGTTTTTCAAAGTGAATAGGATTGAACATATGTGAATCGAAGACTCTCGTAGGTAAATCTAGGGTAGATTGACATGTAGGTACCGAAAGGGCGGGGTAGGGTGATAGCTTAGTGCGTCTTCCCTACACGTAACCAACCTCCGAACTTAGAATCACTGTTTTCAAAGACCAAAAAGGAGTTATTTTTCTAAAAAGGGCTAAATGTTTTCCAAAGGTTGCCAAACAACCTGTTTTCCTAAAAACTCTCTCTCGAGGAGGTATTTTGAAAAACCTTTTTCCAAAAACTCTAAGTGTAGTCTTCGGATTACTCTTAGTTTTAGGTGACCTAACTCACCTTAATCAAGTTAGGTGGCGACTCCGAATCTTTTTCGAAAGCCCTTTATTCAAACCTAATTTTCAATTCAAACCTAGTCGCACTCATTCTTTTAGGAGGGTGAGTTCTAACGAGAGAGTACAGTTTTTTTCCCGCTTGGGTGAGTATTCCTCGAGTGCGAAAAATCTGTGCGCGACAGTATGCTGTTGGCCAGGAGGTGGTTGACATGTGGCGCCGAGCCGGAGGATATGTGCCCCAGGCTTAGTTTACTGCTGTGCGAGACCACTGAGATCAGTATCAGGCAAAGGTAGCTTCCTTGACGGCTCCGTTATCCCAGATGGGAGGTGTCAGGGTATGCCGTCCTTTCTTTCCTTATTTTCGCTCTGCTGTTGTTTAGTTATTCTTTCATGTGGCTGATTTCGATTTTGTCTTCTTTGTAGGATGCTGGTGCTTCGAGTAGCTATCTGCCTCCTCCGATGCCAAGTTTCGGGGATTTTGACCTAGATGACATTGGCTTTGACCTTTGACAGATGATCCTTCTGGAGACTCTAATATTCTTTTGCCCCTTATCCCTGACATGTAGTCATGTTCGACAGTATTATTTTATAAGTTTTGTATAAAGATGGATATTTATGGTATTTAGATGCATAGATAGGCAAAGACATTTATGATTGATTTCCACCTAAGTACATGATCCGATGCATGTATAAAAATGATGATGTGGAATATCTATTACAGGGGTTGACATTAAACTATGTTGGTGACTTCTGTTTCTATAGGGAGTTATATCCTATGTACGCAAAGCTAATGGTGATTTTTTTTTTTTTGTTGAAAATATATGCACATGTCAGAAATACATTAACTAATAGAATGAGAAGGGGTGTTGTCGAACTCGATATCTTTGGAATGGTAACTCCTTCCTTTTCAGAGGTCTAGCCTCTTCGTTGGCTCAACC
Source organism: Euryodendron excelsum (assembly GCA_033060915.1). Taxonomy (NCBI): domain Eukaryota; kingdom Viridiplantae; phylum Streptophyta; class Magnoliopsida; order Ericales; family Pentaphylacaceae; genus Euryodendron; species Euryodendron excelsum. Next base: position 37,148,890 of record CM065387.1, on the reverse strand, counting down.
TTACCTTGATTGGATGATAGCACTTTGCATCTTTCTCAACCTTTTGATCGCCTCTGACTCTCTGTCTCGGGGTTAGTGTATATGATTATTGGGCTGAAACTCTCAACTGTCGAGGTTTTAGCGACAACTTACCTGACCTTTAACAGAGCGATAAATGGCCAGTCCTTTAATTCGAGGAGACCTTGCTTTAGGACCACAACGTAGGCTAGGTTATGGGGTTTTTGAAACAATGGGATATGCAGGCTCAAATTCAATGTTGTTTTTAATAGGGTTTAGATCTATACCACCCTTGATTATTTTTTTTCCGGTAGGGTTAGTATCCGTTCTTGGCTTTGGTAGCGTGTTCATCTTATTTAGATCAAGCAATCTATTTTCAATCAGAGGGGACTTTAGTGTGGTTGTAATGTAGGCCAAGGTTTCAGGTTTTCGCAAGAAAGGGTAAAGGCTCAAACATATTATTTTTACTAGGCTCCTTTGTAACCTAGGATCACCTTTAGATTTCCTCCTTGCCCCCTACTATATACTTTTTTAGGGTGAAACTGACTCTTTTTCTTTTAATCTATGTTTTCTGTGATAAGCATGACTCTCTTTTCTTCTTATTGTGGCACAATCATTATTTTCTTCAGGCCTTTTCTTAGATATCATTTTTTTTTTTTTGGCCTCTTGCCCCTTGGCAACTCTTTTTCTTTTACTTTTTCTTTTCCTTTTCCCTTTTATGAAACAAACAATTCTACAACCCTTTCTCTTTCTAGACCTTCTCTTTAGCAGTCTAATCTAACCCAATGTGGGCAGTGATCCCGAGGTTGGGGTTTCCTCGAAAAAGATAAATGGCTCAACGGGTTTGGCAAGGGGTTGCTACTGACTGTATGGAAAATGAAATGAGGGCCTCTCTTCACTTTAAAGCCTTCAATGCTGCGTTAACACAGTGGGGGTGGATACTATTCCTAGAGTTCTCAAATATTGTCTGCCCCAGTGTGGGGAGGACAGTCTTGGATCGGGGTTGACAAGGAAAACTTCATTTGTTGCGAGGCTCTAGGGGTTAAACAAAGGGAATATAAACACTTTTTCTTTTACATAGGGAAATGAAAGGTGGCTGCTCTTCATTTTGATAATCCGACCACACATCACTTAGCTTCAGTGTCTGGCAAGTGTTGCCTCTGGGCAGTTTCCTCACTCATCCTTATAGTCTCTCTCTTTGGAAAGCGGATCATCGGCCGAGTGGTTAACTCATGTTATCACATCTTCAAGTCAGATCAATCTATAAGAGAAACCATGCCCCTTGCATAGAAAGTAGTTAGCATTCCCAAGAGACATATAAGATAACACCAGAGAATAAAAAGACTTAATCATTTTATTATATTAGTGAAAAGCACATAGTTCTTGTTTGAATGAAAAAGAAATGCATATATTAATTTAAGAACAAAAGGTAAAGGGATAGAAAGAAAGTGGGTGAAAACACCCCTCTCTTGTACGCTTTTGAAAGGATCCATTTCAGTAGGGCCTTGGGACAGTGCCCACATCTTCGATACTCCATTCGCGATTTGGGTCCTTGGCCAAGGCAAGATAGACAAGGGCTTCTTCTAGAGCTCTGGGCATGTTGGCAGTGATGGTGCAGTTGTGTCGCGCCTAGATTTTTCGTACTCGAGAAATACTCACACAAGTGGGTAAAACACTATACTCTTTCGTTAGAACTCACCCTCCTAGAAGAATGAGTGCGACTAGGTTTGAATTGAAAATTTATTTTGAATAAAGGGCTTTTGGAAAAAGATTCGGAGTCGCCACCTAACTTGATTAAGGTGAGTTAGGTCACCTAAAAACTAAGAATAATCTGAAAACTACATTTAGGGTTTTTGGAAAAATGATTTTTGAAAATATCTCCTCAAGAGAGGGCTTTTAAGAAAAACAGGTTGTTTGGCAACCTTTGGAAAACATTTAGCCCTTTTTGAAATATAACTCCTTTTGGTCTTTGAAATCAGTGATCTAGGTTCGGAGGTTGGTTACGTGTAGGGAAGACGCACTAAGCTATCACCCTACCCCGCCCTTTCGGTACCTACATGTCAATCTACCCTAGATTCACCTATGAGAGTCTTCAACTAACTATTGGCCAATCCTATCCACTTTGAAAAACAATGTTTATAAATTATCATGATGCATGATACACAAGTGCAAAATAAGAGAGAATTGAAAAAAAGATTTGGAAATAAATTTGAAAAGAATTTGATTTGAAAATAGATTTGAAGAGATGGAATTGAATTTGGAAAGTTTGAAAATTGAAAGTAGAAATTTGAAAATAGAAATTTTGAAATTGGAATTTCGAAAATAATTTAAAATTTGGAATTTGAAAAATGTGTAGACCGCACCCATGAGGGTGGAATTGAAAGTTTGAAAAGTGTTGTGACCGCACCTATGAAGGTTGCCTACGTATCCCTTTGGAGGAATCAAGTCAGTCGTAGTTCGGATAGGAGTCCGATTAAAAATAGATTGATTTGAAGAGAGAGATTGGATTGGAAGAAAGAGATTGAATTGAAAATTGGATTTGATTTGAGATTAGAAGAGGAGATTGGAAATTGAAATTGAGAAGATTGGACTTGCTTTGGAAAGATTGATTTTGGAAATACTTGGTTTTGGAAAGATGGAGGTTTAGGAAACCTAGACTTAGGAAAGGTAGGAGAACTAGGAAAGACTTGAGATTAAGAAAGATTAGATTGGAATGTTAGACTTGGAAGATTTGGAAAGATCGGATTTTAAGAAATGTTCGAATTAGGAAAGGCCCGTTTTAGGAAAGCGTCATTTTTGGAAAGTTTGAAATTAGGAAAGTTTTCATTTTAGGAAAGTTTCGTTTTAGGAAAGTTTTGAAACTGGAAAACTTCGAGTTTAGAAAGTTTTCGAAAAAGAAAAGGTTTTAAGATTAGGAAAGTTCCCAAATTAGGAAAGTTTTGAAAATCAGAAAGTTTTGTTTCAAGAAAGGTTTTGAAATAGGAAAGTGTTGAGTTTAGAAATGTTTTAAACTAAGAAAGTTTAGTTTAAGAAAGACGTAGAATTTAAAAAGTTTCAAGTTAAGAAAGTTTTGAATTTTGGAATGTTTTGAGAAAGACTTGAAATTTGGAAAGTTTAAGATTTGGAGAGTTTTAGAGTTTGTATTCTAGAAAATCTTGAAATTGGAAAACGTTTGAATTTAGGAAAGGTTTGAAAACTTAGGTTTGAAAAGCTAAGATTTGAAAAGAGGATAGAATTAGGAAAGGGTTGAATTTTAGAATTTTAGGAAAGATTTGAAAGTTGAGTTTTGGAAACTTAAGATTTAGGAAAGTGAAAGATTAGGAAGGATTTGAATTAGAAAAGAGTTGGATTTTAAAATTTAAGGAAAGATTTAAAGTTTAAATTTAGGAAACTTATGGTTTAGGAAGGAATTGAATTAAGAAAGGTTTGGATTAGGAAGGGATTGGATTTGGTTTCTAAAAGCAAAGATTTGATTTTGTTTCAAAAAACGGAGGATTGGATTTGGTTTCCTAAAGGGAAGATAGGATTTGGCAAGGATTTGGAAAGGGAGATTCTAGAAACCCTAGATTTGGAAAATTATAGTTTTGACATAGAAAATAAGATTTGGAAACATGTATAGTTTTGATGTAAAAAACAAGAGGTTTTGGAAACCTAGGTTTGGGGCAAAGTTTGAAAATCATGTTTTTGGAAAGAAAATTAGGGTTTCCTAATTGTGGGTTCTAGGGCTTGACTTGGGCTCTAGGAAAGAGTTTTTGGAAAGTGCGTTTTTGGAAACGAAGGTTTTTCTAGAAGGGAATCCTAGGGGGGAGTTTTTGGAAAGTGAATTTGAAGATAGAGTTTTTGGAAAAAGATTTTAAGGAGCAGGAGTTTTGGAAAGTGTGTTTTTGGAAACGAGTTTTTTGGAAGGAAAAATCCTATAGGGGAATTTCTAGAGGAAAGATTTTGGAAAGAGAGTTTTTGGAAAGAATTTTGGGGAACGTTTTTGGAAAATGGACTTTGGAGAGAGCATTTTGGAAAGGAGTTGAAAAAGGAGATTTTAAAAAATAGATTTTGGAGGGAGTTTTTGAAAACAATTTTAAAGAGGAGAGCTTTAGGAAAGTATGTTGAAAAAGAGATTTTTAGGAGGAAGGATTTGGAAAGAGAATTTTTAGAAGGTATAAAAACATCTCACTTTCCTAAAACAATTTTAACCATAAGAGGGCTAGAACCACTTTAGGAAAGCAGTTTTGGAAAACAATAAGATTTGAAAATATGGTCCATATTGGTCACTTTTAATGTAACACTTTCTTAAAGCAACCCTAGCCATGGAAAGGCTAGAGTCACCCTAGAATTGTGATTTTGAAAACAAGTTTTTGAAAAAGAGATTTTGATGCAATTTTGAAAACAAGTTTGAAAACGGTTTTGAAAACAAGTTTGAAAACGAATTTTGGAAGATGCAAGACTATGATATGCACAATGCAATTTGGGGTCGTGAACATACAAGGCGAAGGCTTCACCACATAATCAAGGGGGGCCGAACCCACGTGGTCTTTGGTTAGACTAGAAGAAAGTCCCCCGACACGGTGACTCTCCAATAGCCCAATCCTACACATGGACCGGGAGTCCTGTTATTTCAAGCATGCAAAGAAAGGGGGGAAAGAGATGGGGGATTAAAATAGAGAAAACCCAAGTGGGTTAGGAGAGAGAAGAGAGAGGGGGGAAGTGTGGAAATTTAAATAGGAAGCCTACCGTATGTCTTGTTTATTTTACGCGCCGTGCTGTCTTCGGTCTTCGGTCTTCGTCTTGATCTTCACCTTCAGTCTTCAAGAGTTGTCTTCAAGCTTTGGATTGCAGCTTCTCAAGTCTTCAAAGGATGGTTCAAGGCTAGTGCATGAGTGTATGGGGGTGTGTATGAGTGTATAGGAGGCTGGGGTTTGTGTAGGGTGGCTAGGGTTTGGAGAAACCTAAGGAGGCTAGGGTTTACGAGGTGCTTGAGCTCTGTATATCGAAATATATGATTTTTAGGTTGAGTTTGCGGATCTTTTTCACGGTAAATGAGACTCTGTATTTATAGAGGTCGGACAACACTGGCGCTTGTTGCAGTGGCGCCAGGCCAAAGTTTACACTGGCGCTAGGCCATTTTTTGGCTTAGCGCCACTACTAGTGGCGCCAGCCAATTAGGAAATATTTAAGGTCGGCAAGCAACGTATCTTTGACTAGATTTGGGCGTCTGTACTAGTGACTACCATGCAATTTTTAGCCTAGCTTCACTAGGAGTGGCTCCGGAAAGTCCGGGAATGATTTGAAGGAGCCGGGAATGACCCGGAAGGCCGAAAAGGAGCAAGAACACTTAAAATAGTGTCCTGGAGGTATTTGACTTGAAAAGTGAGGACAAGATGTGTCGGAAAGGTTGACCGGGCCTTTAGGGGCAAAACGGTCAATCGGATAGGGAAACTGCTGAGGCAAACTCGGACTGTCCCAGAAGAAGACTTGGGATCTGGAAACATTATTTAGAATGTTTCCAAAGGTTGCCGGTTTGATTTCCAGAGCCGGTGTGGTCGGAAAAGGAGACCGGCCCACCAGGGGCAAAACGGTCATTTTATACCGGGTTTGCCGGAACTGACTCGGAATGATCCGAAAAGGTAAAAGAAGGTTGAGAACACTATAAAAAGTAGTCTCAGGAGGTTATCGGTTTGATACCCAGAGCCAGTGTGGTCGAAGAAGGAGACCGGCCCTCCAAGGGCAAAACGGTCATTTGGTATCGAGTTGGCCGAAACTAACTCGGAATGATTCGGAAAGGTAAAGGGAGGTTAAGAACACTATAAAAAATAGTCTCAGGAGGTTACTGGTTTGATACCCAGAGCCGGTATAGTCAAAAAAGAAAATCGGCCCACCAGGGGCAAAACGGTCACTTTGTACCAGGTTGGCCGAAACTGACTCAGAATAATCCAGAAAGGTAAAGGAAGGTTGAGAATACTATAAAAAGTATTCTCGGGACATTACCGGTTTGATAACCAAAGCCGGTGTGGTTCCCGGGGCATTCGGATGCCTAGGGGCAAAATGGTCATCTTGACCGGAAAGTCTCGGAAAAGGTCCAAAGGACAGTTTGGTCATTTTTCACCAAAGTGGGTTAACAGACACTGGTGTTGACCTGGGTTTTGAGTGTTTCTGCCACTCTAATGGCGGTCGTCGTGACAAAGGGGTTTGTTGCCAATTCCCTATATCGACCTATTTGTGAGTATTTTCGCTACTCTAATGGTTTTGTGAGTAGTTTCGCTACTCGGAACGTCTCGAGGAATAAAATGTCTCGAGAGAGGGATTGAAAAGGGGACTTATCGTCTCCGGAGAGACGTGCCTGAGTTGGAACCGTCTCGAGGAATAAACTACCTCGAGAGTGGGATTGGAAAGGGGTCTTATCGTCTCTGAAGAGACGTGCCTAGATTGGAACCGTATCGAGGAATAAACTATCTCAAGAGTGGGATTGGAAAGGGGTCTTACCGTCTCTGAAGAGACGCGCCTGGATTGGAACCATCTCGAGGAATAAACTGTCTCGAGAGTGGGATTGGAAAGGGGTCTTATCGTGCCCGAAGAGACGTGGCTGGATTGGAACCGTCTCGAGGAATAAACTGTCTCGAGAGAGGGATTGAAAAGGAGTCTTATCGTCTCCGAGGAGACGTGCCTGAGTTGGAACCGTCTTGAGGAATAAATTATCTCGAGAGAGGGATTGGAAAGGGGTCTTACCGTCTCTGAGGAGACGTGCCTGGATTGGAACCGTCTCGAGGAATAAACTGTCTCGAGAGTGGGATTGGAATCAGAAAGGAAAGGACAATGCCCCTAAGGGCATTTTGGTCATTTTGCCTCTATTTCGGCCTGACAGGCCCGCAAAGTGATGGAAAGATGGAATTTGGACCTGGAGAATTGGTTTCGATTGGAATATGCCCACAATGACTTGAAAACAAGTCTAGACGGAGTGTAGACTGCCGAGCGGTCAAAAATGGGGTGCTTACAGCTGCCCCTCTTTTTCTGTCTTTGCTTGTCAAAGATAGAAAACGATAAGAGTAAGAGTCCCATGTTGACCGCGAGGCTGTCGGAGGGACGGACATTGGAAATCTTTCGACAACGGGGGTCGAAAACGGATAATGGGCCAAAAAGGCCTTTGAAAATGAGTTTTGGCGGGACAAAGGGCAAAACTGCCCAGAATTTATAACTGGCGCCACTAGCAGTGGTGTCTTTGGCAGAAATTGCCTGGCGCCCCTGCTAGTGGCGCCAGGTTTGAAGTTAAAACCAGAAAATTCTAGTTCGAACGCTTGCAGGATTTTGGAGAGTTTTCGCAAATTTGTGAGGCATTGCGAGGAATCCGTCTTGGACATCGAAGGAGCACTCCTTGGGGACCACAGGTGATTGCCGGAAGGAGTCCACGTCGCCGGAGAAGTCGTCGGAAGAGAAGATTTCGCTGGAGAACTTTCAAAAGGTGAGTTTTCAAATTTTGTTGATTTTGATGTGTAGAACTTCGTTTGAATCATGTGAATAGTGAAAATTAATGTTTTGACATATTTTGAACACTTTGGTGATGTTTTTTTTTTGCATTTTGATGGTAGTTTGATTGAATTTGAATGATTTTTCAAGATTATGCGAAGAGGGTTTTCTGTAGGAATGGGAAATTTGTTCTTACAGGCATGGGTATTGGATTTTCTGGCTATGTTTTTGTGCAATGTGCTTTAGAAAAATGTGTTTAACAATCGTATGAAGTTTCGTGATTTTTTGAAAACTCGGTGAATTTTTTATTTTTTGAAAAATAGAAAAATATTTAGAAAATTAGAAAAAATTAGAAAATTCAAGAAATTGATGAAATTTTTAAAGTTTGAAATTTGGAAAAAGATTGGAATATTTTAGAAAACATTTGAGGTGATTTTGAAAAATTTTGGAAGATGTTTGAAAACCGTTGATTTATTTGAAAAATAAAACATGTATTTTGAAAATTTTGAAAAATTGAAAAGTGTGCACGGGTGCCATTGTTATGTGATCGTGGCGTTGGAAGGTGCATATTTCATGTTTTGTGTTGATGTCATGGGTGTTGTAGGGGCCATTCTTAAACGGGACTCTACCGAAATTTTTAGAAATTATGGAAACAGTTGGTTAAAGTTTTAGAAATAAAATCTTTTTTGAAGGAAAAAGACGGAAAACCCTTAAGATTTGATTTGAAGTTGGAAAATCAAGATGTGCATGTAGGAAATTTTTTTTGACTCATCATTCGAAGTCTTTTATTTGTTTTGTTTGTGCTAGTTGCTTTTTTTATTTTACTGTTATTTAAACTGCATGGATGGTATATTAAGATCACTTACCTTGGCTTACCTTTTCAGGATGGCAGACGCGGGTGATGACGATTCTGAGAGGAGGCGCCGCTCGGGGAAGGCGGCCCGGACAGATTCTGCTGGCGGCTCCAGTCGATCTAGAGGTAGTCGACGATCTACCGGACGATCTTCTTCTAGCCAGAGTGGGCAGGGGAGTAGACTACCTGTCGACCCTTTTCCTCCGATTGAGCAGGCTTTTGCCGAGGAGATTGATGCCGAGGAGGAGGTACCGGGCCCTGGGGATCAGGTGACCGGCTATAGGAGAGCTTCTTCCAGGCAGAGGTAGACGGACGCTGACTTGGGGGATCTGCAGATACCAATGTCCCACCACTCGGGGATCTTACCTATCACCCCAGCGTGTATTCTAGATAGCACTTGCCGCCTCCGCAGGTACATACAGCTTTCAGAGGGGCTGTTCATCAGGTTTTTGTGACCATACAGCGGGCTGCCCCATCATACCGCGTCTTCTTGGCAGAGATCGGGTTTGGCGCCTTTATGGGATTACAGGCTAACTGCCTGAACCGACATTTGGTACTGGCACTTGTTAAGAGGTGGTTCAGGGAGACTGGGACCTTCCATTTTGTCGGCTTCGAGTTAGGTCCCACTCCTTTAGATTGGGCGATTATTACAGGACTCTCCTTTGTCGGCCGGCGGATCACCCTGCACCCAGTCAGCAGGGACGAGGCTTGTTTGCTGTTGGACTTGCCTCATCTTGAGCGTTCTGCCTTCCCAGTCTCTTGGATTAGTCAGGGTGAGCGTACTTTTGCTACTAAGCCATCGCCTGCTAGGCGGGATATCATGAGACAGCGACTTGTGTTGTATATCATCTTTAGTTGCTTCTGCAACAACAAGTCACTCGTGCTGTGCCGTTTGGTGAGTATAGTAGCCGATCTGGGAGCTTTGTCTGAGTTGGACTGGGGGTCCTTTTCTTTTGGCTGCTTTCTTCGATCGATGCGGGTTCGGACTTCTTCTCGTTGGGGCAGCATGACTAGCTTTTGGCCCTTTCTTGTTTGGTGGAGTTACGAGTACCTGCCGGTGCGTTGCCCTGCAGTTGTTGAGGATGATCTCTATCCTCGCGCTTTGAGGTGAGCTCGTGACCGGGTAGCCCAGCGATCGGAGATTACTGACTTCGTGACGCTCCGGCCTAACCTGGAGCTGATTGAGGCGAGGGATGTGACCTGGCGGCCCTTCATTGGATCAGTCCATTACAAGACAGTCCGGTACCTGGTCCCGTTGTCCTTATCAAGAGCTGCTTTTCTCAGTGATGACACCTGGGAGTCCTATCTTGGAGAGCGACATTGGCGGCAGTTTCATGAGGAGTTCCGATCAGCAGGAGCTCCACCAGAGTATATGTTTGGAGCCCTGGTGGCAGGAGTGCCTATCCCTTATCAGGAGCGTCAGCCGGGTGTCGAGTTCTTGCTTCCTTCGGATACGGATTATGCTACGCACTTTGGGGCTCATTCGGTTGGTACCTTCACCCGGTTTGAGGTAGTAGTCGGCGGGTACGCTGTTGGCCAGGAGGTGGTTGACTTGTGGCGCCGTGCTAGAGGATATGTGCCCTGAGCCGAGTTTACTGCTGTGAGAGACCAGAGAGACCAGTACCAGATGGAGCGGGACCCGTACCAGGTCGAGGTAGCTTCCCTGACGGCTCGGTTATCTCAGATGGGTGGTGGGGGGGGGGGTAAGTTATTCTCTCTTTGCTTCTTATTGCTCTGCTGTTGCTTAGTTCCTTTTGTATGCAGCTGACTTCGGGTTTGTCTTCCCTGCAGGATGGTGGTGCTTCAAGTAGTTATCCACCTCCTCCGATGCCGAGCTTTGGGGATTTTGATCCAAATGACATCGACTTCGACCTGTGATTGATGCCCCCTTGCGGAGACTCTGATCCTCTTTTGCCCCTGGTCCTTGAGTTGTATTTATGTTAGACAGTTTTATTCTGATATTTTGTACAAAAGTGAATATTTATGGTACTTAGATGCATGGATAGACAGATACATTTATGATCTTTACAGCTAGGCATATGATCAGATGCATGCGATATTTATTCCATGAGTTGATGCTGATGACTTCTATTTCTACAGGGAGTTATATCCTATGTGTGCAAAGGCCATGCTGAATTTTTTTTTTTTTTTTTTAACAAATGCACAGGTTAGAAATATGTTAATAGAATGACACAGGGTGCTGTTAGACTTGTAGCCTTGGGAATGGTAACTCCCTCCTCTTCGGGGGTTTAGCCTCTCTTTTGGCTCAACCTTACCTCGATTGGATGATAGCATTTCGTACTTTACTCAACCTCTTGATCGCCCCCAACTCTTTGTCGTAGGGTTAGTGTATAGGGTTATTGGGCTGAGACTCTCGACTCTCGGGGTCTTAGCAACAACTTACCTGACCTTTGGCAGAGTGATAAGTGGCCAGCCATTTCAATCCGAGAAGACTTTGTTTAGGACCGTAATGTAGGCTAGGTTATGGGGTTTTAGAAACAACAGGACATGTAGGCTCAAATTCAATGTTGTTTTAAGCAAGGTATAGATCCAAATTGTCCTTAACCGTTTTTCAGTAGGATTAGCATCCTCTTTTTTTTTCTTCTTTTTTTCTTTAGCTTTGGCAGCGTATCTAACTCATTTAGATCAAGCGATCTGCTTTTAATCAGAGGGGACTTTAATAGGGTTGTAATGTAGGCCATGGTTTCGGGGTTTTGCAAGAAAGGGTAAAGGCTTAAACCTATTGTACCTACTAGGTTTCCTTGTAACCTAGGATCACCTTTAAATTTCCTTCTTACTTTTGACCATATATTTCTCAGGGTGAAAATAATCTTGTTCTTTCACCCTTTTCTATATACCTTTTTGAGATAGACATAACTTTCTTCTCATTTGCTCTTCTTATATGCTTTTGAAGATAACTCATTCATAATTTTCTTCAGGCCTTTCCTTAAAGGATTTTTTTTTTTTTTTTTGGCCTCTTGCCCCTTGGCAACTCCTCTCTTTTGCTTTTCCTTTCTATTTCTCTTCTTTTCTTTTATGAAACGAAACAATTCTTTAACCCTTTTCCCTTAAACCTTTTCCCTTGGTAGCTCAACATACCCAGTGTGGGCGGTGATCCCTAGGTTGGGGTTTTGTTAAGAAAGGATAAGTGGTTCAACGGGTTTGGCAAGAGGTTACTGTTGGTCCAATAGGCAACCCAAGAGGAGGGGTGAATTGGGTTTCTCAAAAATTAATACAAGTTAAGATTAATTAAAATTAATCTAAACAATATAGCAAAGGCTAATCTATGTGCAAAGCAAAGTTATCAATGAAAACAAAGAAAACAGAGCAATGAAGGAGAGACACAGATTTACCGAGGTTCAACTACAAACCGTGGCTTACGTCCTCACCCCAAGACCTCCTTGAAGCCTTCTTCCACTATGTAATCACCTATTACAAGATGGGCTGCTGATTGACGAAGTGCTCAGCTCACTCTACAAAAACTCCTCACTGAGTTCTTCAATTCCCAAGTGGTTTTGTCCAAGCTCCACTTAAACTTTACAAGAGTTTTGCTTCACACAAGAGAACTCTCAAACTCTCAGTTACAAGTGTATAGGAGTATACAACTCACGAACAAACTCTCTAACTAGCGTAGATTTACAATCAAAACTCAAAGGAATAAAACAGGAAGAATGTTTCAGGAATATCAGTGATTCAGTAGATTTTCATCTCTTCTTGTTTCTTCCTCTTGATTCTTATGTATAAATGCAGTTGGAGGCTAGTATATATACCCTTGCATTGATTCCATCCGTTGGAGGTGGTTGGGTATCATAAATGCACGTCCAGTCTGTTATAACGTTAAGAAAAGTAGCCGTTGCAGCAGAGGGAGTCGGCTCAATTTTTATGGTGTCGACACTTCCTGCTTCTACATTTACCAGATATAGTTCACTGAGTTCATGATTCCCCTCTTCAGGTTGATGAGGCGACTCCTTGTTCATTTGTCTTCTTCATACTAGGCTTCTGCTGTCATGAGGCGACACTTCTGCTTCAGGTGTCCACTCATTGATCATTTAAACTTCCAGCCTTTTGCTTCTGCTACCAGGAGGCGACACTTCATCTTCACGTGTTCGCTCATTGATCGTTTAAACTTTCAGCCTTGGCGTTTGTGTTCATGAGGCGACACTTCATTGCAATGTGTACGCTCATTTTCTATTTGGTCTTCACAGACAATTTGCTTCTGTGTGCAAGAGGTGACACCTCAATTCCATGAGTCCCCTCATTGTTCAATATATCTTCAGGCCTTTTAGCGTCTGTGATCAGGAGGCGACTCCTCATTTTCATGAGTCCCCTCATTGCCCAGAATTCAGCCTTCAGATTTCTATTGATCAAGCTTATCAAAGCATTGGTATAAGATCTTCAAGGAGTATGTCTTTGGAGTATGATGATCAATCAAATCTTCTTAACTCATCAGAGTTAACTTCTATTTAAATTTGGATTGAATCAATCATTGGATGTTGATCTTCTTCTTGAATCTCAAAGCTTTATTTGATTAAAGCTGAACTTTACTTCTTCATTTACAAAGCTTCTTCAATCATTTGTAGAACATCTTTTTGAATGCCAATCTTCCTGTAGAGCTTCACAATGCTTCATTTCTAATTTCCTCTCTTTGTTAGCAATTCTTCATTCTTCTTTAAAAATCACTTCAATGAGACTTTTGCAGACTTGATGGAATCTTTTCACACATCTAATCTTGATTGACTCTTTATACTATAGAAGAATTCTTCACTTGGATTCCATGTAGAGATCAGATATTCATCGTGAGCCATCTTCTCAGCAACTTCAATCTCATTGTCTTGAATTGGTCTTTAGCATACCAGATGAGATCATCTCTTGAGCATTTTTCAAATTCTTCAACAATCAATTCTTCTTCAACTGAGCATTGCACTTCTTCAACTGATCTTTGTGTATTCTGATGAAATCTTCTTTAGGTATTTACAATATCTCCATTCTTCATCTTTAACTGATCATTCCATTTCCTCAACTGATGAAGTCTTCAGCCTATCTTGCAAATCAATCTTCACCGAATGTAATATATTTTCTTGAAGTAGAGATAGGCATCATTTCTCAGTTTGGTTCGTTGCATAGCTCTTTGAATTCATTGCTTGCTTATTGAACTTGTTGTGCATTCTCCTTGATATGTATTAGACTTAAGATTTAACTTTAAGTCTAAGTTATGAACTTGTTAGTCTGCACACTAAGTAGATTTATTAGTAACATAACACAAGGTTTAGTTATCATCAAAATCAACATGGGAATTAACCTTGAGTCAACAAGTATTAACCTTGACTCAACAGTTACTTTTGACTGTATGGGAAATGAAATGAGGGCCCCTCTTCACTTTGAATCAGATTGCTTGATCTATAGAGCTTTCAGCACTATCCTAGCATGATAGAGGTGGACACCACTCCTAGAGTTCTCAATTATTGTCTGCCCCAGTGTGGAGAGGACAGTCTTGGACCAGGGTTGATGAAGAAGATTTTCTCTTTTCGCGAGGCTCTAGGGGTTAAACAAATGGAATATGAGCACATTTGTTCATTTATTTAATTATTTATTCTTTATATGTGGGGGAATGAAAGATGGCTCATCTTCCTCTTGATAAACTGGCTACACATCGGTTAGCCTCAAAGTCTTGGAAGTGCTGCCTTTGGGTAGCATCCTCACTCATCCTTATCCTCTCTCTTTGGAAAGCTAACCATTTGGTGAGTGGTTAACTTATGCTATCATCCCTTCAAGTTGGATCATTCCGTAAGATAAACCATGCCCCTTGCATAGAAAGTAGTCACTACTTCCCAGGGAAGACAAGACAACAACAATGGAATAAAAGACTGTCATTTGATTATTATTATTATTTTTACGAAAAGCATAAGGTTCTTCAGCAATAAGAAGATGTAAGCATTAACAGAAAGTAAAAGGGATAGAAAGAAAGTGGATGAGAACACCCCTCTCTTGTACGCTTGTGCAAGGAACCCATTTTTAGTACGGCTTTGGGACAATTCCCACATTTTTGATGCTCCATTCGCGACCCGGATCCTCGGCTAAGGGGAGACAAGCAAATGCTTCTCCTAGAGCTCCATAGACGTTGACACTGTTGATGGGCTTGTCAGCCTCCTTCTTGTTCTGTGTAGCGGGTTCTTCTGTAAACAGGGTGACCAACTCACCCCCTTCCAATTCGAATGGCTCTACTTGTGCTCTTGGCTTCTCTATCCTCCAGCTCATTTCTTCATAGTTGTACTCATTTGTGGGCCAATGACTCTCTAGCAAATGATGTTCAGCGGCGGCATATTTCGGATGTAGAAACTCAACACCCCATCCATCAGCAACCATGTTTTCAGTAGTCTCATCTCCCAGGAACATCGGCTCCTCAATAGGCCAGTCGGAAGCATCTGTCACTTCATCAGGGTTATGGAGATAGATTGGGCATAATGGGAGATTCTCCTCCCAGTCATCTTCTTCCTCGGTCTCCCAATCGTCCTCATAGTCCTCAGCCTCAGGCTCGTCAAACACTCCCTCGCCCTCCAATTCTTCTAGTATCATATTGACGGTGTGATCTGGCAGAGGGTTAGAAGTCACATTGGGAGTGGGAGCATGTTTTACCGGTTGCAGATCGATGGTCTTATTGTCAATCAGGTCTTGGATCTTGTGCTTAAGAGCAAAGCAGCTTTCGGTGTCATGCCATTGGCCACCTAAATGATATTCACATGTAAGAGCGGCATTAAAGGTCGGGGGCAGAGGGCTTGGCAATGGGCGAGCAAGTACAGGCTTCAAGATGTTGTTTTTCAAAAGGCTATGGTACGCCTCAGTTTGGGTGCAGGCTAAGGCGTCGAAGGTACGAGTACGTCGAGCAGGTCTATTGAAGTTGGGTCATGCCCTAGCGGGACCATAGTTCGGGATTGGAGCAGGCATGGTCAAGGTGGGTAAGGGCAGGACCTGGGGTGATTGGAGCGGAGGTCGGTATTGAGGTGGTTGGCTAGGCAGAATAGCGAACACTTCATTTTCCTTCCTGATCGTGCCCCTTGTAGTAGCCACCTTCTTGGCCATGTTGGCAGTATTTTCTCTAGTCTTAGCATAGGGATTTGTAATTCTTCCTATCTTGAGGCCATTTTCTATCATCTCTCCCTGCATGATGAGCTCGGAAAAGCTTTTTCCCACGCTTGTGCAGAGTTTCTCATAGAATATACCTTGAAAAGTATGTACAAATAGTTGTACATACTCCTTCTCCTCCAACGGGGGATTAACTTGTGCAGTGGCCTCCCTCCATCTTAGGGCGTATGCTTTAAAGCTCTCCTTCTCACCCTTGCTCATCGTCATCAAGGACCATCGATCAGAAGTGAGGTCGATGTTATGACGGTATTGGGCTTTAAACGCATTGACTAGCTCCATCCAGATTGTGATCTTCCTTAAGTCCAAACGAGCGAACCATTGCAAAGCCGACCCGGTGAGGCTATGTTGGAATAACTGCATAAGGAGCTTCGGGTCGTTGCCATGTCCACTAAGCGCTCCAGCATATAGACGAAGATGAGCAACAGGGTTACCAGTACTGTCGTACTTCTGGAAGTTAGGCATTTTAAATTTAGCAAGTCTCGGATGGTCGGGGAAGAAACAGAGTTCATCATAAGAAGTGAATCCGTAAGCATCATGGCCATGGAGACTTCACAATGAATCTTCCAAACCTTGAATTTTCAGACTGAGAGGGTCTAGAGGGGCCTTCTTTATAACGGGTGAAAGCAATATGGTCTCTTCTTCTTCAGTATTGATCCTTTTGGCATCTTCCTTAGTTTTTCTAGCATTGTCAGACTGAAGCAAGATCCTTAAATTAGCGGGCTCCGGGTCCTTGGATGAAGTCATAGATGATGACGGGACTGTAGTGGCATCCTTCATGGCTAGAGTTTGAATGAGTTTGAGCATCTCATCCATCTTAGTCCTCATTTCATTGACCTCTTCTCGTGGGACCTAAGAGGATTCTTCAGGGTTAGCAGCCATCAATGATGCTCTTTGCCAGGTGATAATAGGATCCCTTAGTGGATGTTGCCCCTTTTTGAGAGCAATGTTGACTCAGTGCAAGGTGACTTCGGTAAATAGAAATAAAAAGGAAGAAAGAAAAAGACAAAAACACAAGTCACAAGTTAGTTTTTGGTTTTTAGAGAACTTTATGCAATGCATGTCCTAGGGTGCCCCTTTTTTAAGAGGAAAACTAGTAATGACGTATCGGCTCACTTTTGGAGATAAAGGGTTTGCCCCTATATGCAGACACTTTACTGTCAGGTGGAAACCTTCAACCATTCGTACATTCATTCATAAAAATAAAGAAGTACATTAAATTTTGGGTTTAAGATACAAAAGAGTTGAAATACATTTTAATAGGGGGAGGGGGAACATTTTCCTTTGGACTTCCACCTATCTACTTTTACAAAGGGAAACCCTAAACTACTCTTGAGTCTTCGGATTCACCTTCGTTGGATTTGATGTCGAGGAGGTCGTTGAGAGACCTTGTTGATTGATCGCCCCTTGTCTTCTTGGCAACCCTATCTCCGTGAGCATAAAGGGATTAGGGCCCCTCCTATGGAATGAATTGAGATGCATGCAATGAGTCCTTAGAGTTACGCAGGAACCCTTAGGGTTTGGGTAGGTTTAATGCAAGGGAGAGTGACGTTGGTGTCACTCTCAATGGGTTGATCATATGCATGAGAATGCAGTGACTTGAGTTACATGGAACTCTTGTCTTGACATGGAATATTGAATGCATGAACATGAATATGCAAAGAGTATAAGGAGAGAAGGTATAATTGAAGTAAACAAGCATGCATGAACAGTTATAATAGTATAAATACAATCAGTATAACAGTAGGAATAGACAGGTATAAATAAAAGTAAGAGCAGTCGCCCTTTCCTCCGTGATTTTGAAAACAGTGCTCGTGTCTTAAATCCGGCAAAGGTTCGGCTATGCATGGTGTCTATATGAGTATGAGGTTGAGGGTTAACTAATGCGTCCTAAAAAGGCTCAGTTCCCGGATCTTCAAACCTAGGTCCATTCCCCGAGGTGGTGCCATGATCGGTTGGTGATCCGAGCGGGGGAACCATCAAGAGGCCGTAGGCGAAGAAACTGACACAACATCTTGCCCACAACCAATATACCGTTCCCCCTTTCTAACTAGAAAGGACATATCAGGGTATGCAAGTATGCAGAATGCAAGTGCACATGCAGTGTGTGTGTGATTTTTAAAAGTGGAGGAAAGAGCCCAACAACTCCCATTCATCCTGCACATAAAACTTAAGCAACAAGCGCACCTACAAAACAAAGATGCAAGTGTTCGTATGTGGATGGCAAACATAATACAAGATAATATGAATAAATGCATGTTTTTTTTTTTAAAACAATTTTAAAAATTTAGTTTTGAAAATTTAAAGTGAATAGGATTGAACCAAGTTAATTGAAGACTCCACATGGGTAAAGGGTAAAGAGACATGACTAACGGCCTAACCCTCTAAGTATCCCCAGTGGAGTCGCCAGCTGTCGCGCCCAGATTTTTCGCACTCAAGGAATACTCACACAAGTGAGAAAAACACTGTACTCTCTCATTAGAACTCACCCTCCTAAAAGAATGAGTGCGACTAGGTTTGAATTGAAAATTTGATTTGAATAAAGAGCTTTTGGAAAAAGATTCGAAGTCGCCACCTAACTTGATTAAGGTGAGGTAGGTCACCTAAAAACTAAGAATAATCCGAATACTACACTTAGGGTTTTTGGAAAAATAATTTTTGAAAATATCTCCTCAAGAGAGGGTTTTTAAGAAAAACAGGTTGTTTGGCAACCTTTGGAAAACATTTAGCCCTTTTTGAAAAATAACTCCTTTTGGTCTTCGAAACCAATGATCTAGGTTCGGAGGTTGGTTACGTGTAGGGAAGACGCACTAAGCTATCACCCTACCCCGCCCATTCGGTACCTACATGTCAATCTACCCAAGATTCACCTATGAGAGTCTTCAACTAACTATTGGCCAATCCTATCCACTTTGAAAAATAATGTTTATAAATTATCATGATGCATGATATGCAAGTGCAAAATAAGAGAGAATTGAAAAATTGATTTGGAAATAAATTTGAAAAGAATTTGATTTGAAAATAGATTTGAAGAGATGGAATTGAATTTGGAAAGTTTGAAAATTGAAAGTAGAAATTTGAAAATAGAAATTTTGAAATTGGAATTTCGAAAATAGATTAGAATTTGGAATTTGAAAAATGTGGAGACCGCACCCATGAAGGTGGAATTGAATGTTTGAAAAGTGTTGTGACCGCACCTATGAAGGTTGCCCACGTATCCCTTTGGGGGAATCAGGTCAGTCGTAGTTCAAATAGGAGTCCGATTGAAAATAGATTGATTTGAAGAGAGAGATTGGATTGGAAGAAAGAGATTGAATTGAAAATTGGATTTGATTTGAGATTAGAAGAGGAGATTGGAAATTGAAATTGAGAATATTGGACTTGCTTTGGAAAGATTGATTTTGGAAAGATGGAGGTTTAGGAAACCTAGACTTAGGAAAGGTAGGAGACCTAGGAAAGACTTAAGATTAAGAAAGATTAGATTGGAATGTTAGACTTGGAAGATTTGGAAAGATTGGATTTTAAGAAATGTTCGAATTAGGAAAGGCCTGTTTTAGGAAAGCGTCATTTTTGGAAAATTTGAAATTAAGAAAGTTTTCATTTTAGGAAAGTTTCATTTTAGGAAAGTTTTGAAATTGGAAAGCTTCAAGTTTAGAAAGTTTTCGAAAAAGGAAAGGTTTCAAGATTAGGAAAGTTCCCAAATTAGGAAAGTTTTAAAAATCGAAAAGTTTTGTTTTAAGAAAGGTTTTGAAATAGGAAAGTGTTGAGTTTAGAAATGTTTTAAACTAAGAAAGTTTAGTTTAAGAAAGAATTAGAATTTAAAAAGTTTCAAGTTAAGAAACTTTTAAATTTTGGAATGTTTTGAGAAAGACTTGAAATTTAGAAAGTTTAAGGTTTGGAGAGTTTTAGAGTTTGTATTCTAGAAAATCTTGAAATTGGAAAACGTTTGAATTTAGGAAAGGTTTGAAAACTTAGGTTTGAAAAGCTAAGATTTGAAAAGAGGATAGAATTAGGAAATGGTTGAATTTTAGAATTTTAAGAAAGATTTGAAAGTTGAGTTTTGGAAACTTAAGATTTAGGAAAGTGAAAGATTAGGAAGGATTTGAATTAGGAAAGAGTTGGATTTTAAAATTTAAGGAAAGATTTAAAGTTTAAATTTAGAAAACTTATGGTTTAGGAATTAACTGAATTAAGAAAGGTTTGGATTAGGAAGGGATTGGATTTGGTTTTTAAAAGCAAAGGTTTGATTTTGTTTACAAAAACGGAGGATTGGATTTGGTTTCCTAAAGAGAAGATAGGATTTGGCAAGGATTTGGAAAGGGAGATTCTAGAAACCCTAGATTTGGAAAATTATAGTTTTGACATAGAAAATAAGTTTTGGAAACATGTATAGTTTTGAGGTAAAAAACAAGAGGTTTTAGAAACCTAGGTTTGGGGCAAAGTTTGAAAATCATGTTTTTGGAAAGAAAATTAGGGTTTCCTAATTGTGGGTTCTAGGGCTTGAATTGGGTTCTAAGGAAAGAGTTTTTGGAAAGTGTGTTTCTGGAAACCTAGGTTTTTCTAGAATGGAATCCTAGGGAAGAGTTTTTGGAAAGTGAATTTGAAGATAGAGTTTTTGGAAAAAGATTTTAAAGAGAAGGAGTTTTGGAAAGTGTGTTTTTGGAAACAAGTTTTTTGGAAGGAAAAATCCTAGAGGGGAATTTTTAGAGGAATGATTTTGGAAAGAGAGTTTTTGAAAAGAATTTTGGGGAACGTTTTTGGAAAGTGGACTTTGGAGAGAGCGTTTTGGAAAGGAGTTGAAAAATGAGATTTTGAAAAATAGATTTTGGATGGAGTTTTTGAAAACAACTTTGAAGATGAGAGTTTTAGGAAAGTATGTTGAAAAATAAATTTTTAGGAGGAAAGATTGGAAAGAGAATTTTTAGAAGGTATAAAAACATCTCACTTTCCTAAAGCAATTCTAACTATAAGAGGGCTAGAACCATTTTACGAAAGCGGTTTTTAAAAACAATAAGATTTGAAAATATGGACCGTATTGGTCACTTTTAATGTAACACTTTCCTAAAGCAACCCTAGCCATGGAAAGGCTAGAGTCACCCTAGAATTGTGATTTTGAAAACAAGTTTTTGAAAAAGAGATTTTGATGCAATTTTGAAAACAAGTTTGAAAACGGTTTTGAAAACGAGTTTGAAAACGAATTTTGGAAGATGCAAGACTATGATATGCACAATGCAATTTGGGGTCGTGAACATACAAGGCTATGGCTTCACCACATAATCAAGGGGGGCCGGACCTACGTGGTCTTTGATTAGACTAGAAGAAAGCCCCCGACAAGGTGACTCTCCAATAGCCCAATCCCACACATGGACCGGGAGTCCCCTTGTTTCAAGCATGCAAAGAAAGGGGGGAAAGAGATGGAGGATTAAAATAGAGAAAACCCAAGTGGGTTAGGAGAGAGAAGAGAGAGGGGGGAAGTGCGAAAATTTAAATAGGGAGCCTACCGTATGTCTTGTTTATTTTGCGCGCCGTGCTGTCTTCGGTCTTCGGTCTTCATCTTGATCTTCACCTTCAGTCTTCAAGAGTTGTCTTCAAGCTTTGGATTGCAGCTCCTCATGTCTTCAAAGGATGGTTGAAGGCTAGTGTATGAGTGTATGGGGGTGTGTATGAGTGTATAGGAGGCTACGGTTTGTGTAGGGTGGCTAGGGTTTGGAGAAACCTAAGGAGGCTAGGGTTTAGGGGGTGCCGAGCTCTGTATATCGAAATATATGATTTTTAGGTTGAGTTTGCAGATCCTTTTCATGCTGAATGAGGCTCTGTATTTATAGAGGTCGGACAACACTGGCGCCTGTTGTAGTGGCGCCAGGCC
The DNA here is from genome assembly GCA_033060915.1 of Euryodendron excelsum. NCBI lineage: Eukaryota > Viridiplantae > Streptophyta > Magnoliopsida > Ericales > Pentaphylacaceae > Euryodendron > Euryodendron excelsum. The sequence continues at coordinate 37,127,582 of CM065387.1, read as the reverse complement.
AAAGTTTACACTAGCGCCACTAGGAGTGGCGCCAGGCCATTTTTTGGCTTGGCGCCACTAGTAGTGGCGCTAGCCAATTAGGAAATGTTTAAGGTCGGCAAGCAATGTATCTTTGACTAGATTTGGGCGCCTATACTAGTGACTACCATACAATTTTTAGCCTGGCTTCACTACGAGTGGCTCTGGAAAGTCTGGGAATGATTTGAAGGAGCCGGGAATGACCCGGAAGGCCGAAAAGGAGCAAGAACACTTAAAATAGTATCCTGGACGTATTTGACTTGAAAAGTGAGGACAAGATGTGTCAGAAAGGTTGACCGGGCCTTTAGGGGCAAAACGGTCAATCGGACTGGAAAACTGCCGAGGCAAACTCAGACTGTCCCAGAAGAAGACTTGGGATCTGGAAACATTATTTAGAATGTTCCCAGAGGTTTCCGGTTTAATTCCCAGAGCCGGCGTGGTCGGAAAAGGAGACCGGCCCACCAGGGGCAAAGCGGTAATTTTGTACCGGGTTTGCCGGAATTGACTCGGAATGATCCGGAAAGGTAAAGGAAGGTTGAGAACACTATAAAAAGTAGTCTCAGGAGGTTACCGGTTCGATACCCAGAGCCGGTGTGGTCGAAGAAGGAGACCGGCCCTCTAGGGGCAAAACGGTCATTTGGTACCGGGTTGGCCGGAACTGACTCGGAATGATCCAGAAAGGTAAAGGGAGGTTAAGAACACTATAAAAAGTAGTCACAAGAGGTTACTGGTTTGATACCCAAAGCCGGTATGGTCGAAAAAGAAAATCGGCCCACTAGGGGCAAAACAGTCACTTTGTACCAGGTTGGCCGGAACTGACTCAGAATGATCCGGAAAGGTAAAGGAAGGTTGAGAATACTATAAAAAGTATTCTCGGGACATTACCGGTTTGATACCCAGAGCCAGTGTGGTTCTCGGGGCATTTGGATGCCTAGGGGCAAAATGGTCATCTTGACCGAAAAGTCTCGGAAAAGGTCCAAAGGACAGTTTGGTCATTTTTCACCGAAGTGGGTTAACAAACACTGGTGTTGACCTGAGTTTTGAGTGTTTCTGCCACTCTAACGGCGGTCGTCGTGACACAGGGGTTTGTTGCCAATTCCCTATATCGACCTATTTGTGAGTATTTCTACTACTCTAACGGTTTTGTGAGTAGTTTCGCTACTCGGATCGTCTCGAGGAATAAACTGTCTCGAGAGAGGGATTGGAAAGGGGACTTACCATCTCCGGAGAGACGTGCCTGAGTTGGAACTGTCTCGAGAAATAAACTGTCTCGAGAGTGGGATTGGAAAGGGGTCTTATCATCTCCGAAGAGACGTGCCTAGATTGGAACCGTCTCGAAGAATAAACTGTCTCGAGAGTGGGATTGGAAAGGGGTCTTACCATCTCCGAAGAGACGCACCTGGATTGGAACCGTCTCGAAAAATAAACTATCTCGGGAGTGGGATTGGAAAGGGGTCTTATCGTCTCCGAAGAGACGTGCCTGGATTGGAACCGTCTCGAGGAATAAACTGTCTCGAGAGAGGGATTGAAAAGGGATCTTACCGTCTCCGAAGAGACATGCCTAAGTTGGAACCGTCTCGAGGAATAAATTGTCTCGAGAGAGGGATTGGAAAGGGGTCTTACCATCTCCGAGAAGACGTGCCTGGATTGGAACCGTCTCGAGGAATAAACTGTCTCGAGAGTGGGATTGGAATCGGAAAGGAAAGGACAATGCCCCTAAGGGCACTTAGGCATTTTGCCTCTATTTGGGCCTGACAGGCCCGCGAAGCGATGGAAATACGGAATTTGGACCTAGAGAATTAGTTTCGATTGGAATATGCCCACAATGACTTGAAAACAAGTATGGACGGAGTGTAGACTGCCGAGCTGTCAAAAATGGGGTGCTTACAAGTTGGCAGCTTCATTGATCCCTTTGATGTCTTTGGTGGTGGGCTATTCCAAAAATAGCATGGCTAACTTGCCTCCTTCCAACTCGAATGGCTCTGTTGGTGTCTTTGGCTCTTTTTGCTCCCAGCCTAAGTCTTCATAACCGCATTCGATTACAGGCCAAGGATTCTCTAGTAAATGATGCTCCGCCGCAGCAGACTTCGGGCATAGAAACTCAACACCCCATCCATCAACAGCCATGTTTTCAACAAGCTCTTCTTCTGGAAATGTTGGCTCCTCAACTGGCCAGTCAGAAGCATCAAGCACCTTATTAGGGTTATAGAGATAAGTCGGGCATTGTGGGAGATCCTCCTCCCAGTCATCTTCTTCATTGGTCTCCCAATCGTCCGCATAACCTTCGGCCATGAGCTTGTCGAACTCTCCCTTGCCTTCCATTTCTACTAGTATCATGTTGATAGTGTGGTCCAAGAGAGGATTGGTGGTCACATTGGGAGTATGAGCGGGCTTCACCGGCTGCAGATCAATAGTTTGGTTGTCTATCAGGTCCTGAATTTTGTGCTTGAGAGAGAAGCAGCTTTTGGTATCATGCCCTTGGCCACCTGAATGTTATTCACAAGTAAGGGCGGTATTGAAGGTTGGGGGTAGAGGGCTTCGTAATAGACGAGCAGGTATGGGCTTCAAAATATTGTTTTCAGAAGGTTATGGTATGCCTCAATTTGGGTGCAGGCTAAGGTGTCGAAGTTACGGATACGTCGAGCAGGTCAATTAATGTTGGGTCGTGCCCTAGAGGGGCCATAGTTAGGGGTTGGAGTAGGCATGGTTAGAGTAGGTAAGGGCAGGACAGGGGGTGATTGTGGTGGCGGTCAGTATTAGGGTAATTGGCCAGGCAGGACAGTATATTGGGGGGATTGGCCAGGCAGGATGGTAGACACCTCACTTTCCTTCTTGATTGTGCCCCTTGTAGTAGCCACCTTCTTGGCTATATTGATTGTGCCCCTTAGATTTGACATGGATTTGAAAAGTAAAGTTTTAGAAACCCTAGATTTGGAAGACTATAGTTTTGACGTAGAAAATAGGTTTTGAAAATATATGGTTTTGACATAGAAAAAGGGAGTTTTGGAAACCTAGGTTTTAAGACAAGATTGAGAATCATGTTTTTGGGAAGCAAAATTAGGGTTTCCTAATTATTGACTCTAAGGTTAACTTGGGCTTCAAGAAAAGGGATTTTGGAAAGTGAGTTTTTGGAAAGGAAAAGTTTTGGAAGAAAATCCTAGAAGGGAGTTTTTAGAAAGTAAACTTGAAAGGAGTTTTTAGAAAAAGATCTTGGAAGGAGTTTTTAGGAAAGAGTGTTGGGAAAGAGATTTTAGGAAGGAAACCTAGAGAGCGTTTCTAGAGAGTGAATTTTGAAGAGAGCGTTTTGAAAAGGAGTTTAAAAAGGAGTTTTGGAAAATAGATTTTTTTGAAGAGAGTTTTTAGAAAACAATTTTTAGAAAACAATTTTGGGAGAGAAAATTTGAGAGAAATTTTAGGAAGTATATTGGAGAAGAGATTTTTGGAAAGAGAATTTAGAAAGTCTATGAAAATATCTCACTTTCCTAAAGCAAATTTAACCATAAGAAGGCTAGAACTACTTTAAGAAAGCGATTTTTGAAAACAACAAAGATTTGAAAATATAGACCATATTGGTTGCTTTAAATGTAACACTTTTCTAAAGTAACCCTAGCCATGGAAATGCTAGAATCGTCTTAGGATTATGGTTTAGAAAACAAGTTTTAGAAGAGAAGATTTTAACATAAACTTTGAAAACAATTTTGATACAAGTTTTGAAAACAAGTTTAAAAAAATAATTTTTGGAGGAATGCAAGATCATGATATGTACAATACAAATTGGGGTCGTGAATCCGACACATGGACCGAAAATTCCCTTGTTTCAAGCATGCAAAGAAAAGGGGGGAAGAAGATAGGGGATTAAAATAGAAAAAAACGCAAGTGGGTTCGGAGGGAGAAGAGAGAGGAGGGAGTGGGTAACAGTAAAAAGAAAGCCTTCCTTGTGTCTTTTTTATTTTGCTTTGCTTTGTGCGCTTTGTTTTCCTTGTTTTGCTTCGGTCTTCGCTTCAGTTTTCGTCTTGATCTTCGTCTTGATCTTCGAGAGCTTCGAGTTGCAGCACTTCAAGTCTTCAATGGAGTCTTTGGAGGCTTGTGTATAAGTATATGAGAGTGTGTATGGGTGTATAGGAGGCTAGAGTTTGTGTATGGAGGCTAGGGTTTGAAAAACCTAAAGGAGACTAGGGTTTATAGAGGCTACGAGCTTTGTATATCGAATAATAGGATTTTCAGACTGAGTTGGCGGACCTTTTTCATGCTGGAGGAAGCTCTGTATTTATAGACAAAAGAACAACCTGGCGCTTATTGCAGTGGCGCAAGGCCAAAAATCCTTTTGGCGCCACTACTAGTGGTGCCAACCACTTAGGAAAGTTTTAAGGACGGCAAGCAACGTATCTTTAGAAGATTTGGGCGCTTGTACTAATGACTACCATGCAATTTTTAGCCTTGCTTCACTATGAGTGACTTTGGAAAGTCTAGGGATGAATTGAAGGGGCTGGGAATGACCCTGAGAGCCAGAAAAAGGCAGGAACCCTTAGAATAGTGTTTCAGAGATAATGGACTTGAAAAATAATATCAGGGTTTGTTGGAAGAGTTGACCAGGCCATTAAGGGCAAAACGGTCAACTTGGCTGAAAAGTTGCTGGGACGCACTCAGAATATCCCGAAAAAAGACTCGATGTTTGAAAATATTATTTAGAATGTTCGCAAAGGTTACCGATTTGACACCCAGAGCCGGTGTGGTTGGAAAAGGCGACCGGCTCAGTAGGGGCAAAACGGTCATTTTGCACCGGGTTGCCGGTACTGACTCAAATTGATCCGGAAAGATAATGAGAGGTCGGGAATACCATAAGGAACATTCCCGGGTGGTTATCGGTTTGATACCCAGAGCCGGTGTGGTCCTCGAGGCGCTCGGATGCCTAGGGACAAAATAGTCATCTTGACCGAAAAGTCTCGGAATTGGCTCGAAACTAACTGAAGGCACCTAATCATGCCGGATTGATTTTAAGACAATCTTAGAAGGGTGGACTTACCGTTCTGAAGATTTAGGTACTTTCTCAACAAACTTGCCGAAAAATGGCCTTAGGGGCAGTTTGGTCATTTTTCACTGGTGTGGGCTAGCAGGCATTGGTGTTGACCTTGGGTTTTGAGTGTTTTCGCCATTCTGACGACGGTCCCATGATACAGGGGTTTTTGGCAATTCCCTATATCGACCTGTTTGCGAGTACTTCCGCTTCTCTGACGGTTGCGATGTTTGCGAGTATTTCCGCTACTCTAACGGTTCGCGATCATTCCTGAAACTGGCTGATCTCGGGTAGCTGCTAGGTGGACTTAGCGCCTGAAGAATCAACTTTCTCGAAAGGCATGGCAAAATGGACATTTCTACATTGGTGGGCCAGCAGGCACCAAAGGTGGACCGTTTTATCATCTCGAGGACTTGAGGTCTTCTCCCGGTCGACGGGTTTGAAAGGACTTACCGTTCCAAAGAAACTTTCTTCGAAAAATGTGCTGGACAAGATAGACTTACCGTCTCGAGGAATCAACTTTCTCGAGAGAGGGATCGGAATTGGAATTGGACAGGAATTGGATTGGAAAAGGGGACTTACCGTCTTCGAGAAGACGCGCCTACTGGATTTGGATCGAACAACACCCACGAGGGCATTTTGATCATTTTGCCTCTATTTGGGCCTAGCGGCCCGCAAAACGATGGATTGACTGGATTAGGAGTGGAATATTAGAATACATCCATATTGACTTGAACTCAAGTCTAGATGGATTGGAGACTGCCGAGCGGGCAAAAGTGGGGTGCTTACAATAGGCAGCCAAAATTTGGCTCTAGTGCCTCTATAAGAGGCGCCAAAGCCAAATTTTGGTTGGCGCTAGCCCATTAGAAAAGTTGTTAAGGTTGGCAAGAAACAGATCTTTGACTCTTGGGACACGAGGCAGAACATTTAGATGCCTATCCCAGTGACTACCATGCAATTTTTTGCCTAGCTTTACTATGAGTGATTCCGAAAAGTTTGGGAATGATTCAAAAGGTTTTGAGTTGTAAGACTTGGCTAGTAATGGGTAGGAATCCTTAAAAGAGTGTCCCGAAAATAACTAGCTTGATAATTAGAGCAGGAGTGGTTGAAAAAGGTGACTAACTTACTAGGGGCAAAATGATTATTTTGCACCGAGTTCACTTGAATGGACTCAGAATGGTCCGGAAAGGTACCGAAAACTTGGGAATACTGTTAGAAGCATTTTCAAAAGGTAATCGGTTTGATACTTAGAGTCGCTGTGGTTGACGAGGGCGATTGGGACACCTTGGGACAAAATGGTCATTTTGACCGGATGTTTTCAGAATTGATTTGGAAATGACTGGAAGGCACTAAAATGTGCAAAATTATCCTTGGGACAATCCAGGAAGGGTGGACTTTCTGCTTTCAAATCTTAGGTACTTTCTTGAGAAGCGTATTTTGGTCATTTTTCACCGAAATGGGTTAGGAGACACTGGTGTTGACCTAGGTTTTGAGTATTTTCGTCACTCCGACGATGTGTGATAAGTTGGTTCCCGAAGGTATCCCATCCTTTGGTAAACGTGCCAAGGCCAAAAGGTGTGTCCGGTCTCATGACATAGGGGGTTTGTTGGTATTCCTAATGTCGAACTATTTGCGAGTATTTTTGTCACTCTGATGGTTGTGATGTTTGTGAGCGTTTCTGTCACTCTAACGGTGTGTTTTCATTTTAGAGAATGTTTGATCTTGGGAAGCTGTTCAATGGTCTTACCGCCTTAGGGCCTTAGGTACTTTCTCGATTGATGTGCTCAATAGCAGAAATTTTATGTTGGCGGACTAGCAGACGCCAGAAGTGAACTACTCTACTATCTCGAGGATTTGGATTCTATCCCAGTCAACTGGTATGAAGGGACTTATCGTTTTTAGAAATTTTATATATTTTTGATAAATGTGTCATGCTAGATGAACTTACCATCTAAGTAATTAACTTTATTGAAAGACGTGCCAAGTTGAGTTTCACTAGTCCAAACTGGAATCAAGGTTAAAATACGGACTTACCGTCTTTAAGGAGATGTGCTAACTAGAATTGGATAGAGTAATGCCCTAAGAGCATTTTGGTTATTTTGCCTCTATTAGGCCTAGCAGGCTTGCGAGGTGGTTGATTAACTGGATTGAGTTCAAAAACTTGGTTTGGGTTTGAATATTTCTATTTTTGTTTGAATGTGAGTCCAGTCAAGCTAGACATTACCAAGCGGGAAAAAATGGGGTGCTTACAATCATTCTCAAATCTAAGATTACATTGACATGAATATTGATAGGGTTCTTACAAAATCCTCTTCAATACATTAAATAATTATCAATCAAGAAATATATGAAAAAGTGTGGCAAATGTATAAACTATAATACTTGAACCATATGAGACTCAAACCTTTACCGAAGAACTCAAGTGGTGGAAAGACAATTAACATGAATCAACACCTGAGATAAATCCATAAGCATAACAATATTTGAAGTATAGAAAAATGGGAAAAAATCAAAGAAAACAAAATTTTGAAAATACCTAAAAAATCTAACAATCAGGCCCCCTCCCCCAAAGTAAAGTTATGCAATGTCCTCAATACATGAAAACAAAATCCAAGAAATACAATGTATGGAGGGAAGAACAAAAACAGGGATACCAAAGAGCACCCTCCGAACCAAAGAAATATCAAAATTCTAGAAACTAAGAAATAACCTAAAGCAAAATAGATGAAACAACCAAAATGAAAAAATAAAAAAAAAGAAACTTATATTATACAAATAAGATATACTAATGTACACTAATACTTAGATGAGTTGACCCCACACCATGTCGTGTATGCTTACTTAATTTTAGTTGCCTACTATTCACCATTGGTAATGAGTCCAACATCAATAAATATGTACATATAAAAATACTATTGAATCCAAAATCATGCAAAACAATCATGCAAGTTTTGAAAGGATAAAGAAGTATCAAACATGACAATGATGGTAAGGCTTAATCTATGATAGAGAGGAGTATGGGATATCAATGCTTGATCACTATCTTGAAATATTTCAATTCTCTCTTCCTATCTCTCTCTCTCTCTCTCTCTCTCTCTCTCTCTCTCTCTCTCTCTCTCTCTCTCTCTCTCGCTCTCTCTCTCCACTATGCCTTCCTTCATCACCTCTTCTTGTTTAGAGTCCTCGATCTTGGGCTCCTCTCTTTTGGGTTCCTTTTTCTCACCCTCCTTCACCTCTTCTTTAGGTACTACTTCCTTTAGTTTAGACACCTTAGAAAGGATGGTTTCTTCTTCTTTAACCTCATCCTTATCCTCATTCATCCTCATCCTTATTCACCCTAGGAACTTCTTCCCTTAATTCAAACACTTTGAGAAGGATGGTGTCTTCTTTGATTATATGACTCTTAGGGGTAGTGATGGATAGGTCTTGGTTATAGGGGTGAAGTGGGTTTAAGGTAGTTTCAGCCACTTGGTCGTGATATTCAAAATTGGGTTGTGGTTGGGCCAAAAACTCATCATCGTTGAATAATGGTTGAGGTAGGGCTTGTGTCATAAGAGTCAAGTGCTTTTGTATATCCATCATCAACCTATAGGTCTCGTCTAACACTTCATCTTGCCTATCCAACCTATTGTTAAGCCCACATATACCATCAGTTATTTGGTTGACCATGTCATTCATAGTTTGGATCCAAGAGGTTCATACTGTGTAGGGTAGGGTTGGTAAGGCATAGGTTGTGGGGTTTGATAATATTGCAGTGGTGGTTCATAATAAGGGCATGGCGGAGCTTGAGAGCACCATTTTGAATGGTAGGTAGGTGGATAAGGGTTCGATGGTTATGAAAAGTGTAAATAGGGGTTAATCTTAGCAGCATTCATGTATTCTCTCATTGATCGAAGAGAGGTTACAAGTGCATCTCTCATACAATGCATGCTCCAATAATTATCCATAAATAAAGCTAATTTATACCGCCAAATCTCCACACAATAAACTACTAAGTTAACAATTTCTTTAAAACCACTTATCCTTCAATTCTCTACAAAATATACCACCAATTACCAAAAAGCACCACTTTAAGCCAAAAAAAAAAAAAAAATAGAAACAATAAAATAGTTAACATAATTGCTCAAAAATAAAAGATGGAACAAAGTTACCAAAACAAGCTATTAAGTCTCCCCGTGGTTGTAGAATGATGGTAAACTGCTTCTGTTGAAATAAAACCTCCAAGGCTCGTTCACAAATGTCAAACGCCAAAGATTTCTCAACAACGGCACCAAAAACTGATCGCTCCAAAAATGTGCAATAAATAACCACCAGTGTACAGCTGCGATGTAATAATAATTACTCAGTGAGGTCGATCCATAGGAAAGAGGGTTAGCACATTCAGATTAAACTCACTTTGCTTTAGAAATCTTAGGAAAACACTCTAATAAAATAAAAAAAATAGTGTTGAGAATGATTTTGATTATTCTAAGCTAAATTATGAAAATGATTCTAAATTAATCAAAATAAATCCTAAAACCAATTGATCCAATCAATTGCTTCACCCAGAATTTCAATAGACATTTTTGATAACTCTAATAATTGACTGTGTCATGAGTCTTTAATTTGGAAGATTTAGTGATAAAAATAATTATTCTTTAACAATCAAACTTAGAATGAAAGATGCATACCATAGACTTGTTGCTATATAATCAAAATCTAGGTTTTCATAAATATCTACTCTAGATTGAATTACTTTAGAATCAAAGATGCATACCATCGATTCATGTAATACATATACTAAACACAGGTCCATGCATAAGTATTACCGAATATAGTCAAATATCTAAGCTTTCATAAATATCTAGGGTTTGATACCAAAAAATTTAAAAGAAAATTTAAACATTGAAATCCAATTAACTCTATTATTCATCCAATATCTTCAATTGATTTTCACAATTGATCTCAAGATGAGATCAAGCTACTCAATGCCATTAAAGATAAGAAAAATATATATTGAAAGACTGAATCTGATTATAGGGATTGAAAAACTGTCAAAACTATTTAATCAGATTACATGAATTGAAAAACTATGGAAAAGCTATAAATTTCTACTCTAATCTACTCCTAAAACTCTAAAAGAAACCCTAAAACTAGTAAAATAAATAGCTCTCCCAAATTAGGCCCAAATCTGTCTTCAAATAGGCTACAGAAAGTCAAAATTTTGGTTGAACCATTTCAATGCTAGGCTTACTATTTAAACGAGGGTATGATTGGTCTTCTGACTTGATTCAAATGAACAAGACATCCTCTGAGTTCGAACGGGCATTTGAACTCTTGGAAGAGCATTCAAACAAAAGGGCTAGAAGGCTGTTTCAATGTCTAGGACGGTTAGAAGGTCATTCAAACGACCTCAAAAAGCATTCGAACTGTACTTTTGATGGCTTATCTAAATAGCTCTCACAAAATTATATGAAATCGACATATTATGAACCCTTGCAAAACTTCTAGTTTGCCCAATATGACCATCCAAAGTTTTAGCTTTGCATATTTTGACAGTTTATACCACAACTTCTGTAGCTTGTACTTTAATAGTATCCTCTTCAAACCTTTGTCCAAATTGCATCCGAAATACTCCAATTTAAGCTCAAAACCCAAAAAAGAAAAATAAACTTAATTAATACTAAAATATAACTAAAAAGGAATATATAATCCTAAACTAAGGATAACAAAGTGTAAATTAAGGTCTTATAATTGCACTTTTGAATTGCAACTAACTGGGCTCAAAAAGGGTGATGCCGTAGATGAACATTATTGGCCTGAAAAGGGGTGTTGCCATTGTTGTGAAAGTGATTGGGTTTGAAAAGGGTGATGCCATCACTTGTGTTTTGAATATAGTGACTGAGCTCGAAAGGGGTGATGCCGTCACTGCAAGTTCTTGGCTCGAAAAGGGGTGATGCCACAATATAACTATTTTATCCTGTTTAAAGGGAAGTGCAACAAATTTATTTTCAAAAGATTACTATTATATTTTCTAGCTTATATTACCAGAAATTGGGGATTTTGTTGAAACAGGTTTTATAAATTGACGTCTCAATTTTGCAACTATTTTACTTAAATTACAAACTTATTATTATGTGGGTTGTTATTTTTCTGCTGGGCTTCATACGTCACCCCCGTTTCATGGGATGTTTTTAGATGGCAATATTTAGTCGGGGACACGGAAATGATTTTGGAGGACTTCATCGTGAATGCAAAACTACTTTAGCTTATTATTGTAATTTTCTTTCGGAGTTAATGTATCACACCTTGAGAGTTGAAACTGCACTAGTTATTAGGAGTTGGAAACTGTCTATATAGTATCTTCTTTAATTTAGTAATAAGAGGAGTTTTAGTTCATGGTTATATTATGTTAGTTGTAAGAACCTTATGTTTGCCCGCTAGGCAATCTCTGGCCCGACCGGGCTCAGTTTTCCAACACCACAACACATACAATCTCAAGATGAGCTCTTCAATCTCCAGTCCAGTTAACTGGTTGCTTCTTGGGTCCACGAGGATCTGCTGGAGCCATAAGCACCATTATTCCAGGCAGCTTTCCGGACCAGGCAGTCTTGGAAACCAACGCCATCCAGGTAGCTTCCCGGAATCGGGCGATCTCAGGGACCAACACCTCATCAAGTTCTAGATGGTTCACTTCTAGCGCCTGCTAGCCCTCCAATGTAGAATATCCGTCATTTGGTAGCTCTTCGAGACCAAGCGTTCTCAAAGACCAACACCACCCTTTTAGGTAGCTTTTTGGGACTGGGCGTTCTCAGGAACCAACACCACTCCTATAGATAGCTCTCTAAAATCGAGCGTTCTTAGAGACCAACACCGTACAAGTAGTTTTCGGGTCCGAGTAGTCTCGGAAACCAACACCTAGGTCAACACCGGCGCCTACTAGCCCAACTCGGTGAAAAATGACCAAACCCGCCCGACCAAACCCGCCCCTTGGGCCTCTAGGCACGTTTTGGGAAAGTTTAAATTCCCTCAAAATGATAAGTCCATCATTCCAAAATGTTGTTAAACCATTAGGTGTCCCCCATACGCCATTTGGTCCAAATCCGGTCCTATTCCTGCCCATTCTGGTATAATGACCGTTTTACCCCTAACAATCCAAACATGCCCCGAAACAGCACCGGTCCTGGGATTTCGAGCAAAGGGCTTCACCATACACCCTTGTTTAACCCGAGGAGGACCCTACGACAATAAACACACACGACTCGATAAAAGTTCCCTGGAGCGTCTCGTAGACGCTCCGCCTAAATTGTATTTTCTCTCGATTCCCTGGTTATAAGGCATCGTAAATCAAGAAATTCTCAAAAGCTCGTTCATAGATCTTTCCATTGATACAGCTTGATTGGATAGGTCGCTTCCCGAAGCCCTTCATCATATGGCTCAAACCCAGTTACTTTTGACAACCCCTGGAGCGTCTCGCAGACGCTCCGTCAAGGTTGACTTTTTTCCCAATTCTCTCATTGAAACACACCATCAAACGACTTGAGAAATGCGTAAATTTGGGAATTCTCGAAAGTATTTCCAGAGTACTTTCTATCGGTGTGGTCCGATCGAAAGGATTGCTTCTCGAAGGCCTCGATCACACGAAACGAAAAATAGCCACTTTTGAACACCCTCGGAGCGTATCACAGATGCTCTGCAAAAGTGTCCTTCTTTACACGCTTCCCGAGACAATATCCCATGCTTTCAAACACAATTTAAACTTTTCGAAAACAAGAAAGTTCACGAGAAACCCCAAGAGGGCACCGTGGGTGCAACCAATTCTCCTAGAATCTTCCTGGTCGACTCAATTATCGAGACAAGTTTGGACGAATCTTCTCCGTGATGGAGCGTATGTGTCGCGCCTAGATTTTTCGCACTCGAGGAATACTCACACAAGCGGGAAAAATGTTGTACTCTCTCGTTAGAACTCACCCTCCTGGAAGAATGAGTGTGACTAGGTTTGAATTGAAAATAGATTTGAATAAAGGGCTTTTAGAAAAAATTTGGAGTTGCCACCTAACTTGATTAAGGTGAGTTAGGTCACCTAAAAACTAAGCACAATCCGAAGACTACACTTAGGGTTTTTGGAAAAAGGTTTTGAAAAGATCTCCTCAAGAGGGGGTTTTTAAGAAAACAGGTTGTTTGGCAACCTTTGGAAAACATTTAGCCCTTTTTTGAAAATAACTCCTTTTGGTCTTTGAAATCAGTGATCCTAGGTTCGGAGATTGGTTACGTGTAGGGAAGACGCACTAAGCCATCACCCTACCCCACCCTTTCGATACCTACATGTCAATCTATCCTAGATTCATCTATGAGAGTCTTCAACTAACTAAGGCTCAATCCTATTTACTTTGAAAAATAATGTTTGAAAAGAAACTAACATGATGCATGATATGCAAGTGCAAGAAAAGAGACTTGATTTGGAAATAGGTTTGAAAAGAAGAATTTGATTTGAAAAGAAAGGGATTTGAAAAGATAGAGTTGAAATTGGAATGTTTGAAAAATTAGAAATAGAGATTTGGAAATAGAAATTTGAAATTGGAAGTTTGAAAATAGATTGGAGATTTGAAAAAGATTGTGGAATTTGAAATTTGAAAAATGTGGAGATAGAGACTTGAAGAATATGATGGAATTTGAAATGTGAAAGAAGTTGTGACCGCACCCATGAGGGTTGCCTACGTATCCTTTTGGATGAATCAGGTCAGTCGTAGTTCGGACAAGAGTCTGATTGAAAATAGAAGAGTTGATTGGAAGAAAGAGATTAAATTGGAAGACTGAGAGATTGAACTTTGATTAGAAGATTTGAAAAGATTGATTATGAAAGACTTGGTTTTAGGAAACCTAGACTTAGGAAAGACTTGAGACTTGGAAGGATTTAAGAAAGATTCGACTTGACTTGAAAGAGTTTTAGAAAATATTAGATTTAGGAAATGTTCGAATTAGGAAAGGTCCGATCTAGGAAAGTGTCAAAATAGGAAAGTTTTCAATTAGGAAAGTTTTCAAATTAAGAAAGTTTCGAAATTAGGAAAGTTTTGAATTAAGAAAGTCTCAACTTAGGAAAGTTTTCAATTAGGAAAGTTTCAACTTAGGAAAGGTTTGAACTTGGAATATTTTGAAATAGGAAAGTTTTGAAAATTGGAAAGTTTTAGAAAATAAGGAAGTTTTGAAATAAGAAAGTTTTGAGTTTAGAAAATTTTGAAATTTGGAAAGGTTTGAAATTTAGAAAGTTTAAGATTTAGAAAGTTTTAGAGTTTTAGTTTTAGAAAATCTTGAGATTAGGAAAGGTTCGAGTTTAGGAAATGTATGAAAACTTAGATCTGGAAAGTTAAGATTTGAAAAGGGGTAGAATTAGGAAAGGGTTGAATTAGGAAAGATGTGAAAGTTTAATGTTTAAGGGAAGATTTGAGAGTTTTAGGACACTTATGGTTTAGGAAATTAGGAAAGATTTGATCTAGGAAAGGTTTGGGATTAGGAAGGGATTGGATTTTGTTTCTAAAAAGAGGAAGTTTGATTTTGTTTCCAAAAACGAGAGATTGGATCTAGTTTCCTAAATGGGAAGATTGGATTTGGTTTCCTAAAGAGAGGATGGGATTTGGTTTCTTAAATGGAAAGATAGAATTTGACAAGGATTTGGAAGGGAAGGTTTTAGAAATCCTAGATTTGGAAGGCTATAGTTTTGACGTAGAAAATAGGTTTTGGAAATTAGGTTTTGGGAAACCTAGGTTTAGGGCAAAGTTTGAAAACCATATTTTGGGAAGAAAATTAGGGCTTCCTAATGGTTAGCTCTAGGGCTTAACTTGGGTTCTAAGGAAAGAGTTTTTGGAAAGTGTGTTTTTGGAAACGAAGATTTTAGAAGGAAAATCCTAGAGGGGAGTTTCTAGAAGGAAGATTTTGGGAAGAGAGTTTTTTAGAAAGATTTTTGGAAGGAGATTGTTGGAGAGAGTTTTTGGAAAAGTGAATTTAGGAAGTGTTTTTAGAAAGTGGATTTTGGGGAGAGGATTTTGGAAAGGGGTTGAAAAAGAGAGTTTTGAAAAGAGTTTTTAGAAAATAATTTTGGAAAGAGGAGCTTTTGGAAAGCATGTTGGAAAAGAGATTCTTAGGGGGAGGGATTTGAAAAGAGAGTTTTTAGAAGGTATAAAAACATCTCACTTTCCTAAAGCGATTCTAGCCATAAGAAGGCTAGAACCACTTTAAGAAAGTGGTTTTGGAAAACAAGGGGTTTGGAAAATATGGACCATATTGGTCACTTTGAATGTAGCACTTTCCTAAAGCAACCCTAGCCATGGAAAAGCTAGAATCACCCTGGGATTGTGATTTTGAAAACAAGTTTTTGAAAAAGAGATTTTGATGCAATTTCATAAACAAGTTTGGAAACGATTTTGAAAATGAGTTTGAAAACGATTTTTGGAAGATGCATGATCATTATATGCACAATGAAATTTTGGGGTCGTGAACATACAAGGTTAAGGCTTCACCACATAATCAAGGGGCCGGACCCATGTGGTCTCCGGTTAGCCTAAAGGAAAGCCCCCGACACGATGATCCTCCGATAGTCTAATCCTACACGGACTGGGAGTCTCCTTGTTTCAAGCATGCAAAGAAAGGAAGGGAAAAAGATGGGGGATTAAAATAGAGAAAACCCAAGTGGGTTAGGAGGAAGAAGAGAGAGGGGGGAAGTGCGAAAATTTAAAGAGAAAGCCTACCGTATGTCTTATTTATTTTGCGCACATTGCTTGCCTTCGGTCTTTGGTCTTCATCTCGATCTTCGTCTTCAATCTTCAGGAGTTGTCTTCAAACTTTAGATTCCAGCTCTTCAAGTCTTCAAAGGGGGATTGAAGGCTAGTGTATGAGTGTATGGGGGTGTGTACGAGTGTATAGAAGGCTAGGGTTTAGTGTATGGTGGCTAGGGTTTGGAAAACCTAAAAAGCTAGGGTTTAGGGAGTGTATGAGCTCTGTATATCGAATTATATGATTTTTAGATTGAGTTTACGGACTCCTTTCACACTGGAAGAGGCTCTGTATTTATAGAGGTAGGACAGACCTGGCGCCTGTTGCAATGGCGTCAGGGCAAAATTGCTCTTGGCCCCACTAGGAGTGACACCAGCAAGTTAGGAAAGTTTGTAAGTCAGCAAGCAACGTATCTTTGACTAGATTTGGGCGCCTGTACTAGTGACTACCATGCAATTTTTAGCCTGGCTTCACTAGGAGTAACTCTGGAAAATCCGGGAATGATTTAAGGTGCCGGGATTGGCCCGGAAGGTTGAAAAAGAGCAGAAACACTTAAAATAGTGTTGTAAGCACCCCATCTTTGACCGCTCGGCAGTCTACACTCCGTCCAGATTTGTTTTCAAGTCATTTTGGGCATATTCCAATTGAAACCAATTCTCTAGGTCTAAATTCCATCTTTCCATCGCTTCGCGAGCCTGTCAGGCCCAAATAGAGGCAAAATGACCAAAATGCCCTTAGGGGCATTGTCCTTTCTTATTCCAATTACAATCCCTCTCTCGAGACAGTTTATTCCTCGAGACGGTCCGAGTAGCAAAACTACTCACAAAACCGTTAGAGTAGCGGAAATACTCACAAAACCGTTAGAGTAACGGAAGTACTCACAAAACCGTTACAGTGGCGGAAACACTCACAATCCAGGCACGTCTCTTAGGAGACAGTAAGACCCCTTTCCAATCCCTCTCTCGAGACAGTTTATTCCTCGGGACGGTCCCAATCCAGGCACGTCTCTTCGGAGACGGTAAGACCCCTTTCCAATCCCTCTCTCGAGACAATTTATTCCTCGAGACGGTTCGAGTAGCAAAACTACTCATAAAGCCGTTAGAGTAGCGAAAATACTCACAAAGCCGTTAGAGTAGCAGAAATACTCACAAATCATCAACCCCATCCGAGTAACGGAAATACTCACAAATCATCAACCCCATCCGAGTAGCGAAAATACTCAACCCCGTCCGAGTAGCGGAAATACTCAACCGTTAGAGTAGCGGAAATACTCACAAAACCGTTAGAGTAGCGAAAATACTCACGAATAGGTCGATATAGGGAATTGGCAACAAATCCCTGTGTCACGACGACCGTCGTTAGAGTGGCGGAAACACTCAAGACCCAGGTCAACACCCGTGTCTGTTAGCTCACTTCGGTGAAAAATGACCAGACTACCTTTAGGACCTTTTCCGAGACTTTTCGGTCAAGATGACCATTTTGCCCCTAAGCATCCGAATGCCCCGGGAACCACACCGGCTCTGGGTATCAAACCGGTAACCCCTTGAGACTACTTTTTATAGTGTTCTCGACCTTCCTTTACCTTTTCGAATCATTCCGAGTCAGTTCCGGCCAACCCGGTACAAAATGACCGTTTTGCCCCTAGAGGGCCGGTCTCCTTCTTCGACCACACCGGCTCTGGGTATCAAACCGGTAATGTCCTGAGAATACTTTTATAGTGTTCTCGACCTTCCTTTACCTTTCCGGACCATTCCGAGTCAGTTCCGGCAAACATGGTACAAAATGACCGTTTTGCCCCTGGTGGGCCGGTCTCCTTTTCCGACCATGCCGGCTTTAGGAATCAAACCAGCAACCTCTGAAAACATTCTGAATAATGTTTTCAGATCCCAAGTCTTCTTCCGAGACAATCCGAGTCTGTCCCGACAGTTTCCTGGTCCGATTGACCGTTTTGCCCCTAAAGGCCTGGTCAACCTTTCCAACTCACCTTATCTTTATTTTTCAAGTCAAATACCTCCAGGACAATATTTTGAGTGTTCCTGCTCCTTTCCGGCCTTCCGGGTCATTCCTGGCTCCTTCAAATCATTCCCAAACTTTCCAGAGTCACTCCTAGTGAAGCCAGGCTAAAAATTACATGGTAGTCACTAGTACAGGCGCCCAAATCTAGTCAAAGATACGTTGCTTGCCGACCTTAAACCTTTCCTAATTGACTGGAGCCACTAGTAGTGGCGCCAAGCCAAAAAATGGCCTGGAGTGGCGCCAGTGTAAAGTTTGCCCTGGCGCCACTGCAACAGGCGCCAGGTTTGTCCAACTTCTATAAATACAGAGCCTCATTCAACGTAAAAAGGGTCTGCAAACTTAACCTAAGAATCCTATATTTCGATATACAGAGCTCGAGCATCTCCAAAAACCCTAGTTTCCTTAGGTTCTCCAAACCCTAGCCACAATACACAAACCCTAGCCTCCTATACACTCATACACACCCCCATACACTTGTACACTAGCCTTCAACCATCTTTTGAAGACTTGAGGAACTACAACCCGAAGCTTGAAGACAACTCTTAAAGACGGAAGATAAAGATCAAGACCGAAGACCGAAAACTGCACGGCGCACAAAATAAAGAAGATATACGGTAGGCTTTCTCTTTAATTTTTTGTACTTCCCCCTCTCTCTTCTCTCTCCAACCCACTTGGGTTTTCTCTATTTTAATCCCTCATCTCTTTCCCCCCCTTTCTTTACATACTTGAAACAAGGGTATTCCCGGTCCATGTGTAGGATTGGGCTATTGGAGAGTCACCGTGTCGGGGGCTTTCTTTTAGTCTAACCAAAGACCACGTGGGTCCGGCCCCCTTGATTATGTGGTAAAGCCTTAACCTTGTATGTTCACAACCCCAAATTGCATTGTGCATATCATAGTCTTGCATCTTCCAAAAACCGTTTTCAAAGTTGTTTTTCAAAACGTTTTCAAACTTGTTTTCCAAATTGCATCAAAATCTCTTTTTCAAAAACATGTTTTCAAAACCACAATTCTAGGGTGATTCCAGCCTTTCCATGGCTAGGGTTGCTTTAGGAAAGTGTTACATTAAAAGTGACCTTTTTGGTCTATATTTTCAAATCTTATTGTTTTCCAAAACCACTTTCTTAAGGTGGTTCTAGCCCCTTTATGGTTAAAATTGCTTTAGGAAAGTGAGATATTTTCATACTTTCCAAAAAACTCTCTCTTCAAAAATCTCTTCCTAAAAATCTCTTTTTCAACATACTTTCCTAAAACTCTCCTCTCCAAAATGGTTTTCAAAAACTCCCTTCCAAAATCTATTTTTCAAAACTTCCTTTTTCAACTTCTTTCCAAAATCCTCTCCCCAAAATCCACTTTCTAAAAACCTTCCCCAAAAATCTTTTCAAAAACTCTCTTCAACAATCTTTAACCAAAAACCTTCTTAGAAAAGCTCCTTCTCTTTAAAATCTTTTTCCAAAAACTCCCTATTCAAACACACTTTCCAAAAACTCTTTTCTAGGATTCCCTTCTAGAAAACTTTCATATCTAAAAACACACTTTATAAAAACTCTTTCCATAGAGCCCCAAATCAAGCCCTAGAACCCACAATTAGGAAACCCTAATTTTCCTCCCAAAAACATGATTTTCAAACCTTGCCCCAAACCTAGGTTTCCAAAGTCTCTTGTTTTCACATCCAAACTATACATGTTTCCAAAACCTCTTTTCTACGTCAAAACTATAATTTTCCAAATCTAGGGTTTCTAGAATCTCCTTTTCCAAATCCTTGCCAAATCCTATCTTCCCTTTAGGAAACCGAATCAAATCTCCCCGTTTAGAAAACTAGATCCCGTCCTCCGTTTTTGGAAACAAAATCAAATCTTTTCTTTTAGAAACCAAATCCAATCCCTTCCAAATCCAAATCATTCCTAATTCAAATCCTTCCTAATCCTCCACTTTCCTAAATCTTAAGTTTCCAAAATTTGAACATAAAAATCTTTCCTAATCCAACCCTTTCCTAAACCTACCCCTTTTCCAAATTTCAACTTTCCAAATCTAATTTTTCAAACTTTTTCTAAACTCAAACCTTTCCTAATCTCAAGATTTTCTAAAATTCAAACTCTAAAACTTTCTAAATCTTAAACTTTCTCAAGTTAAATCTTTCTAAACTCCTAAACTTTCTAAATTCTAAACTTTCCAAAACTTCAAAATCTTCTCAAATCTAAAACTTTTCTAAACTCAAAACTTTCTTAATTTAAGACTTTCTTAAGTTGAAACTTTCTTAATTCAAACATTTCCTAAAACGAAACTTTCTTATTTTCAAAACTTCCTTGTTTTCAAAGCTTTCCAAATTCAAAACTTCCCTTTTTCAAAACATTACAAAATTCAAAACTTTCTTAACTTGAAACTTTCCAAATTCTAAGCCTTTCTTAAACTAAACTTTTCCTAATTCCAAAACATTTCTAAATTCAAAACTTTCCGATTTTCAAAACTTTCCTAATTCAAAACTTTCCTAAAATGACACTTTTTTTGAAACTTCCCTAATTTGAACATTTCCTAAATCCAATCTTTCCTAATTTCTTAAACCTTCTAAGTCATGTCAAATCCTTCCTAAGTCTCTTCTCTTTTCTAAGTCTAAGTTTTCTAAACCTTCTCTTTTTCAAAACAAGTCCATTGTTTTCCAAAATTTCAAATTCCAATCTCCTTTTCTAATCTCAAATCAAATCCAGTTTTCAATTCAATTTCTTTCTTCCAATCCAATCTCTCTCTTCAAATCAATTTATTTTCAATCGGACTCCGGTCCGAACTACGACTGACCTGATTCCCCCAAAGGGATACGTAGGCAACCTTCATAGGTGCGGTCACAACACTTTTCAAACTTTCAATTCCACCCGCATGGGTGTGGTCTCCATATTTTCAAGTTTCAAATTCCAATCTATTTTCAAAGTTTCAATTTCAAAATTTTTCTATTTTCAAATCCCTATTTCCAAGTTTTCAAACTTTCCAATTTCAAATTCTATTTCTTCAAGTCTATTTTCAAATCAAATCAATTTCAAATTAAACTCTTTTCAAATCTATTTTTCAATTCTCTTAATTTGCACTTGCATATCATGCATCATGTTTTCTAAACATTGTTTTTCAAAGTGAATAGGATTGAACTATAGTTAGTTAAAGACTCTCATAGGTGAATCTAGGGTAGATTGACATGTAAGTACCGAAAGGGCGGGGTAGGGTGATAGCTTAGTGCGTCTTCCCTACACGTAACCAACCTCTGAACCTAGAATCACTGATTTCAAAGACCAAAAAAGAGTTATTTTTCAAAAAGGGCTAAATGTTTTCCAAAGGTTGCCAAACAACCTGTTTTCTTTAAAAACCCTCTCTCGAGGAGATATTTTCAAAAATTGTTTTCCAAAACCCTAAGTGTAGTTTTCGAATTATGCTTAGTTTTTAGGTGACCTAACTCACCTTAATCAAGTGAGGTGGCGACTCCGAATCTTTTTCAAAAGCCCTTTATTCAAACCAAATTTTCAATTCAAACCTAGTCGCACTCATTCTTTTAGGAGGGTGAGTTCTAACGAGAGAGTACAACACTTTTCCCACTTGTGTGAGTATTCCTCGAGTGCGAAAAATCTGGGCGCGACAAGTGTCCTGGAGGTATTTGACTTGAAAAATGAGGACAAGATGTGTTGGAAGGGTTGACCGGGCCTTTAGGGGCAAAACGGTCAATCGGATCGGAAAGCTACCGGGATGAACTCGAACTGTCCCAGAAGAAGACTCGAGATTTGGAAACATTATTTAGAATGTTCCCAAAGGTTGCCTGTTTGATACCCAGAGCCGGGGTGCTCGAAAAGGAGACCAGCCCACCAGGGGCAAAATGGTCATTTTGTACTAGGTTTGCCGGAACTGACTTGGAATGATCTAGAAAGGTAAACGGAGGTTGAGAACACTAGAAACAGCAGTCTCAGAAGGTTACTGTCGCGCTCAGATTTTTCGCACTCGAGGAATACACACACAAGCGGGAAAAATGTTGTACTCTCTCGTTAGAACTCACCCTCCTAGAAGAATGAGTGCGACTAGGTTTGAATTGAAAACAGGTTTGAATAAAGGGCTTTTGAAAAAGGTTCGGAGTCGCCACCTAACTTGATTAAGGTGAGTTAGGTCACCTAAAAACTAAGAATAATCTGAAAACTACACTTAGGGTTTTTGGAAAACGATTTGAAAATATCACCTCAAGAGAGGGTTTTTAAGAAAACAGGTTGTTTGGCAACCTTTGGAAAACATTTAGCCCTTTTTTGAAAAATAACTCCGTTTGGTCTTTCAAAACAGTGATCTAGGTTCGGAGGTTGGTTACGTGTAAGGAAGACGCACTAAGCTATCACCCTACCCCGCCCTTTCGGTACCTACATGTCAATCTACCCTAGATTCACCTATGAGAGTCTTTAATTAACTATAGTTCAACCCCATTCACTTCGAAAAAGAATGTTTATAAACTAACATGATGCATGATATGCAAGTGCAAAATAAGAGAATTGAAAAATAGATTTGGAAAGAGATTGATTTGATTTGAAAATAGATTTAAAGAAATAGAATTGAAATTGGAAAGTTTGAAAATTGAAAGTAGAAGTTTGAAAATAGAAATTTTGAAATTTTGAAAATAAATTGGAGTTTGAGATTTGAAAAGATTTTGAAAACCGCACCAATGAGGGTGGAATTGAAAATTTGAAAAATGTTGTGACCGCACCTATGAAAGTTGTCTACGTATCCCTTTGGGGGAATCAGGTCAGTTGTAGTTCGGACCGGAGTCCGATTGAAAAGGGATTGATTTGAAGAGAGAGATTGGATTGGAAGATTGAGAGATTGAATTGAAAATTGAATTTGACTTGAAATTGGAAGAGGAGATTGAAAATTGAAATTGAGAAGATTTGATTTTGATTTGAAAAGATAGATTTGGACTTGTTTTAGAAAGATGAAGGTTTAGGAAACCTAGACTTAGGAAAGAGAAGAGACTTAGGAAAGATTTGACTAGACTTGGAAGGTTTAGGAGATTAGGAAAGATTGGATTTAGGAAATGTTTGAATTAGGAAAGGTTCGATTTAGGAAAGTTTTGAAATTAGGAAAGTTTTAGGTTTAGGAAAGTTTTCACTTTAGGAAAGTTCTGAATTTAAGAAAGTTTGAAAATTGGAAAGTTTTGAAAATTTGGAAAGTTTTGAATTTAGAATTGTTTTGAAAAAGGGAAGTTTTGAATTTGGAAAGTTTTGAAAACAAGGAAGTTTTGAAAATAAGAAAGTTTCGTTTTGGGAAAGGTTTGAAAAAGGAAAGTTTTCAATTTAGGAAATGTTTGAATTAAGAAAGTTTTGAGTTTAGAAAAAGCCTTAGATTTGGAAAGATTTGAAGTTTAAGAAAGATTTAGAATTTAGAAAGCTTGGAAGTTTAGAAAGATTTAACTTAAGAAAGTTTTGCATTTAGGAAACTTTAGACTTGAAAAGATTTGAAATTTGGAAAGTTTAGGATTTAGAAAGTTTTAGAGTTTAGAAAGATTTAAGATTTTAGAAAGTTTTAGAGTTTTAGAAAATCTTGAAATTAGGAAAGGTTTAAAAGCTTGAATTTAGAAAGTTAAGATTTGGAAAGGGGGTTGAATTAGGAAATGGTTGAATTTGGAAAGATTTTTATGTTCAAGTTTTGGAAACTTAAGATTTAGGAAAGTGAAGGATTAGGAATGATTTGAATTAGGAAAGAGTTGGATTTTAAAAGGGATTGGATTTTTTTTTGAAAAGAGAAAGTTTGATTTTATTTCCAAAAACGGAGGATAGGATCTAGTTTCCTAAACGGGGAGATTTGATTTGGTTTCCTAAAGGGAAGATAGGATTTGGAACAAGAGATTCTAGAAACCCTAGATTTGAAAAATTGTAGTTTTGACGTAGAAAAAGGGTTTTGGAAACATGTATATTTTTTATGTGAAAACATGAGGTTTTGGAAACCTAGGTTTGGGGCAAAGTTTGAAAATCATGTTTTTGGGAAGAAAATTTAGGGTTTCCTAATGGTTAGCTCTAGGGCTTGACTTGGACTCTAAGGAAAGAGATTTTTGGAAAATACGCTTTTGGAAACGAGTTTTTGGAAGGAAATCCTAGGGAGGAGTTTTTGGAAAGTGAATTTGGAAAGAGAGTTTTTGGAAAAAGATTTTAAAGAGAAGGAGTTTTGGAAAGTGTATTTTTGGAAACGTAGACTTTGGAAGGAAAATCCTAGAGGGGAATTTCTAGAAGGGAGATTTTGGAAAAGAGAGTTTTTGGAAAGATTTTTGGAGAGAGTTTTTTGGAAGGTGAATCTAGGGAGTGTTTTTAGAGGGTGAATTTTGAGGAAAAGATTTTGGAGAGAGAATTTTGAAAAATAGATTTTGAAAGGAAGTTTTTGAAAACAATTTTGGAGGGGAGAGTTTTAGGAAAGTACGTTGAAAAAGAGATTTTTTAGGAAAAGATTTTTGAAGAGAGAGTTTTTGGAAAGTATAAAAAACATCTCACTTTCCTAAAGCGATTCTAGCCATAAGAGGGCTAGAACCACTTTAAGAAAGTGGTTTTGAAAACAAGGTTTGAAAATATAGACCAAAAGGCCACCTTTAATATAACACTTTCCTAAAGCAACCGTAGCCATGGAAAGGCTAGAATCACCCTAGAATTGTGGTTTTGAAAACAAGTTTTTGAAAAAGAGATTTGGATGCAATTTTGAAAACAAGTTTGAAAATAATTTTTGAAAACAACTTTTTGAAAACGAACTTTGGAAGATACAAGACTATGATATGCACAATGCAATTTGGGGGTCGTGAACATACAAGGCTAATGCTTCACCATATAATCAAGGGGGCCGGACCCACGTGGTCTTTGGTTAGACTAGAAGAAAGCCCCCGACACGGTGACTCTCCAATAGCTTAATCCTACACATGGACTGGGAATCCCCTTGTTTCAAGCATGCAAAGAAAGGGGGGGAAAAGAGATGGGGGATTAAAATAGAGGAAACCCAAGTAGGTTGGAGAGAGAAGAGAGAGGGGGGAAGTGCAGAAAATTAAATAGGGAGCCTACCTTGTTTCTTGTTTATTTTGCGCGCCGTGCAGTCTTCGGTCTTTGGTCTTCGGTCTTGATCTTCACCTTCAGTCTTCAAGGATTGTCTTCAAGCTTTGGATGGCTGCTCTTCAAGTCTTCAGAGAGTGGTTGAATGCTAGTGTATGAGTGTATGGGGGAGTGTATGAGTGTATAGGAGGGTAGGGTTTGTGTATAGTGGCTAGGGTTTGGAAAAACTTAGGGAGGCTAGGGTTTTGGAGGTGCTCGAGCTCTGTATATCGAAATATAGGATTTTTAGGTTAAGTTTGCAGACCCCTTTCACGTTGAACGAGGCTTTATATTTATAGAGGGAAGACAAACCTGGCGCCTGTTGCAGTGGCGCCAGGCCAAATTCTACACTAACGCCACTAGGAGTGGCGCCAGGCCATTTTTTGGCTTGGCGCCACTACTAGTGGCGCTAGCCAATTAGGAAAGATTTAAGGTCGGCAAGCAACGTATCTTTGACTAGATTTGGGCGCCTGTACTAGTGACTACCATGTAAACTTTAGCCTAGCTTCACTAGGAGTGACTCTGGAAAGTCTGGGAATGATTTGAAGGAGCCGGGAGTGACCCGGAAGGCTGGAAAGGAGTAGGAACACTTAAAATAGTGTCCTGGAGGTATTTGACTTGAAAAGTGAGGATAAGATGTGTCGGAAAGGTTGATCGAGCCTCCAGGGCCAAAACGGTCAACCGGACCGGAAAACTGCCGGGACAGACTCAAACTGTCCCGGAAGAAGACTTGGGATCTTGAAACATTATTTAGAATGTTCCCAGAGATTGCCGGTTTGATTCCCATGGCCGGAGTGGTCGGAAATGGAGACCGGCCCACCAGGGGCAAAATGGTCATTTTGTACCGGGTTTGCCGGAACTGACTCGGAATGATCCAGAAAGGTAAGGGAAGGTTGAGAATACTATAAAAAGTGTTCTCAGGTCATTACCGGTTTGATACTCAAAGCCGGTATGGTGGAAGAAGGAGACCGACCCTCTAGGGGCAAAACGGTCATTTTTACCGTGTTGGCCGGAACTGACTCGGAGTGATCCGGAAAGGTAAAGGAAGGTCGAGAATACTATAAAAAGTGTTCTCGGAACATTACCGATTTGATACTCAAAGCCGGTGTGGTTCCTGGGGCATCCGGATGCCTAGGGGCAAAATGGTCATCCTGACCGAAAAGTCTCGGAAAAGGTCCTAAGGGTAGTTTGGTCCTTTTCCACCGAAGTGGGCTAACAGCCACTGGTGTTGACCTAGGTTTTGAGTGTTTCCGCCACTCTAACGGTGTGAGTATTTTCGCAACTCGGACGGGGTTGAGTATTTTCGCTACTCGGACGGGGTTGAGTATTTCCGCTACTCGGACGGGGTTGATGATTTGGGAGTATTTTCGCTACTCTAACGGGTTTGTGAGTATTTCTGCTACTCTAATGGTTCTGTGAGTATTTTCGCTACTCTAACGGTTTTGTGAGTACTTCCGCTACTCTAACGGTTTTGTGAGTACTTCCGCTACTCTAACGGTTCTGTGAGTGTTTCCGCCACTCTAACGGTTTGGTGAGTAGTTTCGCTACTCGGACCGTCTCGAGGAATAAACTGTCTCGAGAGAGGGATTGGAAAGGGGTCTTACCGTCTCCGAAGAGACGTGCCTGGATTGGAACCGTCTCGAGGAATAAACTGTCTCGAGAGAGGGGTTGGAAAGGGGTATTACCGTCTTCGAAGAGACGTGCCTGAGTTTTGAGTGTTTCCGCCACTCTGACGGTTTTGTGAGTGTTTCCGCCACTCTAACGGTTTTGTGAGTAGTTTCGCTACTCTAACGGTTTTGTGAATATTTTCGCTACTCTAACGGTTCTGTGAGTAGTTTTGCTACTCGGACCGTCTCGAGGAATAAACTGTCTCGAGAGAGGGATTGGAAAGGGGTCTTACCATCTCCGAAGAGACGTGCCTGGATTGGAACCGTCTCGAGGAATAAATTGTCTCGAGAGAGGGGTTAGAAAGGGGTCTTACCGTCTCCGAAGAGACGTGCCTAAGTTTTGAGTGTTTCCGCCACTCTAACGGCTTTGTGAGTATTTCCGCTACTCTGACGGTTTTGTGAGTGTTTCCGCCACTCTAACGGTTTTGTGAGTAGTTTCGCTACTCGGACCGTCTCAAGGAATAAACTGTCTCGAGAGAGGGATTGGAATTGGAATAAGAAAGGACAATGCCCCTAAGGGCATTTTGGTCATTTTGCCTCTATTTGGGCCTGACAGGCCCGCGAAGCGATGGAAAGACGGAATTTGGACTAGAGGATTGGTTTCGATTGGAATATGTCTATAATGACTTGAAAACAAGTCTGGACGGAGTGTAGACTACCGAGCGGTCAAAATGGGGTGCTTAAAGCTGCCCCTCTTTTTCTGTCTTTGCTTGTCAAAGACAGAAAACGATAAGAGTAAGAGTCCCATGTTGACCGCGAGGCAATCGGAGGGACGGACATTGAAAACCTTTCGTCAACGGGGGTCGAAAACGGATAACGGGCCAAAAAGGCCTTCGAAAACGAGTTTTGGCGGGAAAAAGGGCAAAACTACCCAGAATTTATAACTGGCGCCACTAGTAGTGGCGTCTTTGGTAGAAATGAACTGGCACCTCTGCTAGTGGTGACAGGTTTGAAGTTAAAACCAGAAAATTTCTGGTTCGAACACCCATGGGATTTGAAGAGTTTTTTGCAAATTTGTGAGGCATTACGAGGAATCCGTCTTGGACATTGAAGGAGCACTCCTTAGGGACCACGGGTGATTGCCGGAGGGAGTCCACGTCGCCGGAAAAGTCGCCGGAAGTGAAGATTTCTCCGGAGAACTTCCAAAAGGTGAGTTTTCAAATTTTGTTGATTTTGATGTGTAGAACTTCGTTTGAATCATGTGAATAGTGGAAATTGATGTTTTGATATGTTTTGAACACTTTGGTGATGTTGTTTTTGCAATTTTGATGGTTGTTTGATTGAATTTGAGTGATTTTTCATGATTACGCGAAGAGGGTTTTCTGCAGGACTAGGGGATTTGTTCCTACAGGCATGGATAATGGGTTTTCTGGCTATGTTTTTTCTGCAATGTGCCTTAGAAAAATGTGTTTGACAACTGTATGAAGTTTTGTAATTTTTTGAAAACTCGGTGAATTTTTTATTTTTTGAAAAATAGAAAAATACTTAGAAAATTTGGAAAAATGAGAAAATTCAAGAAATTGATGAAATTGTTG
This sequence comes from Euryodendron excelsum, assembly GCA_033060915.1. Classification (NCBI taxonomy): domain Eukaryota; kingdom Viridiplantae; phylum Streptophyta; class Magnoliopsida; order Ericales; family Pentaphylacaceae; genus Euryodendron; species Euryodendron excelsum. Next base: position 37,099,514 of record CM065387.1, on the reverse strand, counting down.
AAGTTTGAAATTTGGGAAAAATGTAGAAATATTTTGAAAACATTTGAGGTGATTTTGAAAAATTTTGGAAGCCTTTTGAAAACCATTGATTTATTTGAAAAATAAACATGTGTTTTGAAAATTTTAAAAATTTTGAAAGTGTGCACGGGTGCCATTGTCATGTGATTGTGGCGTTGGAAGGTGCATATTTCGTGTTTTGTGTTGATGTCATGGGCGTTGTAGGGGCCATTTTTAAACGGGACTCTGCCAAAATTTTTAGAAATTATGGAAAGAGTTGGTTAAAATTTTAAAAATAAAATCTTTTTGAAGGGAAAAGGCAGAGAACCCTTGAGATGTGATTTGGAGTTGGAAAATCGAGAAGTGTGAAAATTTTATTTTTCATTTGTTATTTGAAATCCTTTATTTGTTTTTGTGTTATTTGTTTGTTTTATTTTACTATTATTTAAACTGCATGGATGGTATATTTACATCACTTACCTTGGCTTACCTTTTCAAGATGGCAGATGGAGTTTTGCATCGGCTGAGAGCCTGGCACAGTAGCTACCCTCCCGATGAGCAGGATATCTTTCGTCGGTCCTGTGGTCGGGTGGCTTCGCTTTTATCAATGCGGCTTATTCCCGGACTCATGGAGGCAGTGATCCCTTTCTGGTAGCCGGACTTGTCTCTTTTCCGCTTTGGAGAGTGTGAGCTTACCCCTACTCATCACGAGTATGGGTTCCTTCTTGGTTTCCGAGATGTTTCTGCTGACATTGTGGGACCCCTGTTTCCGGATGGTTGTATCACAGTGGTTTCATCCCAGCTCGGATTTAGACGCGCAGTTCTTTCGTCTTCTTCTTTGCCCCAGTTTCCTTATGTCCCAGCAGAGTTCCTCTTTTCCTGTTTTGAGTTCTCTACGGGTATGCGAGATCATTCAGATGAGTGGCACACCTCTCAGGATTGGGCTATTTCTCGTATGGTTGCCTTAGCCTTGCTTCTGCTGAACTTCTTGGTGTTCCCCCGAGATGATGATTTAGTGGACTGTCGACTCTGTGCGCCACTGGCCTTGATCCATACGGGGCATTCCTATGCTCCTATGATTGTAGGGGAGACCTTCGTGAGTTTTACGAGATTCCAACAATCCCTTGACGCTCGTTTCCAGGGATGCACTACTCTCTTCCAGCTCTGGGCGATTAGTCATTTGTTTGTTACACCTTTGTTTCAGCACACGTGGTATCTTGAGTTCGATCATGTACATTCCCTAACGAGATCTCAGGGTGTCATGGCAGATGAGGGGAGATTTCCGCAGACTGCTGCATCCTGGGCTGACTATCTTCAGAGCATGAGGTCAGGCACAGTTAGGTGGTATTCAGGGCTGGTTGGTAGGTATTGCTTGAGAGTTCGGCCTTCCGGGAGGGCTTTCGTGCGCTTAGCAGGACTACGGGGCATTGCCCCTTTCTTCGGGATTCGGGTTCTACGACAGCTTGGTAGGAGTCAGGATATCCCTTTTTTAGCTTCTGCAGCCGAGTTTACTCTTATCTTTGAGGCGTCGATTCCCAGAGCATTGGTGGAGAAAGTTATGGATATATGGATATCTTTGCTTCCTCACGTTGATGATGATGGTCCTTTCTCCGACATGCCTCCTGCGACTGAGGCCTATCATTATTGGCTTCGACGCTACGTGCTGGGTCCTAGTAGACTTGGGGATCTTCTTCTTGAGACTCCTTTACCTCCCGTAGGGTATACCGACTTCTTGACTACTATGATTATTCAGGGGCGTCGCCACAGACGGGAAAATCGTCGTCTAATATGGATGTTGCATGACCGATTGAGGATGAGAGACGCTGAGGTAGCTTTACTAAAGAGGCAGTTAGCAGCAGCCAAATCGACACATGATGACCCACCTTCGGGTGCTGCGAGGGCCCGCAGGAGGCCACGAGGCGTCCTAGGCAGCTCTCCTTCCCTGGAGGGTGATGTGATGGATGGCCCGTCCTTGCGGGAGACTGTGGAGTCCCTTACCTGAGAGAGGGACATGCTTCTGGCTAGATGTGCGGACTATGAGCGAGGCCGGCCTGGGTCTTCTGTTGCTGGTACTTCTTCGACTGCTCCTCTTGTGACCGGCGAGCCAGTGGATCCCTGCTTAGCTGATTCCTCCTCTGATGACGACGAGGAGCGATATATTTTTGCCCCTCGCTCTTAGATTTGCTGATTTCTGCATTTATAGAAAAACATACTTTGTTTAGTGTTATGCCTCTTTTATCTTATGAATTCATGACCTCCCATGCTTTTGGTAGGATTTTCTGCATGATTAGTATAGTAACAAATTTGGAAAAAATTAAATGAGAATTGCAGTTTAAATGAAAAATAACTCCCTTTTGTTTGATTCTTTGACTCACTGATTGTTCCGTGAAAGGGACCTCTGCTTCTTTTAACCCTAACCGGGCTAAACCGGAGAATGCCTTTCGAGACGCCTTTCGACTTTTACACCGTTGCTTTCATACCTTAACTTTCAGGAAATGTGGTAGCTCGAGCTATTTCTTACATCTAAATCCCTTGTTCTTTCCCCACCCCCTTTTTTTTTTTTGGCTATTTTTTGCTACTAGTGCCCCTGAGGGTTTTCACCAGTCCCAGCTCTGTCATTTTTGCACCAAGGCGCCTTTACAGGTTTTCGCCAGGGTCGACAGTTTTGTATCTTGCCACATCCCTACCTTTTTACCTACGGCGCCCTTTCGGGTTTTCACCGTATCCTCGGGAAGCGCTTAACTTTTCTCTCTTCTTTCTCTCTCTTTCCTCAGCTTGGTCTCGGATTTCTGTTGAGAAGCCTCTAAACGCTACTTGCATCATTCTCCAACTCATGGCATATTGAGCAAGCTCATTTGGACTAATCAATTTAATTCCAATCTGAGAGGACTTTTAGGGGTTATGGAATTGGTATTTACTTTTGAAAGAAAAAGAAAAGGCTCAAGCCTACCACTCTACTAGTGATCACCTTTTTGGTTCAACGACACTTTTCCTGTATATTCCCATCTTTCCTTGGGTATCTCATTGTACGCCCCTTTTTTTTTTTTTTTGCCAATGACGTTAATACCAGTATTTGTGCGAACTCCAAGGCTTTTCTTCTTCTTTTTTTTTTTTTTTTTTTTTAGTGCCTCTACTGAACATAATCACTTTATTTGGGGGGGGGGGGGGGGGGGGGGGGGGGGGGAATGCTCCTGAAAGAAAGTAACCGGCTCTAAAGGTTTGGCAAAGGTTATGTATATATACATTTTAATTGGACAGAAAATGAAATAAGGGCCCCTCGTCATCTTGGAATTAGATTATTTGGTCCATAGAGTTTTAACCTCAAAACACTACCTTATTGATTAATGGAGAATGAGGAGAGTAGGTTTTATTGCTTCCTTACAGAAACCAAAGGTCTAGCTTTAAGAATCATATATATTAGCGTTTGACAGCATCTGAATTCAATGGGCTAGGAAATTCTTGGCCATCCATTTCCTCCAAAACGAGAGCTCCTCCAGACAAGACTTTCTTTACCATGAATGGCCCTTCGTAGTTTGGAGCAAACTTTCCCTGTGTCGCCTCCTGATGGGGGAACACCTTCTTGAGCACCAAATCTCCCGGCTGAATGATCGAGGTCGTACCTTTTTGTCAAATGCTCTGGCCATTCGCCTTCTGTAACACTGAGTGTGATAAACTGCAGCTAACCGCTTCTCATCTAGCAAACAAAGTTGGGCATATCGGTCTTTAATCCATTCTGCTTCGTCTAACTTGGTTTCTGTTAAGATCTGTAAAGAAGGAATCTCAATCTCAATAGGGATGACTGCCTCGGTGCCGTAAACTAGCTCAAAAGGAGTACTTCCGGTGGAGACCCTCATAGTAGTTCGGTAAGCCATCAATGCGAACGGAAGTTTCTCATGCCAATCTCTGTAATTGTCAATCATTTTTCGGAGTATTCTCTTAATATTCTTGTTGGCTGCTTCTACTGCCCCATTCATCTGGGGCCGGTAAGTGACCGAATTCTGGTGAGTAATGCGAAATGTTTGGCATAGCTTCGATATCAATTCGTTGTTCAGATTGGAACCATTATCAGTAATGAGTGACTCGGGAATCCCGTACCGGCAGATGATGTAATTTTTTATGAACCTTTCTACGACCTTCTTGGTGACATGGATGTAAGAGACAGCTTCCACCCATTTAGTGAAATAATCAATAGCGACCAGGATGAAGCGATGGCTGTTGGAAGCTTTAGGAGTGATAGGACCGATCATATCTATCCCCCACATAGAAAAGGGCCATGGGGCAGACATAGAATGGAGCTCAGACGGTGGTGCTTTGATCTTATCCCCATTTATCTGACATTTGTGACATCGAAGAACGTATCTAATGCAATCTGACTCCATTGTTGACCAGTAATACCCTGTCCGAAGAATCTTCTTCGCAAGCATGTGGCCATTCATGTGGGGGCCACAAACTCCCTCATGCACTTCCTCCATGATAACTTTAGCTTCGGCGGCATTGACACATCTTAGAGGTCCGAACCATGATCTCCTGAAAAGCTCGTTTCCAGCCATGAAATAGTGTCTCGCCAAACGACAAATGGTCTTCCTATCGCATTGTGTTGCTGCATCAGGGAACGTCCTGGTTTGAATATACCTCTGGATGTCATAAAACCACGGTTTCTTGGGAGGTTCGATAATTGTATGCAGACAATAAGAGGGGACATCCCTGGTGAAGATTTGTAGAGGGGGTATTTCAGTGCCACTGTCGACCTTGATTGCTGCAGCCAATGTAGCCAAGGCATCGGCGAAGCTGTTCTCTATTCGGGGCACGTGATGAAAATCCACGCTTTTGAATAGCTGACACAAGTCCTTGACCTGTTGATGATACGGGGAGAGTTTGGCGTCTCGAGTTTGATACACGTCCTTGGATTGCTGAATGACCAAATCTGAATCTCCGAGAACAACCAATTCATCAATCTTCATTTCTAATGCCAATCTTAACCCCAGGATGCAAGCCTCATATTTGGTGATGTTATTAGTACAAAGTTCAAGTTGTAGCTTAACTACAATAGGATAATGACTGCCGGTTCTTGACACTACTACTGCTCCAATGCTAGCTCCTCTTTTATTAGCAGCGTCGTCGAAAAACATCTTCCACCCGGCTGGTTCTTGTTCTTCAGATGTACCATCAATGCATAGTACATTTTCATCAGGAAATTGGGGCTCCATGGATTGATAATCATCAATGGGGTACTCAGCCAGATAATCAGCTATCACCTGCCCCTTGACTGCTTTACGGGTAGTGAACACAATGTCAAATTCTGACAGGATCATGTGCCATCGAGCAATTCTGCTGGACAGGGTTGGTTTCTCGAATATATACATGAGGAGATCCATTTGAGAGATGAGGAATGTGGTATGATAGAGCATGTAGTGTCGAAGCCTATGAGCTGCCCAGGCTAATGCACAACAGGTTTTCTCGAGAGCGGAATACTTCACTTCATATGGCAGAAATTTCTTACTAAGGTAGTAAATGGCTTGCTCTTTTCTCCACGTTTCATCATGTTGCCCCAGGACACATCCCATAGAAGTATCTAACACTGTCATGTACATCAGCAAAGGACGCCCCGGGGTTGGTGCCACTAGGATAGGGGGATTTCGAAGATATTCTTTAATTTTCTCAAACACCATTTGACAGTTATCATCCCACTCCTTTGGAACGTCTTTCTTAAGGAGCTTGAAAATAGGTTCGCACAGGTGGGTCATTTGGGCGATGAACCTGCTAATAAAGTTCAACTTTCCTAGGAAAGACCGAACCTCCTTTTCCCCTTTTGGTGTAGGCATTTCAACAATGGACTTCACCTTAGCAGGATCAACCTCTATCCCCTTTTCATTGACTATAAATCCCAACAATTTCCCTGAAGATACTCTGAACGTGCATTTGGCCTGATTTAACTTAAGCTGATATTTACGGAGGCGATCAAACACCTTCCGCAAGTTGAGCAAGTGGTCCTTCCGTTGCTTGGACTTGACGATCATGTCATCCACATAGATCTCTACTTCCTAATGCATCATGTCATGGAATAAAGTTACCATGGCTTTTTGGTAGGTTGCCCCTGCGTTGCGAAGACTGAATGACATGACCTTATAACAGTATACTCCCCAAGGGGTAATGAAAGCAGTCTTCTCCCGATCTTCTTCAGCCAACTTGATCTGATTATAGCCCAAAAAACCGTCCATGAAGGAAAACATTCCATGACCGGCCGTGTTGTCAACAAGCAAATCTATGTGGGGAAGAGGAAAATCATCCTTTGGACTAGCCCTGTTGAGGTCCCGAAAGTCAATGCACATCCGCACCTTGCCATCTTTCTTGGGTACCAGGACAATATTAGCCAGCCATTGAGGATACTCTACCACTTGCAGAAATCCTGCCTGGAATTGTTTAATCACCTCCTCCTTAATCTTCAGGCTCCATTCGGGTTTCAATCTCCTTAGCTTCTGCTTAAAGGGCTTCATTTGCGGGTCCAAAGGTAGTCTATGTTCGACAATGGATTCATCTAGTCCGGGCATGTCTTGATAGGACCATGCGAAAACATCCAAGTATGCACGCAAAAGTTCCAATAACTCTTTGTGCTGCCATTGATCTAGGCCCGTACCGATTCTAAGCTCCTTCGGATCCCCTTTATTTCCCAAATTAATGGTTTCCGTTTCCTCAATGTTTGGGGTATTACGATTCTCATGTCTTTCTATTTGTTCTCGAATTTCTTCTGGCACCTCCTCTGTAAAATTTATATCTTCTTCAATCCCCAGTTGTTGGTAATCAAACTCGGTGTTCAAGTCATCATTCATCAAGATTGGCATTCTCTGGATTAGCTGAGTAGGATATCGGATGCAAGGGTCCCTGGCATGGAAAATAGTGTACAATAAATCAAACAAGAAAGGGATATTATTTTATTCATTGATAACTTGCTTTTAAAAAGTTAAAACAAATAAATTTAAAAGGACAAAGTTTATGGCAAATCAGTTGCTCTAGGGTCTCGCTTTAACGGGCTTTGTACCAAAACTTGCGAGCACGGATGATGTCTTGGCTGGCCCAATTATGCAACTTTTCGCCTGGCAACATTGCTCGAATGGATCCATCTTGGGTTACTCCGATGTTGATTGTCATGACGGGCGCTTCTCCTTGGACTTTTCTCTTCTTATTACTTAATGCAGGTGTTCCTTTTCCCATGTCTAACTACTTGAATTGGTCCGAGAGCTCCATGACAACTTTCTTATCAGCCCTTTTCTTCCGCACTGCTTCTATTCTTTCCCTTTTCGTGGGTTCATATCCCAACCCAAAGGTGGGTTCAGCTGACAATATTTCTACGATTTCTGGTCTTCCTTGTAAACATCTCCCTAAGCCTTTACCTGGATGGAAACCATTTTCTTTAAAGTACCGTACTACCATCTGAGAGTTCTTGGAATAATTTGGCTTCACTTGATCTTCCTTTTGCACGACAGTGATATATTCAAATGATTGAAACCAAGAGGGCGGTTTAGTGTCCGATGCAATGATGTCAGCTTTGTATACGGCGAGCTCTTTTTCAGCGAAAATAGCGATTAGCTTAGAGCCCACGATGAACTTGACTTTCTGATGAAGACTAGAAGGAACTGCTCCTGCAGAATGAATCCAGGGCCTTCCTAACAGCAAGTTATAGACAGTCGAAATGTGTAAAACTTGAAATTTAATCGTGAAGGTTACTGGTCCTATCTCAACAGGCATTTCAATTTCTCCCATGACTTCCCTCCGAGATCCATCAAAGGCACGGATGATCATACCACTATTTTTCAAATAAGTTTGGTCCATTCCCAGCCTTTCCAGAGTAGAATACGGGCACATGTTCAATGCCGACACATTATCTATCAGTACTTTGGCCACCATTCTTCCTCTTGTTCTTACAGCGATATGCAAAGCCCGAGTATGACCTGTTCCATCAGCCGGAATCTCGTCATCAGAGAAAGTGATGATATTTGGGGCCATAATGAGACTGACCATGTCATGTAGATTGTCTGGCGTGAAACACTCGGGCACATGAGCATCCTTGAGGATCTTTATTAAAGCATTCCGGTGCACCTCAGAAGTGAGCAGCAAACCCAACATCGAAATATGGGCTGGGGATTTCCTAAGCTGTTCCATGATATCGTAATCGACCTTTCCTAAAGCTTTGGTGAATTCTGACATCTCCTGATCTGTTGGATGGTTGGAGCACTCTCCTTCTTTGTCCATACCCTTCCTTTTTCTTTCCACTTCAACAGAGGTATAAAGGCGCCCTGACCGAGTCATTCCCCCTACTTCTGTTACGGGCTCTCCGATGCCCTTGTCAGGTAGGTAATTCCATGAGACGTTATGAAGATTGGGTATTGGTGCTTGAGTTATGGTGGGAAGAGTTATCCTTGGGTTTACGGGCAAAGGGATTGTTACAGCTGAAGGGTTGGTGACGACGGGTAGAGTGGTGGGCACATTTGGCTTCTTTGGCAAGACTAAAGGCAATTTAGGTCGTGTGTTTCCTTGGTTATTGGTTTGAGGTTCAGGTCGAGCCATAGCAATCATGGGTTCAAGTTCGAACAACGTATTAAGGATAAGAGGATAAGGGGAAGGGTCTAGTAAGGCTCCTATGGTTAAGTCCATGCCAGGGAGATTAGATTGCGCGGTTAGGACGGAAGGATTTTGGTATTCGGGCTCCTTTAAGGCAGGAATTGTCCCTTCTGAGATTGTGGTAAGTGTGTTGCATAGGGGGTCCTCGCTTGCATTCCCGCTTCCCAATGATATGTTTTCCTGAAGCTTGTAACCCATGGCCTTCGCTATTATAGAGGAAGTTGGACTAGTATTCATTACCTATAACAATGACGACAACAGTTACAAATTAGAGTTTGATTCCTGGAGAAATCTATGCAATGCATGTCCTAGGGTATCCCTCTTAAAGAGGGAAACTAGTCATGATGTATTGGCTCACTTTTTGGAGATAGGGGATTTGCCCCTGTATGCAGATACCTTACCTGTCAGGTAGGAACTTCAGCTATTCATGCATTCATTCATAAAAATAAAGAAGTACATTAACTTTTGAGTTTAAGATACAAAAGAATTGAAATACATTTTAATAGGGGGAGGGGGAACATTTTCCTTTGGACTTCCACCTATCTACTTTTACAAAGGGAAACCCTAAACTACTCTTGAGTCTTCGGATTCACCTTCCTTGGATTTGATGTCGAGGAGGTCGCTGAGAGACCTTGTTGACTGATTGCCCCTTGTCTTCTTGGCAACTCTATCTCCGTGAGCATAGAGGGATTGGGGCCCCTTTTATGAAATGGATTGGGATGCATGCAATGAGTCCTTAGGGTTACACGAGAACCCTTAGGGTTTTGGTAGGTTCAATGCAAAGGAGAGTAACGTTGGTGTCACTCTCAATGGGTTAATCATATGCATGAGAATGCAGTGACTTGAGTTACTTGGAACTCTTGTCTTGTCATGGGGTATTGAATGCATGAATATGAATTTGCAAAGAGTATAAAGAGAGAAGGTACAATCAAAGTAAACATGCATGCATGAACAGTTAGACGGGCATTATAACAGTATAAATACAAGCATTATAACAACAGGTATAAATGAAAGTAAAAGCAGTAGCCCTTTCCTCCGTGATTTTGAAAACGGTGCCCGTGTCTTAAATCCGGTAGAGGTTCGACTATGTATGGTGTCTATATGAGTATGAGGTTGAGGGTTGACTAATGTGTCCTAAAAAGGCTCGGTCCCCGGATCTTCAAACCTAGGCCCACTCCCCGAGGTGGTGCCATGATCGGTTGGTGATCCGAGCGCGGGAACCATCAAGAGGCCGTAGGCGAAGAAACTGACACAGCATCTTGCCCACAACCAATATACCGTTCCCCCTTTCTAACTAGAAAGGACATATCAGGGTATGCAAGTATGCAGAATGCAAGTGCACATGCAATGTGTGTGTGATTTTTAAAAGTGGAGGAAAGGGCCCAACAACTCCTATTCATCCTGTACATCACATTCATGCAAAGCAGTTAATAATGTTTAAACATAAAGCGCACCTACAAAACAAAAATGCAAGTGTTAGTATGTGGATGACAAACAGAATACAAGATAATATGAATAAATGCATTTTTTTTTAGAACAATTTTAAAAATTTAGTTTTGAAAATTTAAAGTGAATAGGATTGAACCAAGTTAATTGAAGACTCTACATGGGTAAAGGGTAAAGAGACATGACTACGGCCTAACCCTCTAAGTATCCCCAGTGGAGTCGCCAGCTGTCGCGCCTAGATTTTTCGCACTCGAGGAATACACACACAAGCAGGAAAAATGCTGTACTCTCTCGTTAGAACTCACCCTCCTAGAAGAATGAGTGCGACTAGGTTTGAATTGAAAACAGGTTTGAATAAAGGGCTTTTGAAAAAGGTTCAGAGTCGCCACCTAACTTGATTAAGGTGAGTTAGGTCACCTAAAAACTAAGAATAATCCGAAGACTACACTTAGGGTTTTTGGAAAATGATTTGAAAATATCACCTCAAGAGAGGGTTTTTAAAAAAACAAGTTGTTTGGCAACCTTTGGAAAACATTTAGCCCTTTTTTGAAAAATAACTCCGTTTGGTCTTTGAAAACAGTGATCTAGGTTCGGAGATTGGTTACGTGTAGGGAAGACGCACTAAGCTGTCACCCTACCCCGCCCTTTCGGTACCTACATGTCAATCTACCCTAGATTCACCTATGAGAGTCTTTAATTAACTATAGTTCAACCTCATTCACTTTGAAAAAGAATGTTTATAAACTAACATGATGCATGATATGCAAGTGCAAAATAAGAGAATTGAAAAATAGATTTGGAAAGAGATTGATTTGATTTGAAAATAGATTTAAAGAAATAGAATTGAAATTGGAAAGTTTGAAAATTAAAAGTAGAAGTTTGAAAATAGAAATTTTGGAATTTTGAAAATAAATTGGAGTTTGAGATTTGAAAAGATTTTGGAAACCGCACCCATGAGGGTGGAATTGAAAATTAGAAAAATGTTGTGACTGCACCTATGAAGGTTGCCTACGTATCCCTTTAGGGGAATCAGGTCAGTCGTAGTTCGGACCGGAGTCCGATTGAAAAGGGATTAATTTGAAGAGAGAGATTGGATTGGAAGATTGAGAGATTGAATTGAAAATTGAATTTGATTTGAAATTGGAAGAGGAGATTGAAAATTGAAATTGAGAAGATTGGATTTTGATTTGAAAAGATAGATTTGGACTTGTTTTAGAAAGATGAAGGTTTAGGAAACCTAGACTTAGGAAAGAGAAGAGACTTAGGAAAGATTTGACTTGACTTGGAAGGATTAGGAGATTAGGAAAGATTGGATTTAGGAAATGTTTGAATTAGGAAAGGTTCGATTTAGGAAAGTTTTGAAATTAGGAAAGTTTTAGTTTTAGGAAAGTTTTCACTTTAGGAAAGTTCTGAATTTAAGAAAGTTTGAAAATTGGAAAGTTTTGAAAATTTGGAAAGTTTTGAAAATTGGAAAGTTTTGAATTTAGAATTGTTTTGATAAAGGGAAGTTTTGAATTTGGAAAGTTTTGAAAACAAGGAAGTTGTGAAAATAAGAAAGTTTCGTTTTGGGAAAGGTTTGAAAAAGGAAAGTTTTCAATTTAGGAAATGTTTGAATTAAGAAAGTTTTGAGTTTAGAAAAAGCCTTAGATTTGGAAAGATTTGAAGTTCAAGAAAGATTTAGAATTTAGAAAGCTTGGAAGTTTAGAAAGATTTAACTTAAGAAAGTTTTGTATTTAGGAAACTTTAGACTTGAAAAGATTTGAAATTTGGAAAGTTTAGGATTTAGAAAGTTTTAGAGTTTAGAAAGATTTAAGATTTTAGAAAGTTTTAGAGTTTTAGAAAATCTTGAAATTAGGAAAGGATTGAATTTAGGAAAGGTTTAAAAGCTTGAATTTAGAAAGTTAAGATTTGGAAAGGGGGTTGAATTAGGAAATGGTTGAATTAGGAAAGATTTTTATGTTCAAGTTTTGGAAACTTAAGATTTAGGAAAGTGAAGGATTAGGAATGATTTGAATTAGGAAAGAGTTGGATTTTAAAAGGGATTGGATTTTTTTTTGAAAAGAGAAAGTTTGATTTTATTTCCAAAAACGGAGGATAGGATCTAGTTTCTTAAATGGGGAGATTTGATTTGGTTTCCTAAAGGGAAGATAGGATTTGGAAAAGGAGATTCTAGAAACCCTAGATTTGAAAAATTGTAGTTTTGACGTAGAAAAAAGGTTTTGGAAACATGTATATTTTTGATGTGAAAATATGAGGTTTTGGAAACCTAGGTTTGGGGCAAAGTTTGAAAATCATGTTTTTGGGAAGAAAATTTAGGGTTTCCTAACGGTTAGCTCTAGGGCTTGACTTGAACTCTAAGGAAAGAGATTTTTGGAAAATACGCTTTTGGAAATGAGTTTTTGGAAGGAAATCCTAGGGAAGAGTTTTTGGAAAGTGAATTTGGAAAGAGAGTTTTTGAAAAAAGATTTTAAAGAGAAGGAGTTTTGGAAAGTGTATTTTTCAAAACGTAGACTTTGGAAGGAAAATCCTAGAGGGGAATTTCTAGAAGGGAGATTTTGGAAAAGAGAGTTTTTGGAAAGATTTTTGGAGAGAGTTTTTTGGAAGGTGAATCTAGGGAGTGTTTTTAGAGGGTGAATTTTGAGGAAAAGATTTTGGAGAGAGAATTTTGAAAAATAGATTTTGGAAGGGAGTTTTTGAAAACAATTTTGGAGGGGAGAGTTTTAGGAAAGTATGTTGAAAAAGAGATTTTTTAGGAAAAGATTTTTAAAGAGAGAGTTTTTGGAAAGTATAAAAAACATCTCACTTTCCTAAAGCGATTCTAGCCATAAGAGGGCTAGAACCACTTTAAGAAAGTGGTTTTGAAAACAAGGTTTGAAAATATAGACCAAAAGGCCACCTTTAATATAACACTTTTCTAAAGCAACCGTAGCCATGGAAAGGCTAGAATCACCCTAGAATTGTGGTTTTGAAAACAAGTTTTTGAAAAAGAGATTTGGATGCAATTTTGAAAACAAGTTTGAAAATAATTTTTGAAAACAACTTTTAGAAAACGAACTTTGGAAGATGCAAGACTATGATATGCACAATGCAATTTGGGGGTCGTGAACATACAAGGCTAAGGCTTCACCACATAATCAAGGGGGCCGGACCCACGTGGTCTTTGGTTAGACTAGAAGAAAGCCCCCGACACGGTGACTCTCCAATAGCTCAATCCTACACATGGACTGGGAATCCCCTTGTTTCAAGCATGCAAAGAAGGGGGGGGGGGGGGGGGAAAGAGATGGGGGATTAAAATAGAGGAAACCCAAGTGGGTTGGAGAGAGAAGAGAGAGGGGGGAAGTGCAGAAAATTAAATAGGGAGCCTACCTTGTTTCTTGTTTATTTTGCGCGCCGTGCTGTCTTCGGTCTTTGGTCTTCGGTCTTGATCTTCACCTTCAGTCTTCAAGGATTGTCTTCAAGCTTTGGATGGCTGCTCTTCAAGTCTTCAGAGAGTGGTTGAATGCTAGTGTATGAGTGTATGGGGGAGTGTATGAGTGTATAGGAGGCTAGGGTTTGTGTATAATGGCTAGGGTTTGGGAAAACCTAGGGAGGCTAGGGTTTTGGAGGTGCTCGAGCTCTGTATATCGAAATATAGGATTTTTAGGTTAAGTTTGCATACCTCTTTCACGTTGAACGAGGCTCTATATTTATAGAGGGAAGACAAACCTGGCGCCTGTTGCAGTGGCGCCAGGCCAAATTCTACACTAGTGCCACTAGAAGTGGCGCCAGCCAATTAGGAAAGATTTAAAGTTGGCAAGCAACGTATCTTTAACTAGATTTCGGCACCTGTACTAGTGACTACCATGTAAACTTTAGCCTGGCTTCACTAGGAGTGACTCTGGAAAGTCCAGGAATGATTTGAAGGAGTCGGGAGTGACCCGGAAGGCCAGAAAGGAGCAGGAACACTTAAAATAGCGTTCTGGAGGTATTTGACTTGAAAAGTGAGGATAAGATGTGTCGGAAAGGTTGACCGAGCCTTTAGGGGCAAAACGGTCAACCGGACCGCAAAACTGCCGGGACAGACTCAAACTGTCCCGGAAGAAGACTTGGGATCTGGAAACATTATTTAGAATGTTCCCAGAGGTTGCTGGTTTGATTCCCAAGGCCGGAGTGGTCGGAAATGGAGACCGGCCCACCAGGGGCAAAATGGTCATTTTGTACCGGGTTTGCCGGAACTGACTCGGAATGATCCAGAAAGGTAAGAGAAGGTTGAGAATACTATAAAAAGTGTTCTCAGGTCATTACCGGTTTGATACTCAAAGCCGGTATGGTGGAAGAAGGAGACCGACCCTCTAGGGGCAAAACGGTCATTTTTACCGGGTTGGCCGGAACTGACTCGGAATGATCCGGAAAGGTAAAGGAAGGTCGAGAATACTATAAAAAGTGTTCTCGGGACATTACCGGTTCGATACTCAAAGCCGGTGTGGTTCCCGGGGCATCCGAATGCCTAGGGGCAAAATGGTCATCCTGACCGAAAAGTCTCGGAAAAGGTCCTAAGGGTAGTTTGGTCCTTTTCCACCGAAGTGGGCTAACAGCCACTGGTGTTGACCTAGGTTTTGAGTGTTTCCGCCATTCTAACGGTCTGAGTATTTTCGCTACTCGGACGGGGTTGAGTATTTCCGCTACTCGGACGGGGTTGATGATTTGGGAGTATTTCCGCTACTCTAACGGCTTTGTGAGTATTTCCGCTACTCTAATGATTCTGTGAGTATTTCCTCTACTCTAACGGTTCTGTGAGCACTTCCGCTACTCTAATGGTTTTGTGAGTACTTCCGCTATTCTAACGGTTCTGTGAGTGTTTCTGCCACTCTAACAGTTTGGTGAGTAGTTTTGCTACTCGGACCGTCTCGAGGAATAAACTATCTCGAGAGAGGGATTGGAAAGGGGTCTTACCGTCTCTGAAGAGACGTGCCTGGATTGGAACCGTCTCGAGGAATAAACTATCTAAAGAGAGGGGTTGGAAAGGGGTCTTACCGTCTCCGAAGAGACGTGCCTGAGTTTTGAGTGTTTCTGCCACTCTAACGGCTTTTTGAGTATTTCCGCTACTCTAACGGTTTTGTGAGTGTTTCCGCCACTCTGACGGTTTTGTGAGTGTTTCCGCCACTGTAACGGTTTTGTGAGTAGTTTCGCTACTCTAACGGTTCAGTGAGTATTTCCGCTACTCTAACGGTTCTGTGAGTAGTTTCACTACTCTAACGGTTCTGTGAGTATTTTCGCTACTCTGACTATTCTGTGAGTAGTTTTGCTACTCGGACCGTCTTGAGGAATAAACTGTCTCGAGAGAGGGATTGGAAAGGGGTCTTATCGTCTCTGAAGAGACGTTCCTGGATTGGAACCGTCTCGAGGAATAAACTGTCTCGAGAGAGGGGTTGGAAAGGGGTCTTACCGTCTCCGAAGAGACGTGCCTGAGTTTTGAGTGTTTCCGCCACTCTAATGGCTTTGTGAGTATTTCCACTACTCTAACGGTTTTGTGAGTGTTTCCGCCACTCTGACGGTTTTGTGAGTGTTTTCGCCACTCTAACGGTTTTATGAGTAGTTTCGCTACTCGGACCGTCTCGAGGAATAAACTGTCTCGAGAGAGGGATTGGAATTGGAATAAGAAAGAACAATGCCCCTAAGGGCATTTTTGTCATTTTGCCTCTATTTGGGCCTAACAGGCCCGCGAAGTAATGGAAAGACGGAATTTGGACTAGAGGATTGGTTTCGATTGGAATATGTCCATAATGACTTGAAAACAAGTCTGGACGGAGTGTAGACTGCCGAGCGGTCAAAAATGGGGTGCTTACAGTTACCAGTTTGATACCCAGAGCCAGTGTGGTCGGAAAAGGAGACCGGCCCACTCAGGGCAAAATGGTCATTTCGCACCGGGTTTGTCGGAACTGACCCGGAATGATCCGAAAAGGTAGAAGAAGGTTGAGAATACTATAAGAAGTAATCTCAAGAGGTTACCGGTTTGATACCCAGACCCGGTGTGGTTCCCGAGGCGTTCAGATGCCTAGGGGGAAAATAGTCATCTTGACCAAAAAGTCTCAGAAAAGGCCTAAGGGGTAGTTTGGTCATTTTTCACCGAAGTGGGCTAGCAGGCACTGGTGTTGACCTGGGTTTTGAGTGTTTCAGCCACTGTGACGGCGGTCGTCGTGACACAGGGGTTTGTTGTCAATTCCCTATATCGACCTATTTACGAGTATTTCCGGTACTCGGACGGTTATGATGTTTGCGAGTATTTTCGCTAATCAAACCGTCTCGAGGAATAAACTGTCTCGAGAGAGGGATTGGAAAGGGGTCTTATCGTCTCCGAAATGACGTGCTTGATTTGGAACCGTCTCGAGGAATAAACTGTCTCGAGAGAGGGATTGGAATTGAAAAGAGGACTTACCATCTTCGAAAAGACGTGCCTGATTTGGAACCATCTCGAGGAATAAATTGTCTCGAGAGAGGGATTAGAAAGGGGATTTACCGTCTTCGGAAAGACGTGCTCGATTTGGAACCGTCTAGAGGAATAAACTGTCTTGAGAGAGGGATTGGAATTGGAAAGGGGACTTATCGTCTCTGAAAAGACGTGCCTGATTTGGAACCGTCTCGAGAAATAAACTGTCTCGAGAGAGGGATTGGAATTGAAAAGAGGACTTACCATCTTCGAAAAGACGTGCCTGATTTGGAACCGTCTCGAGGAATAAACTGTCTCGAGAGAGGGATTGGAATTGGAAAGGGGACTTACCATCTTCGGAAAGACGTGCTTGATTTGGAACCATCTCGAGGAATAAACTGTCTTGAGAGAGGGAATGGAAAGGGGACTTACCGTCTTCGGAAAAACGTGCCTGGTTTGGAATAGATTTACCGTCTCGAGGAATAAAATGTCTCGAGGGAGGGGTTGGAGTTGGAATTGGAAAAGACAATGCCCCTAAGGGCATTTTGGTCATTTTGCCTCTATTTCGGCCTGGCGGGCCCGCGAAGCAATGGACAGATAGAATTTGGACTTAGAAAGTTAGTTTTGGTTGGAATATGCCCATATTGACTTGAGTACAAGTCTGGACGAAGCGTAGATTGCCGAGCGGTCAAAAAAGGGGTGCTTATAGTATGCTACATGCATTCAAATTTTGTTCAAATCGACCAACTTTCGATCAACAGTCGAGATTTAACCAGTACACAGGGTGCCACATGTCGGCAATGGAACAGTACCTACGCATGTCCTACATGCGCCAGGTCAAATTTTGGTCAAGCGCATGTAGCACATGTGCCTGACCTGTTCCAGAATGCCTATAAATACCAGAGCCCCCTTTGCATATTCCAACTCCGATTTTTGATGCGAAGCTCTGCTAAAGTCACTCCAGAATTGCAAATCTCTATACACACTTCATCCGTCCAACACTTAGGTTAGATTCTATCATCCCCAAGCCTGTATACTTCACATACAAAGCCTTATACACCATCAAACACTCTCTACCAGCCCTTTAAACCTTCTTGAAGTCATTCAAGCTCCAATCAAAGTATCCTTGGAAGACTACAAGTGTGTTGAAGGCAAAAGGTGGTATCCCTTTTACATTTGTGCTTTCCCCCACTCTTCTCTTCTCCCTCCTAGCCTACTTAGGCTATTCTCTATTTTAATCCCCATCTTCAACCCCCCATTTTTGCATGCTTAAGTCAAGAGGGCTCTTAGATCATGCCTAGAGGAAAGCAAGTGAGAGTCACCATGTAGGGGGCCCTCTCACTAGCCTACTTTGAGATGGTATGACCTAGGAGCCCCTTGTTTATGTGGTGTAGCCTAAAAGCCTTGTATGTAATCATGACCCTTTACATATTACTATTTTGATCATATCTTGTGTGCTTGGCTTCATTTTTATGCTTATTGTCATGTTCTATAATGCTTCCATTACTCTTAAACTCCATGTCATTTCCAAGCTCTATATTTCTTTCAAAAATTGTTCCAAGAGTTGGCTCCTTGAAGCTTAGGATGGGACCTTAGAAATCATGCCTTAGAAAATCCCCTTCTAACCCCTTAACTCCCACCTTGGCATCATGACATTTTAACTTGCATAAGGGTTGCTTTCCAATTCTCTAATTTCCAAGGTTTCCATTCTTTTAAGTGTAGTTGTTGGAATGACCCTATGGACCCTCTCTTGAGTTGTTTTCCTTTTATTTGGTCATAGGAACCCTCTTTTGATGGAATGACCTCCTACAAAAAATGATTTTCAAAACTCTTTTCAAAAATGGTTATCAAAAACTCATTCCCTCCATCTTTGCATTAAAAATGGTGCCTTAAAAAGTTGTCATCTCCATGTTGATTTTTAGACCCCTTTATACTCTTGTCAAGATTATGGTTATAATGGCTCCAAGAAAACCTTCTTTTGAATGATTTTCAAACATCATCCATGTAAACCATGTTCTTGGCTAGAGTCAAAACTTTCATGGAAATGATCTTCAAAAAGATTGTCAACCCAAGTCCATTGTATAGCATGTTTTGTTTTTTTCAAAAACTCTTTCCAAAAGTGCATTAAACCAACTTTCAAAACCATTTTCCAAACCAACCCTAGGTTAACTTGACCCTAGTTGTCCAACCCTAGGTTAACTTGTTATCCAACCTTAGGATAACTTGACCCTAGTTATCCAACCTTAGGTTAACTTGACCCTAGTTGTCCAACCCTAGGTTAACTTGACCCTAGTTAACCAACCCTAGGTTAACTTGACCCTAGTTAACCAACCCTAGGTTAATTTGACCCTAGTTATCCAACCTTAGGTTAGCTTGACTCTAGTTCACTCACCTTAGGTTAACCTAACCCTAAGTCATCTTAACCTTAGGTTAACCTAACCCAAGTTAGTTAACCATAGGTCATCTTAACCCTAGGTTAACCTAACCCAAGTTACTTAACCCTAAGTCACCCCTAACCTTGGGCTAACCCAATCTAGGTTGGTATGCTTCAAGGTTCCAACTCATGAACCCTTTTCTAAATGGTACTCAATTTCAAACCATTCTCATAACCCATTTTTCCAAAATCTCCTACTCTCTTGATTTCAAAAAACTAACTCCATAAACTCTTCAAATGTTCTTACACTTCACCTTCAAGGCGATTCCAAAAATGTTTTCAAAAGGTCATAAACCTAAGGTGTCCCTAGCCCTCTCATGGTTAAGGATTCCAAGGACAAGTGATAAATCAAGAACAACCTCTAAGGTTGTCCATGTTAAGATTCCAAACCCTTAGCCATTTCTAAAAAGTACTTTCAAAAATTAATTCATCCAAACATTCTAAAGTCATGCCTCCAAGGTTTCAAAACAAGACTTCAAAAACACTTTCAAGTTCTCTTGCGTCATGCCAAAGCATTTTTCCAAAACTCCCTCAAATTGATCCAAAAACATTTTCAAAACACTCCATCATCCAATTTTAAGTCAAAACTTCAAAGACCTCAAAGTGTCTTAAACTTTTCCAAAGACCTCAGAGTGTCTTTAACTTTTCCAAAGACCTCCAAGTGTCTCAAACTCTTCCAAAGACCTCCAAGTATCTTAAACTTTTTCAAAGATCTCAAAGTGTCTTAAATTTTTTCAAAGACCCCAAAGTGTTTTCAAACCTTCCAAAGGCCCTAATGTGCCTATTTTCCATCGGGCTTTTGCCCGAACTACGAATGACTTGATTCTCGCCAAATGAGATATGTAGGCAATCTAAAATTGTGCGGTCATAACTTTTATTTCAAACCCAATCCCTTTTTCAAAAATTCTAATCAATTCAAAGTTCTTATTCCAAACTCTTTCAAAACCCTCATTATTTTCAAACTTCTTCCAAAAACTTGCATCATGCATCATCCATCCGAACAGTAATGACTAAAAATTCTAAAGTGGATAATAAACGGATAATGGTAACCAGTTATTTTAGTGAGTGAACCAGGGTGATTAGACATGTAGGTACCGAAAGGGTAGGGTAGGGTGATGATCTTAGGATATCTTCCCTACACGTAACCAACCCCCGAATCATAGATTTCTATTTTTAAATGACCAAAATGGAGTTATTTTCAAAAGGGCTTAAATCTTTCCAAAGGTTGCCAAACAACCTATTTTCTTAAAAAGCATCTCTTATGGAAGTTTTCAAAACCTTTTCCAAAAACTCTAAGTTTAGTCTTCGGATTAACACTTAGTTTTAGGTGCCCTAACTCACATTAATCAAGTTAGGTGGCCACTCCTATTTTTTCGAAAAGCCCTTAGTCAAACCAATTTTCAAACCTTGTTGCACTTGTCCTTCTAGGAGGATGACTTCTAGTGACAGAGTTCCGTGCTTTAGGGTCTCAGAGCCGAAATGACCTTGGACACCCAAAAATCGGGGCGCGATAGCTGGCGACTCCACTGGGGACGCTTAGAGGGTTAGGCCATTAACATGTTGTCGCACCCAGATTTTTTGCACTTGAGGAATACACACACAAGCGGGAAAAACACTGTACTCTCTCGTTAGAACTCATCCTCCTAGAAGAATGAGTGCGACTAGGTTTGAATTAAAAATCGGTTTGAATAAACGACTTTTAGAAAAGATTTGGAGTCGCCATCTAACTTGATTAAGGTGAGTTAGGTCACCTAAAAACTAAGCATAATCCGAAGACTACTTTGGAAAACATTCTCAAGAGAGGGTTTTTAAGAAAACGAGTTGTTTACAACATTTGGAAAACATTTAAGCCCTTTTTGAAAATAAACTCCATTTTGGTCTTTGAAAACAATGATTCTAGGTTCAGAGGTTGGTTATGTGTAAGGAAGACGCACTAAGCCATCATCCTACCCCGCCCTTGCGGTACCTACATGTCTATTTACCCTAAATTCACCTATAAGAGTCTTCAACTAACAAATGTTCAATCCTATTCACTTTAGAGAACAATTTTGAAAAGAATGATGCATGATATGTAAGTGCAAGAAAAAGAGTGTTGGAAAATAAATTTGAAAAGAAATTGATTTGATTTAAAAGATATTTGAAAAGATAGATTTGAAATTGGAAAGCTTAGAAATTTAAAATAGAGATTTGAAAATAGAAATTTAGAATTAGAAACTTGGAAGAGCTTAGGAAATTGGAGACTTGAAAAAGGTTGTGGAATTTGAGATTTGAAAAATATTATGACCGCACCCATAAGGGTTGCGTACGTATCATTTTAGAGGAATCAGGTCAGTCGTAGTTCGGACAAGAGTCCGATAGAAAATAGATTTTGGATTTGAACTTAGAATAGAAGATTAAAAGTTGAAATGGAAGAACAGAGACCCTAGACCTAGGAAGATAGGATTTAGAAAAGACTCGAGTTTAAGAAAGACTTGACTCGAATGATGGACTTGGAAGATCGAAGAAAGATTGAATTTAGGAAGGGTTCGAATTAGGAAAGATCCAATCTAGGAAAGTTTCAAAACAGGAAAGTGTAATTTTTGGAAAGTTTCAATTTAGGAAAGTGTTCGAATTAGGAAAATTTTCATTTTAGGAAAGTTTTGAAATTAGGAAAGATTTCATTTTAAGAAAGTATTGAAATTGAAAAGTTTTGAAAGTTGGAAAGTTTAGAATTTAGAAAGTTTTGGATTTGAAAAGATTTGAAGTTTAGGGAAGTTTAGAATTTTAGATAGGTTCAAAGTTTGAGTTTTAGAAAATCTTGAGATTAGGAATGGTTTTGAGTTTAAGAAGGGTTTGACAATTTAGATTTGGAAAGGGATGGAATTAAGAAAGGAGTTGAATTAGGAAAGATTTAGAAGTTTAAAGTTTAAAAATTTAGAAAAGATTTTTATGTTCAAGTTTTGGAAACTTAAGATTTAGGAAAGTAGAAGATTAGAAATGAGTTGAATTAGGAAAGATTTAGGTTTGGAAGGATTGAGATTCATATTTCCTAAAACAAGGGATTGGATTTTGTTTCTAAAAGAGATGTTTTGATTTTGTTTCTAAAAACAGAGGATTGGATCTAGTTTCCTAAAGGGGAGATTGGATTTGGCGTCCTAAAGGGAGATTGGATTTGGCATGAATTTGGAAAGTTGGAGTTTTGGAAATCCTAGTTTTGGGAAGACTATAGTTTTGACGTAGAAAAGAGGCTTTGAAAACTTAAGTTTTGAGGCCAAAATAAGGGATTGTAAATCATGTTTTTGGGAAGGAAAATTAGGCTTTCCTAATTGTTGGCTCCAAGGTTTAACTTGGACACTAAGAAAAGGAATTTTTGGAAAGTGAGTTTTTAGAAAGAGAGATTTTTGAAAGAAAATCCTAGAGAGGAGTTTCTAGAAAGTAAATTTTGAAAAGAGAGAGTTTTTGGAAAGAAATCCTAGAGAGGAGTTTTTAGAAAGAGATTTTTGGGAAGAGTTATTTAGGAAGGAAACGTAAGGAACGTCTTTGGAAAGTGAACTTTGAAGAAAACATTTTTGGAAGGGAGCTTGTAGGAAAGACGTTTTTGGAAAGAGATTGTTGGAAAAGAGTTTGAAGAGAGTTTTCTAAAAAGGAAACCTAGGGAGTGTTTTAGGAAAGGAATTTTCAAGAAAGTGTTTTGGACAGGAGTTGAAAAAGAAGTTTTGAAAAATAGATTTTTGGAATGAGTTTTTAGAAAACAATTTTGGAAAGGAATTTGAAGAAGGAGATTGGAGAGCATTTTTAGAAAGTATGTTGAAAAAGAGGTTTTTAGAAGGAGGGATTTGAAAAGAGAATTCTTAGAAAGCTTATAAAAATATCTCACTTTCCTAAAGCGATTCTAACCATAAGAAATTTAGAACCACTTTAAGCTATTGGTTTTGAAAACAAGAAGGATTTTGAAAATATGAACCATATTGGTCACTTTAAATGTAGCACTTTCCTGAAGCAACCTTAGCCATGAAAAGACTAGAATCACCTTAGGATTATGATTTTGAAAACAAGCTTTGAAAAAGAAGATTTTGATGCAAGCTTTTGAAAACAAGTTTGAAAACGAATTTTAGAAGAATGCAAGATCATGATATGCACAATGCAAAGAGGGTCGTGAACATACAAGGTTAAAGGCTTCACCACATAATCAAGGGGGCCGAACCCACGTGGTCTCCGGTTAGACTAAAAGAAAGCCCCCGACACGGTGACTCTCCAAAAGCCTAATCCTACACATGAACTGGAAATTCCCTTGTTTCAAGCATGCAAGAAGGGAGGGGGGGGGGGGAAGAAAATGGGGGATTAAAATAGAAGAAAACCCAAGTTGGTTCAGAGGGAGAAGATAGAGGGGGGAAGTGTAGAAACGTAAATAAGAAGCCTACCTTGTGTCTTCTTTATTTTTCTTAGCTTTGCGCGCTTTGCTTTGCTTGTCTTTCTTTGGCCTTCACTTCAATCTTCAAGAGTTTGTCTTCAATCTTCAAAGCTTCAGATTGCAACACTTCAAGTCTTCAAAAGAGGCTTTGGAGGCTAGTGTATGAGCGTATAGAAGTGTATGTGAGTGTACAGAAAGCTAGGGTTTGGAAACCTAAAGGAGACTAGGGTTTTGAGAGGCTACAAGCTTTATATATCGAAAAGTAGGATTTTTAGACTGAATTTGCGGACCTCTTGCATGTTGGAGGAGGCTTTGTACTTATAGACATGAGATAGACCTGGCGCTTGTTGCAGTGGTGCCAGGGCAAAATTCCTCTCCTAGTGGCGCCAGGCCATTTTTTGGCTTGGCGCCACTAGTAGTGGTGCCAGCTAGTTAGGAAAGTTGGTTAAGTCGGCAAGCAACGTATCTTTGACAGATTTGGGCGCCTGGATTCACTAGGAGTGACTTCAGAACGTCCGAGAAAGATTTAAGGAGCCGGGAAGGACTCGGAAGGCCGGAAAGGAACAAGAACACTTAAAACAGTGTCTCGGAAGTAATGAAGTTGAAAAAAGATGACAAGATTTGTTGGAAGGGTTGACCAGGCCATCAGTGGTAAAACGGTCAGCCAGGCCGGGAAGCAGCCGAGACGGACATGGAATGTCCCAAAAAAAAAATTGAGACTTGGAAACATTACTTTGATATCCAGAGCCAGTGTGGTCGGAAAAGGCTACCGGCCCACCAGGGGCAAAATGGTCATTTCGCACCGGGTTTGCCGGAATTGACTCGGAATGATCTGGAAAGATAAAGGAAGGTCGAGAATACTATAAAAAGAATTCTCGGGAGATTACCGGTTTGATACCCAGAGCCGGTGTGGTCCCTAGGGCCGCTCGGATGCCTAGGGGCAAAATGGGCATCTTGACCGGAAAGTCTCGGAATTGGCCCGAAACTGACTAGAAAGCACCTAATCATGCTAAATTGCTTTTAAGACAATCTTGGAAGGTGGACTTACCATTTTGAGGACTCATGTGTGTTCTCGAGAAACATGCCAAAAAATGGCCCTAGGGGCAGTTTGGTCATTTTTTACTGGAGTGGCTAGCAAGCACTAGTGTTGACCTGGATTTTGAGTGTTTCCACCACTCTGATGGCGGTCTCGTGATGCAGGGGTTGGTTGGCAATTCCCTATATCGATGTACTTGTGAGTATTTCTGCTACTCTGACGATTGCAATGTTTGCGAGTATTTCCGCTACTTTGACGGTTCGCAATCATTCCCGAGACTGCCTGTAAGCACCCCATTTTTGACCGCTCAACAGTCTACACTCCATCCAAACTTGTACTCAAGTTAATATGGACGTATTCCAATAAAAACCAACTCTCTAAGTCTAAATCCCATATGTCCATCACTTCGTGGGCCCACCAAGCCCAAATAGAGGCAAAATGACCAAAATGCCCTTAGGGGCATTGTCCTTTCCAATTCCAACCCCTGTCTCGAGACAGTTGATTCCTCAAGACGGTAAATGTATTCCAAATTAGGCATGTCTTTCCGAAGACGGTAAGTTCCCTTTCTAATTCCAAATCAGGCACGTCTTTTTGAAAATGATAAGACCCCTTTCCAATTCCGATCCCTCTTTCGTGACAGTTGACGCACCTATACGAACCTATTTAAATGCTCAAATGACCCACCTATGCGAACCTATTTTCAAGCTCTTTAAGAAAGATGTTCGAACAGAATGGGATGATAACTATCAGGCAGTTTTTGAGAAAATCGAAGAATATCTACAGAACCCTTCTGTCCTAGTGGCACCAACCCCAGGATGTCCTTTGTTGATGTACATGTCTGTGTTAGATACTTCCATGGGATGTGTTTTGGGACAACATGATGAAACGGGAAGAAAAGAGCAAGCCATTTATTATCTCAGTAAGAAATTCCTGCCGTATGAAACAAAGTATTTGGATCTTAAGAAAACCTGCTACGCATTAGCCTGGGCAGCTCACAGGCTTCGGCATTATATGCTCTATCATACCACCTTCCTCGTCTCTCAAATGGGTCCCCTCAAGTATATATTCGAGAAACTAACCCTATTCATCAGAATTGCCTGCTGGCACATGATCGTGTAAGAATTCAACATCGTGTTCACTATTTGTAAAGCAGTCAAGGGGCAGGTAATAGCTGATTATTTGGCCGAGAACCCTATTGATGATTATCAATCCGTGGAACCCTAATTTCCTGATGAAAATATACTCTGTGTTGATGATGCATCCGAAGAGCAAGCAGGAGCCGGGTGTATTTCGACAAGGCTACTAACAAAAAGGGAGCTGGCATTGGAGTAGTAGTAGTGTCAAGAGCAGGCAATCACTATCCAATTGTGGTTAAGCTGCAACTTGAACGGTGCACCAATAACATCGCCGAATATGAGGCTTGCAACCTGGGATTAAGATTGGTATTAAAAATGAAAATTGACGAACTGGTTGTTTTCAGCGATTCAAATCTGGTTATTCAGCAATCCAAGGATGTATACCAAACTCGAGATGCCAAACTTTCCCCGTATCATCAACAAGTCAGAGATTTGTGACAGTTATTCAGAAGTGTGGATTTTCATCATGTACCCCGAGCAGAGAATAGTTTTGCCGACGCCTTAGCTACATAAGCTGCAGCAATCAAGGTCGACAAGGGCACTGAAATACCCCCTTTACAGATCTTTACCAGGGATATCACTTCCTATTGCCTGCACACAACTGTTGAACCTAGCGAGAAACCATGGTTTTATGAAATCCAGAGGTATATCCAGGCCAAGACATTCCCCGACGCAGCATTACAACGAGATAGGAAGACTATTTGTTGTTTGGTGAGACATTATTTCATGGTAGGAAATGAGCATTTCAGGAGATCATGGTTCGGGCCTCTAAGATGCGTCTATGCTATCAAAGCCAAAGTTATCATGGAGGAAGTGCACGAAGGAGTTTGCGGTTCCCACATGAATGGCCACACGCCTGCAAAGAAGATTCTCCGGACAGGGTATTACTGGTCAACAATGGAGTCGGATTGTATTAGATACGTTCTTCGGTGTCACAAGTGCCAGATACATGGGGATAAGATCAAAGCACCGCCAACTAAGCTCCATTCCATGTCAGCCCCGTGGCCTTTTTCTATATGGGGGATAGATATGATTGGGCTTCATCCTAGTCGCCATTGATTATTTCACTAAATGGGTGGAAGCTGTCTCTTACATTCATGTCACCAAGAAGGTCATAGAAAGCTTCATAAAAAATCACATCATCTGCCGGTATGGGATTCCCGAGTCACTCATTACTAACAATGCTTCCAATCTGAACAACGAGTTGATATCAAAGCTATGCCAAACATTTCGCATTACTCACCGAAATTCGGTCACCGACCGGCCTCAGATGAACGGAGTAGTGGAAGCAGCCAACAAGAACATTAAGAGAATAATCCGAAAAATGATTGACAACTATAGAGATTGGCATAACAAACTTCCTTTTGCACTGATGGCTTACCGAACTACTATGAGGGTCTCCACCGGAAGTACTCCTTTCGAGTTGGTTTACAGCACCAAAGCAGTTATCCCTATTGAGATTGAGATTCCTTCTTTAAGGATCTTAACAGAAACCAAACTAGATGAAGCAGAATGGATCAAAAACCGGTATGCCCAACTCTGCTTGCTAGACGAGAAATGGCTAGCTGCGGTTTACCACGCTCAATGCTACAGAAGGCGAATGGCCAGAATGTTTGATAAGAAGGTACGACCTCGATTATTCCAACCGGGAAATTTGGTGCTCAAGAAGTTGTTCCCCCATCAAGAGGTAGCATAGGGGAAATTTGCTTCAAACTATGAAGGGTCATTCGTGGTAAAGAGAGTCCTATCTGGAGAAGCTCTAGTTTTGGAGGAAATGGATGGCCAAGAATTGCCTAGCCCATTGAATTCAGATGCTGTCAAACACTACTACATATGATTCCGAAAGTTAGACCTTTGGTTTCTATGGAGAAGCAATAAAATCTACTCTCCTCATTCTCCATTAATCAATAGGGTAGTGTTTCAAGGGTAAAGCTCTATGGATTAAACAATCTAATTCCAAGATGATGAGAAGCCCTCGTTTCATTTTCTATCCAATTAAAATGCATATATATATAACCTTTGTCAAACCCTTAGAGCCGGTTACTTTCTTTTAGGAATATTCCCCAACAAAGTGATCATGTTAAGTCAAAGTAGAGGCACTGGAGATATGCGTAAAAAAAAAACAAAAAAAAAAAAAAAAACCCTTGAAGTATTACTTTAAGTTTTCACAAACATTGGTATTAACGTCGTTGGTAAAAAAAAAAAAGTGTCCGATGAGAAACTCGAAGAAAGATGGGAATATGTAGAAAAAGTGCTACTAAACCAAAAACTATTGATGGTGATCACTAGTAGAATGGTAGGCTTGAGCCTTTTCTATTTATTTCAAAAGTAAAAAACCCACACCACAAACCCTAAAAGTCCTATCAGATTAGAGTTAAATTGATTAGTCCAAATGAGCTTACTAAAATATGCCATTGGCTAGAGAATGATGCAAGTAGCGTTTAGGAGCTTCTCAACAGAAACCGAAGACCAAGCTAAGGAAAGAGAGAGAAAGAAGAGAGAAAAGTTAAGCGCTTCCCGAGGATGCAGTCAAAACCCGAAAGGGCATCGTAGGTAAAAGGTTGGGATGTGGCAAGATACAAAACTGTCGACCCTAGCAAAAACCTGCAAAGGCGCCTTGGTGTGAAAATGACAGAGCTGGGATTGGTGAAAACCCTCAAGGGCACTAGTAGTAAAAATAGCAAAAATAAAAAAGAGGAGGGTTGGGAGCAAGAGATTTAGATGTAAGAAATAGCTCAAGCTACTGCATTCCCCAGAAGTTAATGTATGAAAGTAATAGTGTAAAAGTCGGAAGGCATTCTCCGGCTTAGCCCAGTTAAAGCTAAAGGAAGCAGAGGTTCCTTTCGTGGGACAATCAGTGAGTCAGAGAATTAAACAAAAGGGAGTTATCTTTCATTGAGCTGCAATTTTTCATTTAACTTTCCTCAAGTTTGTTGCTATACTAACCGTACAGGGAAAATCATACCAAAAGTATAGGAACCCATGAGTTCATAAGACAAAAAGGAGTACAATGCTAAACAAAGTATGTTTTCTATAAATGCAGAAATTAGTAGATCTAAGAGCGAGGGGCAAAAATATATCTCTCCCCGTCATTATCAGAGGAGGAATCAGCTATGCAGGGATCCACTAGCTTGCCAACCACAAGAGGAGCACTTGAAGAACTACTAACTGCAGAAGACCCAAGTCGGCCCTACTCGTAGTCCGCACATCTGGCCTGAAGCATGTCCCTCTCTTGAGTAAGGGACTCCACAGTCTCCCGCAAAGATTGACTATCCATCACATCACCCTCCAGGGAAGTGGAACTGCCTAGAACGCCTCGTGGCCGCCTACGTACCCTCGTAGCACTCAAAGGTGGGTCATCACATGTTGATCTGGCTGTTGCTAACTGCATCTCCAGTGAAGCTACCTTAGTGTCTCTCATCCTCAACCGGTCATGTAATATCCGTATCAGGCGGCGGTTCTCCTGCCTATGACGATGCCCCTAAACAATCATAGTAGTCAAGAAGTCGGTATACCCTATGAGAGGTAAAGGAGTCTGAATGAGAAGATCCCCAAGTCTACTAGGACCCAGCACGTAGCGTCGAAGCCAACAGTGATAGGCCTCAGTCGCAAAGGGCATGACAAAGAACGAACCATCATCATCAACATGAGGAAGCAAAGATCTCCATGTATCCATAACTCTCTCCACTAATGCTCTTGGGATCGACGCCTTGAAGAAAAGAGTGAACTTGGCTGCAGATGCTGAAAAAGGGATATCCTGACTCCTACCAAGCTGTCGTAGAACCCGAATCCCAAAGAAAGGGGAAATTCCCCGCAGGCCTACTAGGGGCACGAAGGCTCTCCAGGAAGGCCGAACTCTCAAGCAATACCTACCAACCAGCCCTGAATACCACCTGACTGTGCCTGACCTCATGCTCTGGAGGTAGTCAGCCCAAGATGCAACGGTTTATGGAAATCTCCCCTCATCTGCCATGACGCCCTGAGATCTCGTCAGGGAATGTATATGATCAAGCTCAGGATACCATGTATGCTGGAACAAAGGAGTAACAAACAAGTGCCCAATCGCCCAGAGCTGGAAAAGAGTAGCGCATCCCCGGAAACGAGCATCAACGGTCTGCTAGAATCTCGTAAGACTCACAAAGGTCTCCCCTACAATCATGGGAGCATATGAATGCCCCTTACGGATCAAGGCTAGCGGTGCATATAGTCGACAGTCCATTAAATCATCTTCTCATGGGAACACCAAGTAGTTCAGCAGAAGCAAGGCCAAAGCAACCATACGAGAAAGAGCCCAATCCTGGGAAGTGTGCCACTCACCCAAATGGACTCGCATACTCTTGGGAAACTCAAAACGGGAAAAGTGAAACTTTGCTGGGACGTAAGGAAACTGGGGCAAAGAAGAAGATGAAAGAACTGTGCACCTGAGTCCGAGCTGGGACGAAACCACTGTAATTCAACCATCTGGGATGAGGGGTCCCACAATGTCAGTAGAAACATCTCGGAAACCCAGAAGAAACCCATACTCGTGAGGAGTAGGGGTAAGCTCACACTCCACAAAGCGGAAAAGAGACAAGTCAGGCTGCCAGAAGGGAATTACTACCTCCATAAGCCCGGGAATAAGATGCACTGATAGAAGTGAAGCCACCCGACCAAAGGACCGGAGAAAGATATCCTGCTCATCCGAAGGGTAACTACCGTGCCAAGCTTTCAGTCGACTCAAAACTGCATCTGCTATCCTGAGAAGGTAAGGCAAGGTAAGAGGTGTGAATGTACCATATATGCAATAAATAATAACTTAATAAAGCAAAATAAAAATAAACAACTAACACAAAAAATATAAAAAATAAAAAATAAAATAATAAATAAATAATAAATAATAATAATAAATAAAAAGATTTCAAATGATAAGTCAAAAACGAAATTTCCACACATCTTGATTTTTCTAAATCAAATCTCAAGGGTTTTCTGTCTTTTCCCTTCAAAAAGACTTTATTTCTAAAAACCTTTTCTAATTCTTTCCCTAATTTCTAAAAATTTCGGCAGAGTTTTGTTCAAAAATGGCCCCTACAACATCCAAGACATCAACACAAAATACAAAACGTGCACTTCTGTCACAATCACATAACAACAGCACCCGTGCACATTTTTTAATTTTTTAAAATTTTCAAAACATATGTTTTACTTTTCCAATGAATCAATGGTTTTCAAAAATGCTTTAAATTTCTTCAAAATCATTTCAAAAGTTTTTCAAAAATATTCCTACATCTTCCAAATTTTAAACTCTAAGGAATTTCATCAATTTCCCGAGTTTTCTCATTTTCTTAAATTTTCTAAGTATTTTTCTGTTTTTCAAAAAATAAAAAATTCAACGAGTTTTCAAAAAGTCACAAAACTTCTCACGGTTGATAAACACATTTTTCTAAGGCACATTATATAAAAATCTAGCCAGAAAACCCAATGTCCAAGCCTGTGGGAACAAATCCCCTATTCCTGTAGAAAACCCCGTTCACATATTCACATATAATCACTCAAATTCAATCAAACAAGCACTAAAATGCAAAAAAAATATCACAATCATGTTCAAAACATATCAAAACATCAATTTCCACTATTCACATGATTCAAACGAAATTCTACACATCAAAATCAACAAAAATTTGAAAACTCACTTTTTAGAAGTTCTCCGGCGAAATCTTCTCTTCCGGTGACTTTCCTGGCGACGTGGTCTCTTTCTGGCAATCACCCGTGGTCCCCAAGAAGTGCCCCTTCAATTTTCAAGTCGGTTTCCCTGCAAACACTCTCGATTCTCCACAAACTCTTCAAAATGCCGCAACTGTTTGAACCAGAAATTTTCTAGTTTTGTTCCCAAGCCTAGCGCCACTAGCAGAGGTGCCAAGCCTTCTCTGCAAAAGGCGCCACTCTCAATGGTGCCAGTGTCCAATTATGGGCAGCTTTGCCCTTTTTCCAACCAAAACTCGTTTTCGAAGGCCTTTTTAGCCTGCTATCCATTTCCGACCCCCGTTGTCGAAAAATTCCCAATGTCTATCCTTTTGACTGCCTCGCGGTCAACATGATGGCCTTCTATCCATTTTCGACCCCCGTTGTCGAAAAATTCCCAATGTCCGTCCTTTTGACTGCCTCGCGGTCAACATGGGACTCTTAGTTTTATTGTTTTCTGTCTTTGACAAGCAAAGACAGAAAAAAGGGGCAACTGTAAGCACCCCATTTTTGACCGCTCGGCAGTCTACACTCCGTCCAACTTGTACTCAAGTCAATATGGACATATTCCAATCGAAACCAACTCTCTAAGTCTAAATCCCGTCTGTCCATTGCTTCGTGGGCCCACCAGGCCCAAATAGAGGCAAAATGACCAAAATGCCCTTAGGGGGCATTGCCCTTTCCAATGCCAACCCTTCTCTCGGGACAGTTGATTCCTCGAGACAGTAAATCTATTCCAAATTAGGCACGTCTTTCTAAAGACGGTAAGTCCCCTTTCCAATTCCAAATTAGACACGTCTTTCCGAAGACGATAAGACCCCTTTCCAATTCCAATCCCTCTTTCGAAATAGTTGATTCCTTGAGACAGTAAATTTACTTCAATCAGGCGCGTCTTTCCGAAGACGATAAGACCCCTTTCCAATTCCAATCCCTCTTTCGAGACAATTTATTCCTCGAGACGATCTGACATGTTTTTTGAAAAAAATCTCTTCAAAACGGTAAGTCCCTTTAAACTTGTCAACCGGGACGAGACCCCAACTCCCCTAGATGGTAGAACGGTCCACCTTTGGCGCCTGCTAGCCCGCCAATACAGAAATGTCCGTTTAGGCACGCCTTTTGAGAAAGTTGTTTCTCAAGCGCTAAGTCCCCTTTAGCAGCTTTCCGAGATCAGACAGTCTCGGGAATGATCGCGAACCGTCAGAGTAGCAGAAATACTCACAAACATCACAACCGTTAGGGTAGCGAAAATACTCACAAGCAAGTCGATATAGGAAATTGCCAACAAACCCCTGTATCACACGACAGCTATTAGAGTGGCAGAAACACTCAAAACCTAGGTCAACATCGGTGCTTGCTAGCCCACTTCGATAAAAAATGACCAAACTGCCCCTTGGGTCTTTTCCGAGACTTTCGGGTCAATATGACCATTTTTCCCTTAAGCATCCAAACACCCTGAGAACCACACCAGCTTTGGATATCAAACCGGTAACCTCCCGAGAATACTTCTTATAGTATTCCCAACCTTCCTCTATCTTTTTGGATCATTCCGAGTCAATTCCGGCAAACCCTATACAAAATGACCGTTTTGCCTAGTGGGCCAGTCGCCTTTTTCTAGCCATGCCAGCTCTGGATATCAAACCAGTAACCTCCTGAGATTGCTTCTTATAGTATTTTCAACCTTTCTTTACCTTTCTGGATCATTCTGAGTTAGTTCCGGCAAACCCGATACAAAATGGCCGTTTTGCCCCTAGAGGGCCGGTCGCCTTTTCCGATCACACCGGCTCTGGGTATCAAACCGAAAACCTTTGGGAACATTTTGAATAATGTTTCCAAGTCTCGAGTCTTCTTCCGGGATAGTCCAAATCCGTCCCGGCAGCTTTCTGATCCGATTAACTGTTTTGCCCCTAAAGGTCCAGTCAACCCTTCCAACACATCCTATTCTCACTTTTCAAGTCAAATACCTCCAAGACACTGTTTTAGGTGTTCTTGCTATTTTATGGCCTTTCGGATCATTCCCGGCCTCTTCAAATCATTCCCGGACTTTCCGGAGTCACTCCTAGTAAAGCCAGTCTAAAAATTGCATGGTAGTCACTAGTACAGGCGCCCAAATCTAGTCAAAGATGTGTTGCTTGCCGACCAAAACACTTTCCTAACTGGCTGGTGCCACTGGTAGTGGCATTAAGCCAAGAGTTGGCCTAGCGCCACTCTTAGTGGCTCTAAAAGGAAAATTGGCCTGGGGCCACTACAACAGGCACCGGGTCTATCCCATTTCTATAAATACAGAGCCTCCTCCAGCAAGAAAGAGGTCCACAAACTCAGTCTAAAAACCCTAATTTTCAATACACAGAGCTCGTACACTCCCAAAACCCTAGCTTCCCTAGGTTTTCCAAACCCTAGCCACCATACACAAACCCTAGCCTTATATACACTCATACACACCCCTACACACATATACACTAGCCTCCAACCCTCCACTGAAGACTTGAATTGCTGCAACTACGAAGATTTGAAGACTGAAGTCGAGCCATCAAAGATCAAGACTGAAGTGAAGCAAAGACCGAAGAAAAGCAAAGCAAGCAAAATAAATAAAACACAAGGTAGGTTTTTGTTTTACGTTTCTGCACTTCCCCCTCTCTCTTCTCTCTCCTAACCCACTTGGGTTTTCTCTATTTTAATCCCCTATCTCTTTCCCCCCCTTTCTTTGCATGCTTGAAATAAGGGGACTCCCGGTCCATGTGTAAGATTAGACTATTGGAGGGTCACCATGTCGGGGGCTTTCCTTTAGGCTAATCGGAGACCACGTGGGTTCGGACCCCTTGATTATGTGGTGAAGCCTTAACCTTGTATGTTCACGACTCCAAATTTGCATTGTACACATCATTATCTTGCATCTTTCCAAAATCGTTTTCCAACTCATTTTCAAAATTTGCATTAAACTTGTTTTCAAAATTGCATCAAAATTTTCTTTTTCAAAACTTGTTTTCAAAATCACAATCCTTGGGTGATTTTAGCCTTTCCATGGCTAGGGTTGCTTTAAGAAAGTGTTAAATTTAAAGTGACTTTTATGGTCCATATTTTCAAATCTTGTTGTTTTCAAAACCACTTTCTTAAAGTGGGTCTAGCCTTCTTATGGCTAGAATTACTTTAGGAAAGTGTCACATTTTTATACCTTCTAAAAACTCTCTTTTCAAAATTTTCTTTTCCTACAAATCACTTTTTCAACATACTTTCCTAAAACTCTCATTTCCAAAGTTGTTTTCCAAAACTCCCTCCAAAAATCTATTTTTCAAAAACTCTCTTTTCAAAACACTCTCTTCAAGATCCGCTTTCCTAAAAACACTCCCTAGGTTTCCTTCTTAGAAAATGCTCCCTAAAATCTTTCTAAAAACTCTTTTTCCAAAATCTTCCCTCTAGAAACTCCTCTCTAGGATTTCCTTCCAAAATCTTCGTTTCCAAAAACATACTTTCCAAAAACTCTTTCCTTGGTGCCCAAGTCAAGCCCTAGAACTCACGGTTAGGAAACTCTAATTTTCTTTCCCAAAACATGGTTTTCAAGCTTGCTTTAAAACCTAGGTTTCCAAAACCTCTTGTTTTCTACATCAAAACTATACATGTTTCCAAAACCTATTTTCCACGTCCAAACTATAGTCTTCCAAATCTAGGGTTTCTAAAACTTTCCTTTTCAAATCCTTGTCAAATCAAATCTTCCCTTTAGGAAACCAAATCCAATCTCCCGTTTAGGAAATTAGATCCAATCCTTCGTTTTTGGAAACAAAATCAAACCTTCTCTTTTAGAAACAAAATCCAATCCCTTGTTTTAGGAAACAGGAATCCAATCCCTTCCTAATCCAAATCTTTCCTAATTCAACTCTTTCCTAATCTTCTAATTTCCTAAATCTTAAGTTTCCAAAACTTGAACATAAAATCTTTCTTGAATTATAAAATTTAACTTCCACATCTTCCCTAATTCAACCCTTTCCTAACTCTATCCTTTTTCAAATTTTAACTTTTCAAATCTAAGTTTTCAAATCTTTCCTAAACTCAAACCTTTCCTAATCTCAAGATTTTCTAAAACTCTAAAACTTTCTAAATCTTAAACTTTCTAAATTTCAAATCTTTCCAAATTCAAAACTTTCTTAAGTTAAAACTTTCTAAACCCAAATCTTTCCAAAATCCTAAATTTCTAAATTTCAAAATCTTTCCAAATCCAAAGCTTTCCAAGTTCAAAACTTTCTTAAGTTAAGACTTTCTAAATCTAAAACTTTCTAAATTCTAAACTCTCTTAGAACTTCAAATCTTTCCAAATCTAAAAACTTTCTAAACTTAAAACTTTCTTATTTTCAAAACTTCCTTATTTTCAAAATCTTTCCTCCTTCAAAACCTTTCTTAAAATGAAACTTTCTTAATTCAAAACTTTCTTGAGTTGAAACTTTCCTAAAGTCAGAACTTTTCTAAGTTGAAACTTTCCTAAATCCAACACTTTCCTAAAACAAAACTTTCCTATTTTGAAACTTCCAAATCGAAACTTTCCTAAGATGACACTTTGAACCTTTCCTAATTCAAATATTTCCTAAATCCAATCTTTCCTAATCTCCTAAACCTTCCAAGTCGAGTCAAATATTTCCTAAGTCTCTTTCTTAAGTCTAGGTTTCTTAAACCTCCATCTTTCCAAAATAAGTCTAAATCCTTCTTCCAAGTTCTATCTTTTCAAATCAAAATCCAATCTCTTCAATTCCAAAATTCTAAATTTCAATTTTCAATCCTCTATTCTAAGTTCAAATCAAATCTTTTTTCCAATCAAAATCTCTTTATTCCAATCCAACCTTCTATTTTCTATTGAACACTTATCCGAACTACGATTGACCTGATTCCTCCAAAAGGATACGTAGGCAACCCTCATGGATGCGGTCTCCACATTTTCTAAATCTCAAATTCTACAATCTTTTCAAATCTCCAATCTATTTTCAAACTTCCAATTTCAAATTTCTATTTCCAAATCTCTATTTTCAATTCCCAAAATCTTCTTTCTAAATTCAAACTTCTATCTCTTCCTTTTCAAATCAAATCAAATCTCTTTCCAAATCTATTTTTCAATTCTCTTTTCTTGCACTTGCATATCATACATCATGTTAGTTTCTTTTCAAAAATTCCTTTCTAAAGTGGATAGGATTGGACAATAGTTAGTTGAAGACTCTCATAAGTGAATCTACGGTAGATTGACATGTAGGTACCGAAAGGGCGGGGTAGGGTGATGGCTTAGTGCGTCTTCCCTACACGTAACCAACCTCCGAACCTAGATCATTGATTTCAAAGACCAAAAAGAAGTTATTTTTCTAAAAATGGCTAAATATTTTTCAAAGGTTGCCAAACAACTTATTTTTCTTAAAAACCCTCTCTTGAGGAGATATTTTTAAAATTGTTTTTCAAAACCCTAAGTGTAGTTTTTGGATTATGCTTAATTTTTAGGTGACCTAACTCACCTTAATCAAGTTAGGTGGCGACTCCAAACTTTTTCCAAAAGCCCTTTATTCAAATCAATTTTCAATTCAAACCTAGTCGCACTCATTCTTCTAGGAGGGTGAGTTCTAACGAGAGAGTACAGTATTTTTCTCGTTTGTGTGTGTATTCCTCGAGTGCGAAAAATCTGGGCTCAACACTGCCTGATCACGGGAAGTTGCTAAAGGGACTTAGCAGGTGTGCCTGAAACGGACATTTCTGCATTGGCGAGCTAGCAAGTGCCAAAGGTAGACCGTTCTACCATCTAGGGGACTTGGGGTCTCGCCCCGGTTGACAGGTTAAAAGGGGACTTACCGTCTTCGGAAAGACATGCCTAATGGAATATGAAAAGGGGACTTATCATCTTTGGAATGACGTGCCTGATATAGTTGGAAAGGGGACTTACCGTCTTCGGAAAGACGCTCCTAAATTAGAATTGGAAAGAACAATACCCCTTAAGGGCATTTTGGTCATTTTACCTCTAATTAGGCCTGGTGGGCCCGCGAAACGATGGATAGACGGTGTTAGACTTGGAAAGTTGATTTCGATTGGAATACACCCATATTGACTTGAGTACAAGTTTGGATTGACCGTAAACTGCTGAACGGTCAAAAATGGGGTGCTTACAGCTGCCCCTCTTTTTCTATCTTTGCTTGTCGAATACAGAAAACGATAAAGTAAGAGTCACATGTTGATTACGAGGCAGTCGGAGGGACGAACTTTGAAAATTTTTCAACAACGGTTAGAAAATGGTTATTAGGCCTAAAAGGCCTTCAAAAACGAGTTTTGGCGGGAAAAAGGGCAAAGCTGCCCATAACTTGGAAATTGGCGCCACTAGGAGTGGCACCTTTGGCTGAAAAGGCTTGGCGCCTCTGCTAGTGGCGCCAGGCTTTGGAATTAAAACCAGAAAATTCTAGTTTGAACACTCATGGTATTTTGAAGAGTTTGTGGAGAATCAAGAGTCTTTGTGTGGAAATCGACTTGAACCTTGGAGGGGCACTTCTTGGAGATCACAAGTGAATGTTGGAAGGAGACCTTGTCGCCGGAAAAGTCGTCGGAAGAGAAGATTTTGCCAGAGAACTCCTAGAGAAGAGTTTTCAATTTTTTGTTGATTTTGATGTATAAAATTCTGTTTGAGTTGTGTGAACAGTGAAAATTGATGTTTTGATATGTTTTGAACATTATGGTGATGTTATTTTTTGCATTTTGGTGCTTGTTTGATTGAATTTGAGTGATTTTACGTGATCTTGTGAAGTGGGTTTTTAGCAGGAATTGGGGGTTTGTTCCTACAAGCTTGGGCATTGCGTTTTCTAGATAGATTTTTATGTCATGTGCCTTAGAAAAATGTGTTTAACAACCGTGTGAAGTTTCGTAATTTTTTGAAAACTTGGTGAATTTTTGATTTTTTCAAAAATAGAAAAATACTTAGAAAATTAGGAAAATGGAAAAACTCAAGAAATTAATGAAATTTTTAGAGTTTAAAATTTGAAAAAATGTAGGAATATTTTAGAAACCATTTGAAATGATTTTGAGAAATTTTAGGATATTTTTGAATACCATTGATTTATTGACAAAATAAAACAAGTGTTTTGAAAATTTTGAAAAATTAAAAAGTGTGCGCGGGTGCTGATATCATGTGATTGTAACGTCGTGAAGTGCACGGTTTTTGTTTTGTGTTGATGTCATGGGTGTTGTAGGGACCATTTTCAAACAAAACTCTGCCGAAATTTTTAGAAATTAGGGAAAGAGTTGGAAAAAGTTTAGAAATAAAATCTTTTTGAAGGAAAAAGACAGAAAACCCTTGAGATTTGATTTGAAGTTGGAAAAATAAAAGGTATAGAAATTTTGTTTCGACTTGTCATTCGAAATCTTTTTATTTATTTTGTTTATGTTAGTTGTTTATTTTATTTTACTTTATTATGTTATTATTTATTTGTGTGATACCGTATATTAACACCTCTTACCTTGGCTTACCTTTTCAGGATGGTAGATGCGGGTGATGATGGTTCTAAGAGGAGATGCCACTCTGGGAAGGCGGCTCAGATAGATTCCACCAATGGCTCCAGCCGGTCTAGGGGTAGCCGACGATCTACTAAGTAGGCAACGTCTAGTCAGAGTGGTCGGGGGAGTAGGCCACCTGTCGACCCCTTTCTTCTGATTGAGCAAGCCTTTTCAGAGGAGATTGGTGAAGAGGAGGAGGTACCGGGTTTGGGCGACCAGGTCATTGGCTATGGGAGAGCCTCCTCCAGGCACAGGCAGACAGATGCTGATTTAGGAGATCTGCTAGTACCGGATGTTCCACCACTCGGGGATCTTGCTTATCACCCCAGTGTGTACTTTAGACAACATTTGCCCCCTTCGCGAGTGCACACAGCTTTCAGAGGGGCTGTTCATCAGGTCTTTGTGACTATGCAGCGGGCTGCCCCATCATATCGTGCCTTCTTGGCTGAGATTGGATTTGGAGCCTTCATGGGATTACAAGCTAACCGCCTGAATTGGCATTTGGTACTAGCGCTGGTTGAGCGGTGGTTTGGAGAGATCGGGACCTTCCACTTTGTCGGTTTTAAGTTAGGTCCCACTCCCTTGGATTGGGCAATCATCACAGGGCTATCCTTTGTTGGTCGGCGGATCACTCTACAGTCAGTCAGTAGAGACGAGGCGTGCATTCTACTGGACTTACCTCCTCCTGAGCGTTCTGCCTTCCCAGTCTCTTGGCTCAGTCAGGATGACCGTACCTTTGCTGCTGAACCATCGCCTGCCAGGCAAGACATTTTGAGACGGTGACTTGTTTTTTACATCATCTTTAGCTGCTTCTGCAACAACAACAAGTCACTTATGCCTTTCCGGTTGGTGAGTATAGTAGCTAATCTTGGGGCTCTGTCTAAGCTGTATTGGGGGTTCTTCTCCTTTGGTTGCTTCCTTCAGTCGATGCGGGTTTGGACTTCCTTCCGTTGGGGCAGTATAACTAGTTTTTGGCCCTTTCTTGTTTGGTGGAGCTATGAGTACCTGCCTATGCGTCACCCTGCAGTTGTCGAGGATGACCTCTATCCTCGTGCTTTGAGATGGGCTCGTGACCGGGTAGCTCAGCGATCAGAGATTACTGATTTTGTGATGCTCCAAGCTAACCTGGAGCTGATGTGACTTGGTGGCCTTTCATTAGATCAGTTCATTATGAGATAGTCTGGTACTTGGTCCGGTTGTCTCTGTTGAGGGATGCTTTCTCAGTGATGATACTTGGGAGTCCTATCTCGGAGAGTGACACTGGCGGTAGTTTCATAAGGAGTTCCGGTCAGTAGGAGCTCCACCAGAGTATATGTTTGGGGCCTTGGTGGTGGGAGTGCCTATCCCCTAACAGGAACGGCAGCCGGGTGCCGAGTTCTTGCTTCCTCCGGATACAGATTATGCTGCGCATTTTGGGGCTCATTCTGTCGGTGCTTTCAGCCGATTTGAGGTAGTAGTCGGCGGGTACATTGTGGGCCAGTAGGTGGTTAACTTGTGGCACCATGCCCGGCGATACCTGCCCTAGGCTGAGTTTACTACTGTAAGGGATCAGAGGGATCGATACCAGATGGAGCGAGACTAGTATCTGGTAGAGGTGGCTTCCTTGATGGCTCGAATAGCTCAGATGCAAGGTGGTGGGGTATATCACCTTTTCTCTCTTTCTTTTTGCTCTGTTGTTGTTTAGTTCTTCTTTCATGCGGTTGATTTCGGTTCTATCTTCCTTGCAGGATGGTGGTGCTTTGAGTAGTTATCCACCTCCTCTGACGCCGGGTTTTGGGGATTTCGATCCAGATGACATTGACTTTGACCTGTGACAGATGCCCCTTGTGGAGACTCCGATCTTCTTTTGCCCGTTGTCCCTGAGATGTATTTATGTTAGGCAGTTTTATTTTGTAAGTTTTGTACAAGAATGGATATTTATGGTATTTAGGTGCATGGATAGGTAAAGACATTTATGATCTTTACAGCTAGGCATATGATCAGATGTATGTGTAGAAATGATGATGTTGTGTATCTATTACATAAGTTGATGTTGGTGACTTCCGCTTTTATATGGAGTTATATCCTATATATGCAAAACTCATGCCGACTTTCTTCTTCTCTTTTTTCTTTTTGTTTTTTTTTTCTATTTTTTTTTTGTTTTTTTTTGTTTTTTTTTTTGAATATGTATGCACATATTAGAAATATGTTAACTAACAAAATGACAAGGGGTGCTGTCGAACTCGGTATCTTTGGAATGGTAACTCCTTTCTTTTTGGGGGTCTGGCCTTTCCTCTGGCTTGACTTTACTTTGATTGGATGATAGCACTTCATACCTTTCTCAACCTTTTGATCGCCTCCGACTCTTTGCCTCGGGGTTAGTGTATATGATTGTTGGGCTAAAACTCTCGACTCTCGGGGTTTTAGTAACAGCTTTCCTGACCTTCAGCAGAGCAATAAGCGGCCAGTCCTTTCAATCCGAGGAGACTTTGTTTAGGATCATAATGCAAGCTAGGTTATGGGGTTTCAGAAACAATAGGATATGCAGGCCCGAATTTGATGTCTTTTTCAATAGGGTTTAGATCGATGTTGTCCTTGACTAATTTTCAGTAGGGTTAGCGTCCTTCTTTAGCCTCGGCAGCATATCTAGCTCATTTAGATCAAGCAATCCGTTTTCAATCAAAGTGGACTTTAGTAGGGCTGTAGTTTATGCCACGGTTTTGGGGTTTTGCAAGAAAAGGTAAAGGCTCAAACCTATTGATTTTACTGGGTTTCTTCGTGACCTAGGATCACTTTTAAATTTCCTTCTAGCTTTTATTATACACTTCTCAAGGTGAAAATGACACTTTTCTTTCACCTTTTCTATATGCTTTTTAAGATAAACATGACTTTCTTCTCTTTTGATCTTCTTATTATGCCTTTGAAGATGACTCAATCATGGTCTTCTTCAGGCCCTTCCTTAGATTTTCTTTTTCTTTTGACCTCTTGCCCCTTGGCAAATCTTTTCATTCACTTTTTCTTTTCTTTTCTTTTATGAAACAAAATAATTCTTCGACCCTTTTCCCTAGGCCTTTTCCTTGGGAGTTCAATCCACCCAATGTGGGCAGTGATCCCTAGGTTGGGGTTTTTCTCGAAAAGGATAAACGGCTCAACGGGTTTGGCAAAGGGTTGCTTCTGACTATATGGGAAATGAAATGAAGGCCTCTCTTCACTTTGAACTAGATTGCTTGATCTATAAAACTTTCGATACTATCCTAGCATGATAGAGGTGGACACCATTCCTAGAGTTCTCAACTATTGTCTGCCCCAGTGTGGGGAGGACAGTTGGTGGATCAGGGTTGGCAAAGAAAATTTTCGCTTTCTATGAGGCACTACGGGTTAAGCAAAGGGAATATAAGCAATTTTTTTTTATATGTGGGGAAGTGAATGATGGCTCCTCTTCATTTTGATAAACTGACCACACATCGCTTAGCTTCGGAGTCTTGCAAGTGTTGCCTTTGGGTAGTTTCCTTACTCAACCAAGAACTCTCTTTTTTTAGAAGGCTAATCGTTGAGGGAGTGGTTAACTCATGCTATCATCCTTTCAAGTCAGATTATTCCATAAGATAAACCATGCCCCTTGCGTAAAAAGTAGTTATCATTCACAAGAGACATATAAGATAACAGCGTTGAATAAGAGGACTATCATTTAATTAATATTATTATTATTTTATGGAAAGCATAGAGTTCTTAAGCAATGAGAAAATGTAAACATCAATTTAAAGACAGTAAGTAAAAGGGATAGAAAGAAAGTGGGTGAAAACACCCCTCTCTTGTATGCTTTTGATAGGATTTCTATTTCAGTAAGGCCTCAGGACAATGCCCACATCTTCGATACTCCATTCGTGGTTCAAGTCCCTGGCCAAGGCAAGACAGGCGAAGGCTTCTGCTAGAGCTCCTGACATGTCGGCAGTGATGGTGTAGTCAGTAACTTCATTGATCTCTCACTTGTTCTTTGCAAGAGGTTCTTCTGGAAATAGGGTGGCCAATTCACCCCCTTCTAACTCGAATGGTTCTGTCTGTGCTCTTGGCTTCTCTACCCCCAGCTCATTTCTTCATAATTGTACTCAGTTGTGGGCCAAGGGTTCTCTAGTAAGTGAAGTTCCGCTGCGGCATACTTTGGATGCAGAAACTCAGTGCCCCATCCATTAACAACCTTGTTCTTAGCAAGCTCATCTTCTGGAAACATTGGCTCCTCAACAAGCCAATCAGAAGCATCAGGCGCCTCGTTAGTGTTATGGAGATAAATTGGGCACAATGGGAGATCCCCCTCCCAGTCATCTCCTTCATCGGTCTCCCAATCATCCTCATAATCTTCGACCTCAAGCTCGTCAAACTCTCCCTTGCCTTCAATTTCTACTAATATCATGTTAACGGTGTGATCCGGCAGAGGGTCAGTGGTCACATTGGGGGTCAAAGCAGGTTGTACCGGTTGTAGATCTATGGTCTTATTGTCGATCAAGTCT
This sequence comes from Euryodendron excelsum, assembly GCA_033060915.1. Classification (NCBI taxonomy): domain Eukaryota; kingdom Viridiplantae; phylum Streptophyta; class Magnoliopsida; order Ericales; family Pentaphylacaceae; genus Euryodendron; species Euryodendron excelsum. Next base: position 37,056,354 of record CM065387.1, on the reverse strand, counting down.
TGGATTTTATGCCTGAGAGCGAAGCAGCTTTCGGTGTCATGCCCTTGGCCACTCGAATGGTATTCACATGTAACGGCGGCATTAAAGGGTGAGGGTAGAGGGCTTGGCAATGGGCGAGCAAGTATGGGCTTCAGGATATTGTTCTTCAGCAAGTTATGGTAGGCCTCAGTCTGAGTACAGGCTAAGGTGTCGAAGGTACGGATGCGTCGAGCAGGTCTATTAAAGTTGGGTCGTGCCCCAGCGAGGCCATAGTTAGAGGTTGGAACAAGCATTGTTAAGGTGGGTAAGGGCAGGACAGGGTGTGATTGTAGTGGTGGACAGTATTGGGGTGGTTGGCTAGGCAGGATGGCAGACAATTCGCTTTCCTTCCTGATTGTTCCCTTTGCAGTAGCCACCTTCTTGGCTATGTTGGCGGTACTTTCTCCAGTCTTGGCATAGGGGTCTATAATCCTTCCTATCTTAAAGTTGTTTTCTATCATCTCCCCCTACACGATGAGCTCGAAGAAGCTTTTCCCCACACTTGTGCAGAGCTTCTCTTAGTATATACCTTGAAAAGTGTGCACAAATAGTTGTACGTACTCCTTCTCTTCTAATAGGGGATTGACTTGTGCGGCAGCTTCTGTCCATCTCAAGGCATACTTCTTGAAGCTTTCCTTTTCACCCTTGCCCATAGTCATCGGGGACCATCAGTCAGAGGTGAGATCAATATTGTGATGATATTGGGCTTTAAATGCATTGACCAGCTCGATCCAAGTCGTGATCTTCTTTAAGCCCAGACAAGCAAACCATTGTGGAGCAGACCCAGTGAGGCTGTGTTGGAATAGCTGCATGAGGAGTTTCGCATCGTTGCCGTGACCACTTAACGCTCCAACATAGAGATAAAGATGAGCAACGGAGTTACTAGTGCTGTCATACTTCTGGAAGTCAGGCATTTTGAACCTAGCAGGTCTCGGGTGGTCAAGAAGGAAACATAACTCGTCATAGGCAGTGAACCCGTAAGTGTCGTGGCCATGGAGACTTTGCAGTAAATCCTCTAGCCCTTGGATTTTCAGACTGAGAGGGTCCAGGGGGGCCTTCTTTACGACATGTGAAAGTAATATGGTCTCGTCCTCTGCAGCGCTGATCCCTTTGGCATCTTCCTTATTCTTCCTCGCATTGTTAGACTGAAGCACGATCCTTAGATTAACGGGTTTAGGGTCCTTTGACGAAGTCATGGATGATGATGGGACTGTAGCAGTATCTTTCATAGCCATAGTTTGAATGAGTTTGAGCATCTCATCCATCTTGGTCCTCATTTCGTTGACCTCTTCTCGGGAGACTTGAGATGATTCTTCAGGGTTAGCAGCCATCAGTGATGCTCTTTGCTGGGTGATAATGGGATCCCTAGGTGGATGTTACCTTTATTGGGAGCAATGTTGGCTCAGTGCAGGGTAATCGCTGCAAATAAAAAGAAAGAAAGAAAAAGACAAAAGCACAATTCGCAAGTCAATTTCTGGTTTTTAGAAAGCTTTATGCGATGTATGTCCTAGGGTGCCCCTCTTTAGAGGGTAAACTATACATGGTGCATTGGCTCACTTTTGGAGATAGGGGATTTGCCCTTGTATGCAAATGCCTTACCATCAGATGGGAACCTTTCCTTTGTTCAAGCATTTACTCACTCACTCATTTGCGGACAATAAAGAAATGCATTTAACTTCGGGTTTAATATACAATAAAATCGAAATACATTTAAACAGGCGGAGAGGGAACATGTTCCTTTTGGACTTCCACCTATCTAGTTTTACAAAGGAAACCCTAAACTACTCTTGAGTCTTCGGATTCGCCTTCGTTGGATTTGATGTCGAGGAGGTCATTGAGAGACCTTATTGATCGATTGCCTCTTATCTTCTTGACAATCCTATCTCTGTGAGGGTAGAGGGATTGGGGCCCCTCCTATGAAATGAATTGAGGTGCATGCCATGAGTCCTTAGGGTTACGTGGGAACCCTTAGGGTTTAGGTAGGCTTAATGTAAGGGAGAGTGACTTAGACGTCACTCTCAATGGGTTGATCATATGCATGAGAATGTGGTGACTTGAGTTACTTGGAACTCTCGCCTTGACATGGAATATAGAATGCATGAAAATGGATGCATAGAGTATAAGGAAAGAGAATACAATTAAAGTACATATGCATGTATGAGCGGTTAGACAAGCATTATAATAGTACGAATACAGTCATTATAACAGCAGGAATAGACAGGTATAAATGAAATAAGAGCAGTCGTCCTTTCCTCATTGGTTTTGGAAAACGGTGCGCATGTCTTAAATCTGGCAGAGGTTCGACTATGCATGGTGTCGATATGAGCATGAGGTTTAGGGTTGACTAATGTGTCCTAAAAAGGCTCGGTCCCTAGATCTTCAAACCTAGGTCCACTCCCTGAGGTTGTGCCATGATCGGTTGGTGATCCGAGAGGGGGAACCAACAAGAGGCCGTAGGCGAAGAAACTGACATAACATCTTACCCACAACAAATATACCGTTCCCCTTTTCTAACTAGAAAGGGCATATCAGGGAAAATGCAAGTATGCAGAATGTAGGTGCACTTGTAGTGTGTGTGTAATTTTTGAAAGCGGAGGAAAGAGCCCAACAAGTCCCATTCATCCTGTTCATCACATTCATGCATGGCAATTAAAATTTAAACAAAAAGTGCATCTACAAAATAAAGATGCAAGAGTTAGTATGTGGATGGCAAACTTAATACAAGATAATATGAATAAACACATTTTTTTTTTAAAACAATTTAGAAAATTTGGTTTTGAAAATTTAAAGTGAATATGATTGAACAAGTTAATTGAAGACTCTACATGGGTGAAGGGTAAAAAGACATGACTACGGCCTAACCCTCTAAGTGTCCCCAGTGGAGTCGCCAGCTGTCGCGCCTAGATTTTTCGCACTCGAGGAATACACACACAGGCGGGAAAAACACTGTACTCTCTCGTTACAACTCATTCTCCTAGAAGAATGAGTGCGACTAGGTTTGAATTGAAAATCGATTTGAATAAATGGCTTTTAGAAAAGATTTGGAGTCGCCACCTAATTTGATTAAGGTGAGTTAGGTCACCTAAAAACTAAGCATAATCTGAAGACTACACTTAGGGTTTTTGGAAAACGATTTTGGAAAACATCCTCAAGAGAGGGTTTTTAAGAAAATGGGTTGTTTAGCAACCTTTGGAAAACATTTAAGCCCTTTTTGAAAATAAACTCCATTTTGTACTTTGAAAACAGTGATTCTAGGTTTAAAGGTTGGTTACGTGTAGGGAAGATGCACTAAGCCATCACCCTACCCCGCCCTTGCGGTACCTACACGTCTATTTACCCTAAATTCACCTATGAGAGTCTTCAACTAACAAATGTTCAATCCTATTCACTTTAGAAAACAATTTTGAAAAGAATGATGCATGATATGTAAGTGCAAGAAAAAGAGAGTTGAAAAATAAATTTGGAAAGAGATTTGAAAAGAAATTGATTTGATTTAAAAGAGATTTGAAAAGATAGATTTGAAATTGGAAAGCTTAGAAATTGGAAATAGAGATTTGAAAATAGAAATTTAGAATTAGAAATTTGGAAGAGATTAGAAAATTGGAGACTTGAAAAAGATTGTGAAATTTGAGATTTGAAAAATATTATGACCGCACCCATAATGGTTGCATACTTATCCTTTTGGAGGAATTAGGTCAGTAGCAGTTCGGACAAGAGTCCGATCGAACATAGATTTTGGATTTGAACTTAGAATAGAAGATTAGAAGTTAAAATGGAAGAATAGAGACCCTAGACCTAGGAAGATAGGATTTAGAAAGGACTCGAGATTAAGAAAGACTTGACTCGACTGATGGACTTGGAAGATCGAAGAAAGATTAGATTTAGGAAGGGTTCGAATTAGGAAAGATCCGATTTGAAAAAATTGAAAATATGGACCATATTGGTCACTTTAAATGTAACACTTTCCTAAAGCAACCCTAGTTATGGAAAGGCTAGAATCACCTTAGGATTGTGATTTTGAATACTAGCTTTAAAAAAGAAGATTTTGATGCAAGCTTTTGATAATGAGTTTGAAAACGAATTTTGGAAGAATGCAAGATCATGATATGCACAATCCAAAGAGGGTCGTGAACATACAAGGCTAAAGGCTTCACCACATAATCAAGGGGGCCAAACCCACGTGGTCTCCGGTTAGACTAAAAGAAAGCCCCCGACACGGTGACTCTCCAAAAGCCTAATCCTACACATGGACCAGGAATTCCCTTATTTCAAGCATGCAAGAAGGAGGGGGGGGGGGGGGGGGGGGGGGGGGGGGGGAAGATGGGGATTAAAATAGAAGAAAATCCAAGTAGGTTCAAAGGGAGAAGATAAAGGGGGAAAGTGCAGAAACGTAAATAAGAAGCTTACCTTGTGTCTTCTTTATTTTGCTTAGCTTTGCGCGCTTTGCTTTGCTTGTCTTTCTTCGGCCTTCACTTCAATCTTTAAGAGTTTGTCTTCAATCTTCAAAACTTTAGATTGCAACACTTCAAGTCTTCAAAAGAGGCTAGTGTACGAGTGTATAAAAGTGTATATGAGTGTATAGGAGGCTAGGGTTTATATATGGAGGCTAGGGTTTGGAAACCTAAAGGAGACTAGGGTTTTGAGAGACTACAAGCTTTGTATTTTGAAAAGTAGGCTTTTTAGACTGAGTTTGCGGACCTCTTTCATGCTGGAGGAGGCTCTGTACTTATAGACATGAGATAGACCTGGCGCCTGTTGCAGTGGCGCCAGGGCAAAATTCCTCTTGGCGCCAGGCTAATTTTTGGCTTGGCACTACTACTAGTGGCGCAGCAAGTTAGGAAAGTTGGTTAAGTTGGCAAGCAACGTATCTTTGACAGATTTGGGCACCTGTACTAGTGACCACCATGCAATTTTTAGCCTGGCTTCACTAGGAGTGACTCCAGAAGGTCCAGGAGGGGCCCGGAAGGCAGGAAAGGGACAAGAACACTTAAAACAGTATCCCAAAATTAATGGAGTTGAAAAAGGATAATAAGATTTGTTGGAAGGGTTGACTAGGCCCTTAGGGGCAAATCGATCAACCTGGTTAGGAAGCTACCGGAATGGACTCGGAATGTCTCGAAAAAAGACTCAACACTTAGAAACATTATTTAGAATATTCCCAAGAGGCTACCGGTTTGATATCCAGAGCCGGTGTGGTTGGAAAAGGCGACCGGCCCACTAGGGGCAAAACAGTCATTTCGCACTGGGTTTGCCGGAACTGACTCGGAATGATCTAGAAAGATAAAGGAAGGCCGAGAATACTACAAAAAGCATTCTTGGGAGATTACCGGTTTGATACCCAGAGTCGGTGTGGTCCCTAGGCCGAGAATACTACAAAATGGTCGTCTTGACCGGAAAGTCTCGGAGTTGGCCCGAAATTGACTAGAAAGCACCTAATCATGCTGGATTGCTTTTAAGACAATCTTGGAAGGGTGGACTTACCATTCTGAGGACTTCGGTGTGTTATCGAGAAACGTGCCAAAAATGGCCCTAGGGGCAGTTTGGTCATTTTTCACCGAGGGGGCTAGCAAGCACTGGTGTTGACCTGGGTTTTGAGTGTTTCCGCCACTCTGAAGGAGGTCTCGTGATACAGGGGTTGGTTGGCAATTCCCGATTTCGACCTGCTTATGAGTATTTTTGCTACTCTGACAGTTGCGATGTTTGCGAGTATTTTCGCTACTCTGACGGTTCGCGATCATTCCCGAGACTGCCTGATCTCGGGAAGCAGCTAAAGGGACTTAGAGCTTGAGAAGTCAAGTTTCTTGGAAGGCGTGCCTAAAACGGACATTTCTGCATTGGCGGGCTAGCCGGTGCCAAAGGTGGACCGTTCTACCATATAGGGGACTTGGGGTCTCGTCCCGGTCGACAGGTTAAAGGGGACTTACCGTCTTTAGAAAGACGTGCCTGATGGAATATGAAAAGGGAACTTACCATCTTTGAAAAGACGTGTCTGATAGAGTTGGAAAGGGGACTTACAGTCTTCAGAAAGATGTGCCTGATGGAATATGGAAAGGGGACTTACCGTCTTCGGAAATACGTACCTGATTTGGAATTTGAAAGGGGACTTACTGTCTTCGAAAAGACATGCCTAAATTGAAATTGGAAAGAACAATACACCCTAAGGTCATTTTGGTCATTTTGCCTCTATTTGGGCTTGCTGGGCCCGCGAAGCGATGGATAGACGGTGTTAGACTTGGAAAGTTGATTTCAATTGGAATACGTCCATATTGACTTGAGTACAAGTCTGGATGGACCGTAGACTACCGAGCGGTCAAAAATGGGGTGTTTACACATGTCTCTTCACCTTTCACTCACCCATAATCTCTGGTTACTTTGTTCAAGTTTTATCCACTCATCAAATTTTTCCATGTTTACAAAACAAACCTTATTTTCCAAAATGATTTTCAAATAGTGTCATCACTTGGATCTATTGCTTACACTCGTACTCTTGCATTAACCATATATTTTATCTTGTATTGAGTTTTTCAAAAAGTTACTAACTCTTTACATTCTTCTTTTGTAGGTGGACCTTTGTTCATATTTAATTTATGTCTTATTTATTGCCATGTATGTGATGAATGGGCAGGATGTGATGTGTGTTGTTGGGTCCTTTCCTCCATTTTTAAAAATTCCACACACACTTGGTCCACTCACTTGCATTTGCATATTGCATATATTACCTGGTTACTACCCTTCTAGATAGAAGGGGGAATAGTATATTGACTGTGGGTGGAAGCTATGTCAGTTTCTTAGCCTACGGTCTCTTGATAGTTCCCCTGCTCGAACCACCAATCAAAGATGGAGTTCACCCTTTCGGGGGTAGACGCCGGAGATTTGAAGGTTCAGGGACCAAGCTTTTTAAGAAGCATTAGCAAAACCCCCAATCTCATGCTCATTGCCGGATTTAGGACATAAGCGTTAATTTAAAAAACCAAGGAGGAAATGGCAACTGCTTTATTTTCCCTTATATATTCTGATTAATTCATGCTATTATGCTATTTAACTCTTGCTGTTTCCATGTACATGCATCATAACTGTTCATGCATCGAAATTCATGTTAAGACAAGAGTTCCCAAAGTAACTCAAGTCATTGCATTCTCATACATCTAATAAACCCCTAGAGAAAGGCCCAAAGACCGTCTCGCTCAAATCAAGCTAACCCAAGGCTCCTAAGGGTACCAAGAGACCCTAAGGATTCATGGCGTGCATCAAATTCATCTCATAAAGAGGGGCCCCAATCCCTCTTCGCTCACGGAGATAGGGCTGCCAAGAAGACAAGGGGCAATCCAAAATCAAGATCTCTCATTGACCTCCATCCAAGAAGGCGAATCCGAAGACTCAAGAGTAGTTTAGGATCCCATGATGTAAAAATAGAATAGGTGAAGGTCCCAAGGAAAATGTTCCCCTTTCCCTTCAAATGTACTTTAAATTCCATGTAAAAAGAAATCAAATGCAATAAAGCTATCCTTTTTACTTTCATCGAATGAATGTATGAATGTATAAATGAATGAATGAACAGGCTCGCACAGGTATAGTATTGCATGCAAAGGCAACCTCCTATCTCCAAAAGTGAGCCAACACATCAAGCTTAGTACCCCTCTCAAAGTAGGGGCACCCCTAGGGCATGCATTGTATAAATATCTTCAATCTAAAGGGCACTAACTTCTCCTTTTTGTTTTTCTTTTTACATTCTCATTGTCTTCTCCCTAGCCTACAAAGGCCAAGAGAGTCAGAGGGTGAACCAAGAATGAAAAGGGAGTCTTCTGAACTGCTTATTCATTGCCATTATGCTATCCATATAATTACTATTAGGCTCATTCATTAGCATCCCTCCCAAGACAAGAGTGCCAAGAAACTCTAGCCATTGCATTCTCATGCATTCAATCAACCGTAGAGAGAAAGGGATGATCCAATCTCATGTTAATCAAACCTACCCAAACCCCTAAGGGTTTCTCCAATCCCAAGGATTCATGGCATGCATAGGACCATATCTCAAGAGAGGCCCAAATCTTTTTCAGTCCATGGAGGCGGGATTCCCTAAACAAAAAAGTATGAACCGGTCCATGCCAAAGAGGTATTGTACTGCACAAAAGGGCAAATTTCTACCTCCAAAATGGACTCAACATCATGCCTAGATTCCCTCAAAGAAGAGACCTCCATAGGACATGCATTACATAAAACCTTCAACTCCACATGCTAACTGTATTTTGTTTTTCTTTTTTCAGGTCCAAGAGCACAGTCAAACCTATAGAATCCCTCCGGTATCCCGCCTAATTCATAATTCATGCAAAGCCACAACCCCGACACAATGTTGCCACTCCACCATAACTCAAACTCTTGAAGTTGTTCTTATGTAATCAGATGGCACACACGACAAATGGAGTTTGAAGGACGTCAATGTGATTCCAAAACCAGTTTGAGGGGTTTATTCCAAAAAAGGGGGATTTCTTTCAAACTCGTCTTTCAAATTTCAATTCAAATTTAAGCATGAAAATAACATCATCTAAATAAAAATGATCCAAAATTTTCATATTTATATCATTATCTCATGGCACTTCATGAATGATGTCTTCTTCTTTAGGAATTTTTCCTTTGAAATGTTTTACCCTGACTTGGAGGATGGGATAGCGCAAGCACCGCTTTTAGCAGAAATAATCTCTAACTCCAAAAAGAGGGGAGAGAAAAAGAAGAAGTGAAGAGAGAAGGGAAATGCAGAGGGGTGAGAGATGAGGATCAATCATACATCTCATTGAAGTCCACAAAGTGACCCCTGAAGGACGTCCTGGCAAAGCAACAAGTAGCCAAACCCTTAAAATGAAAGGGAGCCATCATTTCATTCTCCCACACAGAAAGCAATCCGTTGCTCAGCCCACAAGAGCCACAAGTGATTTCTATTCAAAAGCCCAAACCAGAAGCCACCCCCCATACTGGGGCAAATGCATGCAAGGAATGAATCCGGAAACTAACATTTATCATTTTTTAAGGCATTGCTAAAATTTTGAAAGAGCTTTATAGACTAAGCAATTCAACTCGAAATGAAAAGAGGCCCTCTTTTCTTCTACCATACAGTTAAATATAACCCTTGCAAAGCCCACTTGAGCCGGTCGCATTCCTATCATTTAGCTGACCTAATGATCACCGCCCACACTAGGTTAAGGCAGAACCATCAACGCATGACAATTTCCAAGAACACTTGTAGGGAACAGTACCCTCCAAGAAAACGAACAATGAGCAGATGGTGATCTCCAATAGAGCGTGCGATGAATGAATGGCGATTTCCAAGAAAGCGCACAATAAATGAAAGATGATCTCCAAGATGATGCAATATTTATGACATCTGTACGAACCAACTGTCGCACCCAGATTTTTCGCACTCGAGGAATAATCACATAAGTGGTAAAAATGTTGTACTCTCTCGTTAGAACTCACCCTCCTAGAAGAATGAGTGCGACTAGGTTTGAATTGAAAATTGGGTTTGAATAAAGGGCTCTTGAAAAAGATTCGAAATCGCCACCTAGCTTGATTAAGGTGAGTTAGGTCACCTAAAAGCTAAGAATAATCTGAAGACTACACTTAGGGTTTTAGAAAACGATTTTGAAAATATCTCCTCAAGGGAGGGTTTTTAGGAAAACAGGTTGTTTGGCAATCTTTGGAAAATATTTAGCCCTTTTTGAAAAATAACTCATTTTTGGTCTTTCAAAACAGTGATTCTAGGTTCGGAGGTTGGTTACGTGTAGGGAAGACGCACTAAGCTATCACCCTACCCCGCCCTTTCGGTACCTACATGTCAATCTACCCTAGATTCACCTATGAGAGTCTTTAATTAACATATGTTCAATCCTATCCACTTTGAAAAACAATGTTTAAAAAGAAACTAACATGATGCACGATATGCAAATGCAAGAAAAGAGGATTAAAAAATAGATTTGGAAAGAGATTGATTTGATTTGAAAATAGATTTGAAGAGATGGAATTGAATTCGAAAGTTTGAAAAATTGGAAATAGAAATTTGAAATTGGAATTTTGAAAATAGATTGGAATTTGAGATTTAGAAAATGTGGAGGAATTTGAAATTTGAAAGAAGTTGTGGAATTTGAAATTTGAAAGAAATTGTGGAATTTAAAATTTGAAAGAAATTGTGACCGCAACTATGAAGGTTGCCTACGTATCCTTTTGGAGGAATCAGGTCAGTCATAGTTCAGATAAGAGTCTGATTGAAAATAGAAGAGTTGATTGGAAGAAAGAGATTAGATTGGAAATTGGATTGAAAAATTGAGAGATTGATCTTTGATTGGAAGATTTGAAATTACAATTTTGGAATTGAAAAGATTGGATCTGGATTTGGAAAAGATAGAACTTGGAAGAGAGATTTAGACTTATTTTGGAAAGAAGGAGGTTTATGAAACCTAGATTTAGGAAAGATAGGATTCAAGAAAGACTTGAGATTGAGAAAGTTTTGACTCGAATGTTGGACTTGGAAGATTGGATTTTAGGAAATGTTCGAATTAGGAAAGGTCCGATTTGGGAAAGTTTCGAATTAGGAAAGTTTCACTTTTGGAAAGTTTCGAATTAGGAAAGTTTGGAATTTAGGAAAGTTTGGAAATTGGAAAGCTTTGAATTTAGAAGGTTTTGAGATAGGGAAGTTTCAACTTAGGAAAATTTGAATTTGAAAATGTTTGAAAAAGGAAAGTTTTTTATTTAGGAAATGTTTGAATTAAGAAAGTTTTGAGTTTAGAAAAGTCTTAGATTTGGAAAGATGTTGAAGTTTTGGAAAATTTAGAATTTGGAAAGATTTAGTTTTAGAAAGATTTAACTTGAGAAAGCTTCAAATTTAGAAAGTTTTGAATTTAGAAAGTTTTAGAGTTTTAGAAAATCTTGAGATTAGGAAAGGTTTGAGTTTAGGAAGAGTTTGAAAACTTAGATTTGGGAAGTTAAGATTTGGAAAGGGGTAGAATTAGGAAAGAGTGGCGTTAGGAAGGATGTGGAACTTGAGTTTTAAAATTTAGGAAAAATTTTTATGTTCAAGTTTTGGTAACTTAGGATTTAGGAAAGGAGAAGCTTAGGAAGGATTCGAATTAGGAAAGAGTTGGATTGGGAAGGGATTGGATTTTGTTTCTAAAAGGGAAAGTTTGATTTTGTTTCTAAAAACAGATGATAGGATCTAGTTTCCTAAACGGGTAAATTAGATTTAATTTCCTGAAGGGAAAATAGGACTTGGCAAGGATTTGGAAAGAGAGATTCTAGAAACCCTAGTTTTGAAAAATTATAGTTTTGACATAGAAAAGAGGTTTTGGAAACATGTATAGTTTGGATGTGAAAACAAGAGATTTTGAAAACCTAGGTTTGGGGCAAAGTTTGAAAATCATGTTTTTGGAAAGAAAATTAGGGTTTTCTAATTGTGGGTTCTAGGGCTTGACTTGGGCTCTAAGGAAAGAGTTTTTGGAAAGTGCGTTTTTGGAAACAAAGATTTTGGAAGGAAATCCTAAAGAGGAGTTTCTAGAGGGAAGATTTTGGAAAGAGAGAGTTTTTGGAAACAAAGATTTTTAGAAGGGAATCTTAGAGAGGAGTTTTCGGAAAGTGTGTTTTTGGAAACATAGATTTTGGAAGGAAATCCTAAAGACGAAGCTTCTAGAAGGAAGATTTTGGAAAGAGAGTTTTTTAGAAAGGTTTTTGGAGAGAGTTTTTAGGAAGGTGAATCTAAGGAGTGTTTTAGAAAGTGAATTTTGAGGAGAAAGAGTTTTTGGAAAGGAGTTGAAAAAGGAAGCTTTGAAAAATAGATTTTGGAGGGAGTTTTTGAAAACAACTTTGAAGATGAGAGTTTTAGGAAAGTATATTGAAAGAGATTTTTTAGGAAGAGATTTAAAAAGAAAGCTTTTGGAAGGTATAAAAACGTCTCACTTTCCTAAAGCTATTCTAACCATAAGAAGGCTAGAACCACTTTAAGAAAGTGGTTTTGAAAACAACAAGGGTTGAAAATATGGACCATGTTGGTCACTTTGAATGTAACACTTTCCTAAAGCAACCCTAGTCATGGAAAGGCTAGAATCACCCTAGAATTGTGGTTTTGAAAACAAGTTTTTGAAAAAAAGATTTTGATGCAATTTTGAAAACAAGTTTGAAAACGATTTTGAAAACGAGTTTGGAAACGAATTTTGGAAGATGCAAGATCATGATATGCACAATGCAATTTGGGGTCGTGAACATACAAGGTTAGGGCTTCACCACATAATCAAGGGGGTCGGACCCACGTGGTCTCCAGTTAGACTAGAAGAAAGCCCCCGACACGGTGACTCTCCAATAGCCTAATCCTACACAAGGATCGGGAATCCCCTTGTTTCAAGCATGCAAAGAAGGGGGGGGGGGGGAAAGAGATGGGGGATTAAAATAGAGAAAACCCAAGTGAGTTAGGAGAGAGAAGAGAGAGGGGGGAGGTGCAGAAATTTAAATAGGGAGCCTACTGTATGTCTTGTTATTTTGTGCGCCTTGCTTTCTTCGGTCTTCGGTCTTCGTCTTGATCTTCGTCTTCAATCTTCAAGAGTTGTCTTCAAGCTTTAAATTGCAGCTCTTCAAATCTTCAAAAGATGGTTGAAGGCTAGTGTATGAGTGTATGGGGGGGTGTATAGGAGGCTAGGGCTTGTGTAAGGTGGCTAGGGTTTGGAAAACCTAGAGAAGCTAGGGTTTTGGAGGTGCTCGAGCTTTGTATATTGAAATATATGATTTTTAGGTTGAATTTGCGGACCCTCTTCATGTTGAATGAGGCTCTGTATTTATAGAAGTTGGACAACACTGGCGCCACTAGGAGTGGCTCCATCCATTTAGGAAATGTTTAAGGTTGGCAAGCAACGTATCTTTGACTAGATTTAGGCACCTGTACTAGTGACTACCATATATTTTTTAGCCTGGCTTCACTAGGAGTAACTCCGAAAAGTTTGGGAATGATTCGAAGGAGCCGGGAATGACCCGGAAGGCCGAAAAGGAGCAAGAACACTTAAAATAGTGTCCTGGAGGTATTTGAACTGAAAAGTGAGAATAAGATGTGTCGGAAAGGTTGACTGGGCCTTTAGAGGCAAAACGGTCAATCGGACCGGGAAACTACCGAGATAAACTCGGACTGTCCCGGAAGAAGACTTGGGATCTAAAAACATTATTCAGAATGTTCCCAGAGGTTTTCGGTTTGATTTCCAGAGCTAGCATGGTCGGAAAAGGAGACCGGCCCACTAGGGGCAAAATGGTCATTTCGCACTGGGTTGGCCGGAACTGACTCGGAATGATCTGGAAAGGTAAAAGGAGGTTGAAAACACTATAAAAAGTAGTCTCAGGAGGTTACTAGGTTGATACCCAGAGCCGGTATGGTCGAAAAAGAAAACCGGCCCACCAAGGGCAAAACGGTCATTTTGTATCGGGTTGGCCGGAACTGACTCGGAATGATCCGGAAAGGTAAAGGAAGGTTGAGAATACTATAAAAAGTATTCTCGGGACATTACTGGTTTGATACCCAGAGCCGGTGTGGTTCCCGAGGCATTTAGATGCCTAGGGCAAAATGATCATCTTGACCGGAAAGTCTGAGAAAAGGTCCAAATGGCAGTTTGGTCATTTTTCACCGAAGTGGGCCAACAGACACTGGTGTTGACCTGGGTTTTGAGTATTTTCGCCACTCTAACAGCGGTCGTCGTGACATAGGGGTTTATTGGCAATTCCCTATATCGACCTATTTGTGAGTATTTTCGCTACTCTAACAGTTTTGTGAGTAGTTTCGCTACTCGGACCGTCTCGAGGAATAAACTGTCTCAAGAGAGAGATTGGAAAGGGGTCTTACCATCTTCGAAAAGATGTGCCTGGGTTGGAACCATCTCGAGGAATAAACTGTCTCGAGAGAGGGATTGGAAAGGGGTCTTACCGTCTCCGAAGAGACGTGCCTGGAGTGGAACCGTCTCGAGGAATAAACTGTCTCGAGAGTGGGATTGGAAAGGAAAGGACAATGCCCTTAAGGGCATTTTGGTCATTTTGCCTCTATTTGGGCCTGACAGGCCCGCGAAGTAATGGACAGACGGGATTTGGACCTAGAGAATTGGTTTCGATAGGAATATGCCCACAATGACTTGAACACAAGTCTGGACGGAGTGTAGACTACCGAGTGGTCAAAAATGGGGTGCTTACAGCTGCCCCTCTTTTTTTGTCTTTGCTTGTCAAAGACAAAAAATGATAAGAGTAAGAGTCCCATGTTGACCGCGAGGCAGTCGGAGGGACGGACATTGAAAATCTTTCGACAACGGGGGTTGAAAATGGATAATGGGCCAAAAAGGCCTTCAAAAACGAGCTTTGGCGGGAAAAAGGGCAAAACTGCCCAGAATTTGCAATTGGCGCCACTAGCAGTGGCGCTTTTGGCAGAAAATGCCTGGCGCCTCTACTAGTGGCGCCAGGTTTGAATTTAAAACCAAAAAAATTTAGTTTGAGCGCTTACGGGATTTGAAGAGTTTTTGGAGCATCCGAGAGTCTTCAAGTGGAAATCGACTTGAACCTTGAAGGAGCACTCCTTGGGGACCATGGGTGATTGCCGGAAAGAGACCACGTCACCGGAAAAGTCGCCGGAAGAGAAGATTTCGCCGGAGAATTTCTAAAACGTGAGTCTTCAAATTTTGTTGATTTTGATGTGTAGAACTTCGTTTGAATCATGTGAATAGTGGAAAGTGATGTTTTGATATGCTTGGAACACTTTGGTGATGTTGTTTTTGCATTTTGATGCTTGTTTGATTGAATTTGAATGATTTTTCATGATTATGCGAAGAGGGTTTTCTACAGGAATAGCGAATTTGTTCCTACAGACTTGGGTATTGAGTTTTCTGTCTATGTTTTTGTGCAATGTGCCTTAGAAAAATGTGTTTAACAACCGTATGAAGTTTCGTGAATTTTTGAAAACTCGGTGAATTTTTTATTTTTTGAAAAATAGGAAAATACTTAGAAAATTAGAAAATTCAAGAAATTGATGAAATTTTTAAAGTTTGAAATTTGGAAAAATATTGGAATATTTTAGAAAACATTTGAGGTGATTTTGAAAAATTTTGGGAGCCTTTTGAAAACCATTGATTTATTTGAAAAATGAAACATGTGTTTTGAAAATTTTGAAAAATTGAAAAATGTGCACGGGTGCCATTGTCATGTGATTGTTGCGTTGGAAAGTGCACGTTTTGTATTTTGTGTTGATGTCATGGGTGTTGTAGGGGCCATTTTTAAACGGGACTCTGCCGAAATTTTTTTTAGAAATTATGGAAAGAGTTGGTTAAAGTTTTAGAAATAAAATCTTTTTGAAGGAAAAAGACGGAAAACCCTTGAGATTTGATTTGAAGTTGGAAAATCAAGATGTGTTTAAATTTTGTTTTTGATTTACCATTTGAAATCCTTTATTTGTTTTGTTTGTGTTAGTTGTTTGTTTTATTTTGTTGTTACTTAAACTACATGGATGGTATATTAATATCACTTACCTTGGCTTACCTTTTCAGGATGGCAGATGCAGGTGATAACGGTTCTGAGAGGAGACGCCGCTCGGGGAAGGCGGCCCGGACCGATTCTGCTGGCGGCTCTAGTCGATCTAGAGGTAGTCGACGATCTACCGGACGATCCTCATCCAGTCAGAGTGGGCAGGAGAGTAGGCTACCTGTTGACCCTTTTCCTCCAGTTAAGTAAGCCTTTGCCGAGGAGATTGATGCTGAGGAGGAGGTACCGGGCCCCGGCTATGGGAGAGCTTCTTCTAGGCATAGGTAGACAGACGCTGACTTCGGGGATCTGCAGATACCGGATGTCCCACCACTCGGGGATCTTGCCTATCACCCCAGCGTGTATTCTAGACAGCACTTGCCGCCTTCGCGGGTACATACAACTTTCAGAGGGGTTGTTCATTAGGTGTTTGTGATCATGCAGCGGGCTGCTCCATCATATTGTGCCTTCTTGGCAGAGATCGGATTCGGCGCTTTTATGGGATTACAGGCTAACCGCCTGAACCGGCATTTGGTACTGGCACTTGTTGAGAGGTGGTTTGGGGAGACTGGGACCTTTCATTTTGTCGGTTTCGAGTTAGGTCCCACTCCTTTGGATTGGCGATTATTACAGGGCTCTCCTTTGTCGGCCGACGGATCACCCTGCACCTAGTCAACAGGGATGAGGCCTATTTGTTGTTGGACTTGCCTCATCCTGAGCGTTCTGCTTTCCCGGTCTCTTGGATTAGTCAGGATGAGCGTACTTTTGCTACTGAGCCATCGCCTGCCAGGCGGGACATCATGAGAGGGCGACTTGTGTTGTATATCATCTTTAGCTACTTCTGTAACAACAAAAAGTCACTCGTGCCGTGCCGTTTGGTGAGTATAGTAGCCGATCTGGAAGCTTTGTCTGAGTTGGACTGGGGGTCCTTTTCTTTTGGCTGCTTTTTTCGATCGATGCGGGTTCGGACTCCTTCTCGTTGGGGCGGTATGACTAGCTTTTGGCCTTTCCTTGTCTGGTGGAGTTACGAGTACCTGTCAGTGCGTCGCCCTACAGTTGTTAAGGATGATCTCTACCCTCGCGCTTTGAGGTGGGCTCATGACCAGGTAGCCCAGCGATCGGAGATTACTGACTTTGTGATGCTCCGGGCTAACCTAGAGCTGATTGAGGCGAGGGATGTGACCTGGCGGCCCTTCATTGGATCAGTCCATTATGAGACAGTCCGGTACCTGGTCCCGTTGTCCTTGTCGAGAGCTGCTTTTCTTAGTGATGACACCTGGGAGTCCTATCTTGGAGAGCGACACTGGCGGCAGTTTTATGAGGTGTTCCGATCAGTAGGAGCTCCACCAGAGTATATGTTTGGAGCCCTGGTGGCAGGAGTGCCTTCCCCTGCTAGGAGCGCTAGCCAGGTGCCGAGTTCTTGCTTCCTCCGGATACGGATTATGCTACGCAGTTTGGGGCTCATTCAGTTGGTGCCTTCACCCGGTTTGAGGTAGTAGTCGGCAGGTACGCTGTTGGCCAAGAGATGGTCGACTTGTGATGCCGTGCTGGAGGATATGTGCCCCAGGCCAAGTTTACTGCTGTGAGAGACCAGAGAGACCAGTACTAGATGGAGTGGGACCAGTACCAAGCCGAGGTAGCTTCCCTGACGGCTCAGTTATCTCAGATGGGTGGTGGGGGGGTATGTTATTCTTTCTTTGCTCCTTCTTGCTCTGTTGTTGCTTAGTTCCTTTTGTATGCAACTGATTTCGGTTCTATCTTCCTTATAGGATGGTGGTGCTTTGAGTAGTTATCCACCTCCTCTGATGCCGGGCTTTGGAGATTTTGATCCAGATGACATCGACTTCGACCTGCGACAGATGCCCCTTGTGGAGACTCTGATCCTCTTTTGCCCCTGGTCCTTGAGTTGTATTTATATTAGACAGTTTTATTCTGATATTTTGTACAGAAATGAATATTTATGGTACTTAGATGCATGGATAGACAGATACATTTATGATCTTTACAGCTAAGCATATGATCAGATGCATGTGATGCATGATGATGTTAGATGTCTATTACACGAGTTGATGCTGGTGACTTATATTTCTACAGGAAGTTATATCCTATGTGTGCAAAGGTCATATTGATTTTTTTTTTTAACATATGCACAAGTTAGAAATATGTTAATAGAACGACACAGGGTGTTATTAGACTTGTAGTCCGGGGAATGGTAACTCCCTCCTCCTCGGGAGTCTTGCCTCTCCTTTGGCTCAACCCTACCTTGATTGGATGATAGTATTTCACACCTTTCTCAACCTCTTGATTGCCTCTAACTTTCTATCTTAGGGTTAGTGTATAGGGTTATTGCGCTAAGACTCTCAACTCTCGGGGTTTTTGCAACAGCTTACCTGACCTTTGGCAGAGCGATAAGTGGCCAGTCATTTCAATCCAAGGGGACTTCGTTTAGGACCGTAATGTAGGCTAGGTTATGGGGGTTTTAGAAATAATGGGATATGCAGGCTCAAATTTGATTTTATTTTCGATAGGGTTTAAATCCATACCATCCTTAACTACTTTTCAGTAGGATTAGCATCCTTTTTTTTTTTTTAGCTTTGGCAGCGTATCTAGCTCATTTAGATCAAGCAATCTGTTTTCAAGCAGAGTGGACTTTAATAGGGTTGTAATGTAGGCCGTGGTTTTGGGGTTTTGCAAGAAAGGGTAAAGGCTCAAACCTATTGTACCTACTGGGTTTCCTTGTAACCTAGGATCACCTTTAAATTTCCTTCTTGCTTTTGACTATATGTTTCTCAGGGTGAAAATAACCTTGTTCTTTCACCCTTTCTATATGACTTTTTGAAATAGACATAACTTTCTTCTCATTTGATCTTCTTATATGCTTTTGAAGATAACTCAATCATGGCTCCTTTAGGCCTTTCCTTAGAATCATGGTTTTTTTTTTTTGGCCTCTTGCCCCTTGGCAACTCCTTTCTTTTGCTTTTTCTTTCTATTTTTTTCCTTTTCTTTTATGAAACAAAACAATTCTTTAACCCTTTTCCCTTACACCTTTTCCCTTGGTAGCTCAATATACCTAGTGTGGGCGATGATCCCTAGGATGGGGTTTTGTTAAGAAAGGATAAGTGGCCCAACGGGTTTGGCAAGAGGTTACTTTTGACTGTATGAGAAATGAAATGAGGGCCTCTCTTCACTTTGAATTAGATTGCTTGATCTAAATGAGCTTTTATTGCTGCCTTAGCACAGCAGGGGTGGATACCATTCCTAGAGTTCTCAAGCTAATGTTGCCCCAGTGCGGGGAGGATAGTCTTGGATCAGGGTTAACAAAGAAAATTTTTCGCTTTTTGCAAGGCACTAGGGGTTAAGCAAAGGGAAGATGAGCACATTTAGTCATTTATTTAGTTATTTATTCTTCATATGTGAGGGAATGAAAGATGGCTCCTCTTCCTCTTGATAAACTGGCCACACATCGCTTAGCCTCAGAGTCTTGCAAGTGCTGCCTTTGGGTAGTATCCTCACTCATCCTTATTCTCTCTCTCTGTGGAAGACTGATCATTTGGCGAGTGGTTAACTCATGCTATCACCCCTTCAAGTTGGATCATTCCATAAGATAAACCATGCCCCTTGCGTAGAAAGTAGTCACTATTTCCAAGAGACATATAAGATAGCAGCAGTGAACAAAAGATTATCATTTGACTATTATTATCATTTTCATAGAAAGGAATAGAGTTCTTAAGCAAGAATGAAATGTAATCATCAATTTAAAGACAAAAAATAAAAGGGATAGGAAGGAAGTGGGTGTAAACACCCCTCTCTTGTGCGCTTGTGCAAAGAACCCTTTTTTAGTACGGCTTTGGGACAATTCCCATATTTTTGATGCTCCATTCGCGACTCGAATCCTCAGCTAAGGGGAGACAAAGGCTTCTCCTAGAGCTCCATAGACGTTGACACTGTTGATGCGGTTATCAGCCTCCTTTTTATTCTGTGCAGTGGGTTTTTCTATAAACAGGGTGACCAGCTCACCCCCTTCCAATTCGAATGGCTCTGCTCGTTCTCTTGACTCCTCTAGTCCCCAACCCATGTCTTCATAGTTGTACTCAATTACGGGCCAAGGGTTTCCAGCAAGTGACTTTCAGCTGCAACATACTTCGAGTGTAGAAATTCATCACCCCACCCATCGGCAGTTATGCTTTCGATGTGTTCTTCCCTCGGCAACATTGGTTGCTCAATGGGCCAGTCAGAGGCATCAGGCACTTCATCAGGGTCATAGAGATAAATTGGGCATAGTGGGAGATCTTCCTTCCAGTCACTTTCTTCATCGGCCTCCCAATCGCTCTCATAACCTTCGGCCTCGAGCTCGTCGATTTCTCCCTCGCCTTCCATCTCTACTAGTATCATATTGACAGTGTGATCCGGCAGAGGGTTAACAGTCACATTGGGAGTGGGAGCAGGTTTTATCGACTGCAGATCAATGGTCTTATTGTCGATCAGGTCTTGGATCTTGTGCTTGAGAGGAAAGCAGCTTTCGGTGTCATGCCCCTGGCCACCTGAATGATATTCACATGTAAGAGCAACATTAAAGGTCGGGGGCAGAGGGCTTTGCAACGGGCGAGCAAGGACGGGCTTCAAGATGTTGTTCTTTAGAAGGTTATGGTAGGCCTTGGTTTGGGTGTAGGCTAAGGCATCGAAGGTACAGATGCGTCTAGCGGGTCTACTGAAGTTGGGTTATGCCCAGCGGGACCATAGTTTGGGGTTGGAGCAGGCATGGTCAAGGTGGGCAAGGGCAGGACTGGGGGTGATTGTACCGGGGGTGGTATTGGGGTGGTTGGCTAGGCAGAATAGTAGACACTTCGCTTTCCTTCCTGATCATGCCCCTTGTAGTAACCACCTTCTTGGCTATGTTGGTGGTATTTTCTCCAGTCTTGGCATAGGGATCTGTGATTCTTCCTGTCTTGAGGCAGTTTTCTATCATTTCCCCCTGTATGATGAGTTCAGAGAAGCTTTTTCCCACGCTTGTGCAGAGCTTCTCATAGAATATACCTTAGAAAGTATGTACGAACAGTTGTACGTACTCCTTTTCCTCTAACGGGGGATTAACTTGTGCAGCGGCCTCCCACCATCTTAGGGCGTATGCTTTAAAGCTCTCCTTCTCATCCTTGCTCATCGTCATCAAGGACCATCGATCAGAAGTGAGGTCGATGTTGTGACGGTATTGGGTTTTAAATGCATTGACTAGCTCCATCCAGGTTGTGATCTTCCTTAAGTCCAAATGAGTGAACCATTGTAGAGCCGACCCGATGAGGTTGTGTTGGAATAACTGCATAAGGAGCTTCGGGTCGTTACCATGTCCACTAAGCGCTCCAGCATATAGACGTAGATGAGCAACGGGGTTACTGGTATCGTCGTACTTCTGGAAGTCAGGCATTTTAAATTTAACAAGTCTCGAATGGTCGGGGAAGAAACAGAGTTCATCATAAGAAGTGAATCCGTAAGCATCATGGCCATGGAGACTTCGCAATGAATCCTCCAACCCTTGGATTTTCAGACTGAGAGGGTCTAAAGGGGCCTTCTTTATAGCAGGTGAAAGCAACATGGTCTCTTCTCCTTCAGTGTTGACCCCTTTGGCGCCTTCCTTAGTCCTCCCAGCACTGTCGGACTGAAGCATGATCCTTGGATTAGCGGGTTCAAGGTCTTTAGATGAAGTCATTGATGATGACAGGACTGCAGTAGCATCCTTCATGGCCAGAGTTTGAATGAGTTTGAGCATCTCATCCATCTTAGTCCTCATTTCATTAACTTTCTCTCAAGAGACTTGAGAGGATTCTTTAGGGTTAGCAGCCATCAGTGATGCTTTGTGCCGAGTGATAATAGGATCCCTAGGTGGATGTTGCCCCTTTTTGGGAGCAATGTTGACTCAGTACGAGGTGACTTCTGTAAATAGAAATAAAAAGGAAAAAAGAAAAAGACAAAAACACAAGTCACAAGTTAGTTTTTGGTTTTTAGAGAACTTTATGCAATGCATATCCTAGGGTGCCCCTCTTTAGGGGGGAAACTAGCCATGATGTATTGGCTCACTTTTGGAGATATGGGGTTTGCCCATGTATACAGACACTTTACCGCCAGGTGGGAACCTTCAATCATCCATGCATTCATTCATAAAAATAAAGAAGTACATTAAATTTTGGGTTTGAGATACAAAAGAATTGAAATACATTTTAATAGGGGGAAGGGGAACATTTTCCTTTGGACTTCCACCTATCTACTTTTACAAAGGGAGGCCCTAAACTACTCTTGAGTCTTCGGATCCGCCTTCATTGGATTTGATGTCGAGGAGGTCGCTGAGAGACCCTGTTGATTGATTGCCCCTTGTTTTCTTGGCAATTCTATCTCCGTGAGCATAGAGGGATTGGGTCCCCTCTTATGGAATGAATTGAGATGCATGCGATAAGTCCTTAGGGTTACGCGGGAACCCTTAGGGTTTGGGTAGGTTTAATGCAAAAGAGAGTAACCTTGGTGTCATTCTCAACGGGTTGATCATATGCATGAGAATGCAGTTACTTGAGTTACTTGGAACTCTTGTCTTGACATGGGATATTGAATGCATGAGCATGGATATGCAAAGAGTATAAAGAGAGAGAATGCAATAGCAAAATAAACATGCATGCATGAGCAATTAGATAGGCATTATAACAGTATAAATACAAGCATTATAACAGCGGGTATAAATGAAAGTAAGAGCAGTCGCCCTTTCCTCCATGATTTTGAAAACAGTGCTCGTGTCTTAAATCCGGTAGAGGTTCGGCTATGCATGGGGTCTATATGAGTATGAGGTTGAGGGTTGACTAATGCGCCATAAAAAGGCTCGGTCCCCGGATCTTCAAACCTATGCCCACTCCCCGAGGTGGTGCCATGATCAGTTGGTGATTCGAGCGGGGGAACCATCAAGAGGCCGTAGGCGAAGAAACTGACACAGCATCTTGCCCACAACCAATATACCGTTCCCCCTTTCTAACTAGAAAGGACATATCAGGGTATACAAGTATGCAGAATGCAAATGCATATGCAGTGTGTGTGTGTGATTTTTAAAAGTGGAGGAAATGGCCCAACAACTCCCATTCATCCTGTACATCACATTCATGCAAAACAGTTAATAAAATTTAAACAAAATGTGTACCTACAAAACAAAGATGCAAGTGTTAGTATGTGAATGCCAAACATGATACAAGATAATATGAATAAATGCATGTTTTTTGAAAACAATTTTGAAAATTTAGTTTTGAAAATTTAAAGTGAATAGGATTGAACCAAGTTAATTGAAGGCTCTACATAGGTGAAGGGTAAAGAGACACGACTAACGGCCTAACCCTCTAAGTGTCTCCAGTGGAGTCGCCAGCTGTCGCGCCCAGATTTTTCGCACTCGAGAAATACTCACACAAGTGAAAAAAATGTTGTACTCTCTCATTAGAACTCGCCCTCCTAGAAGAATTAGTGCGACTAGGTTTGAATTGAAAATTGGATTTGAATAAAGGGCTCTTGAAAAAGATTCAGAATCGCCACCTAGCTTGATTAAGGTGAGTTAGGTCACCTAAAAACTAAAAATAATCTGAAGACTGCACTTAGGGTTTTAGAAAACGATTTTGAAAATATCTCCTCAAGGGAGAGTTTTTAGGAAAACAGGTTGTTTGGCAACCTTTGGAATATATTTAGCCCTTTTTGAAAAATAACTCATTTTTGGTCTTTGAAAATAGTGATTCTAGGTTTGGAGGTTGGTTACGTGTAGGGAAAACGCACTAAGCTATCACCCTACCCCGCCCTTTCGGTATCTACATGTCAATCTACCCTAGATTCACCTATGAGAGTCTTTAATTAACATATATTCAATCCTATCCACTTTGAAAAATAATGTTTAAAAAGAAACTAACATGATGCACGATATGCAAATGCAAGCAAAGAGGATTGAAAAATAGATTTAGAAAGAGATTGATTTGAAATTGATTTGATTTGAAAATAGATTTGAAGAGATGGAATCGAAAATGGAAAGTTTGAAAAATTGAAAATAGAAATTTGGAAATAGAAATTTGGAATTGGAATTTTGAAAATAGATTGGAATTTGATATTTGGAAAATGTGGAGGAATTTGAAATTTGAAAGAAGTTGTGGAATTTGAAATTTGAAAGAAATTGTGAAATTTGAAATTTGAAAGAAATTGTGACCGCACCTATGAAGGTTGCCTACGTATCCTTTTGGAGGAATCAGGTTAGTCGTAGTTCGGACAAGAGTCCGATTGAAAATAGAAGAGTTGATTGGAAGAAAGAGATTAGATTGGAAATTGGATTGAAAAATTGAGAGAGTGAACTTTGATTGGAAGATTTGAAATTAGTATTTTTGAATTGAAAGATTGGTTCTGGATTTGGAAAAGATAGAACTTGGAAGAGAGATTTAGACTTATGTTGGAAAGATAGAGGTTTATGAAACCTAGACTTAGGAAAGATAGGATTCAAGAAAGACTTGAGATTTAGAAAGTTTTGACTCGAATGTTGGACTTGGAAGATTGGATTTTAGGAAATGTTCGAATTAGGAAAGGTCCGATTTAGGAAAGTTTTGAATTAGGAAAGTTTCACTTTTGGAATGTTTCGAATTAGGAAAGTTTGGAATTTAGGAAAGTTTGGAAATTGGAAAGCTTTGAATTTAGAAAGTTTTGAGATAGGGAAGTTTCAACTTAGGAAAGTTTGAATTTGGAAAGGTTTGAAAAAGGAAAGTTGTCGATTTAGGAAATGTTTGAATTAAGAAAGTTTTGAGTTTAGAAAAGTCTTAGATTTGGAAAGATGTTGAAGTTTGGGAAAATTTAGAATTTGGAAAGATTTAGGTTTAGAAAGATTTAACTTGAGAAAGTTTCAATTTTAAAAAGTTTTGAATTTGGAAAGATTTGAAATTTAGAAAGTTTAAGATTTAGAAAGTTTTAGAGTTTTAGAAAATCTTGAGATTAGGAAAGGTTTGAGTTTACGAAGAGTTTGAAAACTTAGATTTGGGAAGTTAAGATTTGGAAAGGGGTAGAATTAGGAAAGAGTGGAGTTAGGAATGATGTGGAACTTGAGTTTTAAAATTTAGGAAAGATTTTTATGTTCAAGTTTTGGTAACTTAGGATTTAGGAAAGGAGAAGCTTAGGAAGGATTCGAATTAGGAAAGAGTTGGATTGGGATGGGATTGGATTTTGTTTCTAAAAGTGAAAGTTTGATTTTGTTTCCAAAAACGGAGGATAGGATCTAGTTTCCTAAACGGGTAAATTTGATTTAGTTTCCTAAAGGGAAAATAAGACTTGGCAAGGATTTGGAAAGGGAGATTCTAGAAACCCTAGTTTTGAAAAATTATAGTTTTGACGTAGAAAAGAGGTTTTGGAAACATGTATAGTTTGGATGTGAAAACAAGAGATTTTGGAAACCTAGGTTTGGGGCAAAGTTTGAAAATCATGTTTTTGGAAAGAAAATTAGGGTTTCCTAATTGTGGGTTCTAGGGCTTGACTTGGGCTCCAAGGAAAAAGTTTTTGGAACGTGCGTTTTTGGAAACAAAGATTTTGGAAGGAAATCCCAAAGAGGAGTTTCTAGAGGGAAGATTTTGGAAAGAGAGAGTTTTTGGAAACAAAGATTTTTAGAAGGGAATCTTAGAGAGGAGTTTTCAGAAAGTGTGTTTTTGGAAACATAGATTTTGGAAGGAAATCCTAAAGAGGAAGCTTTTAGAAGGATGATTTTGGAAAGAGAGTTTTTTAGAAAGGTTTTTGGAGAGAGTTTTTAGGAAGGTGAATCTAGGGAGTGGTTTAGAAAGTGAATTTTGAGGAGAAAGAGTTTTTGGAAAGGAGTTGAAAAAGGAAGCTTTGAAAAATAGATTTTGGAGGGAGTTTTTGAAAACAACTTTGAAGATGAGAGTTTTAGGAAAGTATATTGAAAGAGATTTTTTAGGAAGAGATTTAAAAAGAAAGCTTTTGGAAGGTATAAAAACGTCTCACTTTCCTAAAGCTATTCTAACCATAAGAAGGCTAGAACCACTTTAAGAAAGTGGTTTTGAAAACAACAAGGGTTGAAAATATGGACCATGTTGGTCATTTTAAATGTAACACTTTTCTAAAGCAACCCTAGTCATGGAAATGCTAGAATCACCCTAGAATTGTGGTTTTGAAAACAAGTTTTTGAAAAAAAGATTTTGATGCAATTTTGAAATCAAGTTTGAAAACGATTTTGAAAACGAGTTTGGAAACGAATTTTGGAAGATACAAGATGATGATATGCACAATGCAATTTGGGGTCGTGAACATACAAGGTTAAGGCTTCACCACATAATCAAGGGGGCCGGACCCACGTGGTCTCTGGTTAGACTAGAAGAAAGCCCCCGACACAGTGACTCTCCAATAGCCTAATCCTACACATGGACCGGAAATCTCCTTGTTTCAAGCATGCAAAGAAAGGGGGGGAAAGAGATGGGGGATTAAAATAGAGAAAACCTAAGTGGGTTAGGAGAGAGAAGAGAGAGGGGGGAGGTGCAAAAATTTAAATAGGGAGCCTACCGTATGTCTTGTTATTTTGTGCGCCTTGCTTTCTTCGGTCTTCCGTCTTCATCTTGATCTTCGTTTTCAATCTTCAAGAGTTGTCTTCAAGCTTTAAATTGCAGCTCTTCAAGTCTTCAAAAGATGGTTGAAGGCTAGTGTATGAGTGTATGGGGGTGTATAGGAGGCTAGGGCTTGTGTAGGGTGGCTAGGGTTTGGAAAACCTAGGGAAGCTAGGGTTTTGGAGGTGCTCAAGCTCTGTATATTGAAATATATGATTTTTAGGTTGAATTTGAGGACCCTCTTCACGTTGGATAAGGTTCTATATTTATAGAAGTTGGACAACACTAGCGCCTGTTGCAGTGGCGCAAGGCCAAAGTTTACACTGGCGCCACTAGGAGTGGCGCCAGGCCAATTTTTGGCTTGGCGCCACTACTAGTGGCGCCAGCCATTTAGGAAATGTTTAAAGTCGGCAAGCAACGTATCTTTGACTAGATTTGGGTGCCTGTACTAGTGATTACCATACATTTTTTAGCCTAGCTTCACTAAGAGTGACTCCGGAAAGTCCGAGAATGATTCGAAGGATCTGAGAATGACTCGGATGGCCGGAAAGGAGCAAGAACACTTAAAATAGTGTCCTGGAGGTATTTGAGTTGAAAAGTGAGGATAAGATGTGTCGGAAAGGTTGACCGGGCCTTTAGGGGCAAAACGGTCAATTGGACTGGGAAACTACCGAGACAAACTCGGACTGTCCCGAAAGAAGTCTTGGGATCTGAAAACATTATTCAGAATGTTCCCAGAGGTTGCCGGTTTGATTTCTAGAGCTGGCGTGGTCGAAAAAGGAGACCGGCCCACCAGGGGCAAAACGGTCATTTCGCACTAGGTTGGTCGGAACTGACTCGGAATGATTCGGAAAGGTAAAAGGAGATTGAGAACACTATAAAAAGTAGTCTCAGGAGGTTACCGGTTTGATACCCAGAGCCGGTATGGTCAAAAAAGAAAACCGGCCCGCTAGGGGCAAAACAGTCATTTTGTACCGGGTTGGCCGGAACTGACTCGGAATGATCCGGAAAGGTAAAGGAAGGTTAAGAATACTATAAAAAGTATTCTCGGGACATTACCAGTTTGATACCCAGAGCCGGTGTGGTTCCCGGCGCATTCGGATGCCTAGGGGCAAAATGGTCATCTTGACCGGAAAATCTCAGAAAAGGTCTAAAGGGCAGTTTGGTCATTTTTTACTGAAGTGGGCTAACAAACACTGGTGTTGACCTGGGTTTTGAGTGTTTTCGCCACTCTAACAGCGGTCGTCGTGACATAGGGGTTTGTTGGCAATTCCCTATATCGACCTATTTGTGAGTATTTCCGCTACTCTAACGGTTTTGTGAGTAGTTTCGCTACTCGGACCGTCTCGAGGAACACACTGTCTCGAGAGAGGGATTGGAAAGGGGTCTTACTATCTTTGAAAAGACGTGCCTGGGATTGGAACCCTCTCGAGGAATAAACTATCTCGAGAGAGGGATAGGAAAGGGGTCTTACCGTCTTCGAAAAGATGTGCTTGGGTTGGAACTATCTCGAGGAATAAACTGTCTCGAGAGAGGGATTGGAAAGGGGTCTTACTGTCTTCGAAAAGACGTGCCTATGATTGGAACCGTCTCGAGGAATAAACTGTCTTGAGAGAGGGATTGGAAAGGGGTCTTACCGTCTCCGAAGAGACGTGCCTGGAGTGGAATCGTCTCGAGGAATAAACTGTCTCGAGAGTGGGATTGGATAGGGAAGGACAATGCCCCTAAGGGCATTTTGGTCATTTTGGCTCTATTTGGGCCTAATAGGCCCACGAAGCAATGGACAGATGGGATTTGGACCTAGAGAATTGGTTTCGATAGGAATATGCCCACAATGACTTGAACACAAGTCTGGACGAAGTGTAGACTGCCGAGCGGTCAAAAATGGGGTGCTTACACCAACATAATAGCAAGTTTTTCAAAAAAAAAAAAAATGATGAATGACGATGATTTTCAAACACAATGATGATTTCCAAACGCAATGATGACTTCTAAGAGAAGATACAGTCATCCAAGACGACAACAGAAGAACAGAACAGAAGCGGGCTTCTCGACAAAGAGAAAAGTCCAGAAGAATAACAAAGGTAGGAGCCACTTGCCAAAGGTGATCATGGGTCTTCAGGAGCCTAGCAAATATAATAGGTTTTGAGCCTTTATCCTTCCTTTCAAATACCCCATCACTTGGCCCACATTACGGTCCAAATTAAAATCCTCTTAGGTCAAGAAAAATTGCTTAGTCTAAATAAGCTTGAACAAAGAAACAACAACGTCTAAAAAGAATGGTAAATACACGGGCAAAATTTATTTCTTGCAAAAGGTGGTCTTGGTTCATACAACCCTCACTGAATTTAAAGATTTGTGCCTATACATCCTTTCATTTCTTACAGCCCTTAAACTTAGCCCGCATTACGGTTCCAAGTAAAGTCTTCTCTGATTGAGGAAGGAAGCTACAAGTTGCTTTGCCAAAGGGTGACATTGGTTGTCACTCGAGAGGTCCACCTTGAGAAGTTTTCCTTTTCAGCAAAAGAGAGAGGGGAAAAATGAGTCAATGGATCAAATCTCTGAGAATGGTGCAAGTGCTATCACATCCTGGCAAGAAAAGGACAGAACCCAAAAGGGGAATCCTAAGAGGAGGACAGAAGTTCAAAGACTGCCTGATGCAAAATATAATAACTGAACATGAACCCTGGGGCAACTCCCGAGACATACATCCATTTTCATCTATATATGCATTCATTAAAAAGCATGAAATGCATTCAGTTTCATTCCTGTATAAATTTGTGCATTCATCAAAGGTATGACATGCATTCATTTCAATTCCCATATAAACCATACATGTTCATGTATTGATCAAAAAATATGATATGCATTAAATTCCATCCCATGTATTAAACATGTGCATTCATTTCCATACTTGTATTAACTTGTATAACAAGCATTCATTTCAATTCCTATACAAACCATATCTGTTCATGCATTCATCAAAAAGTATGACATGCATTCAAAATTTAATCTTCATGCATTCATCAAAAAGTATGATATGCATTCCATTCCATTCTTATATGTGCATTCATCAAAAAGTATGACATGCATTCAATTCCATTTCTGTATGTGCATTTATCAAAAAGTATGACATGCACCCAATTCCATTTCTGTATGTGCATTCATCAAAAAGTATGACATGCATCTAATTCCATTCCTATATGTGCACTCAATCAAAAATTATGACGTGCTTCCAATTCCATTCATGAATGTGCATTCATCAAAAAGTATGACATGCGTTTAAAATTCATCTCTATGTATTCATCAAAAAATATGATATGCATTCATGTATGTGCAGTCATCAAAAAGTATGACATGCATTCAAAACCCATCTCTATGCGTTCATCAAGAGGCATGACCTCAATCAATTCCATCTCTACATAAGCATCCATAAAAAAAAAAACATGACATACGTTTCATTCTAGCCTTATGCATTCATCAAAAAGTATGACATGCACTCATTTCCTCATGTATCAACCTGTGCATTCATCCAAAAGTATGAAGTGCGACATGTCTAATAAAATACACTAACAAGTGTTCAGGTGATTACAAAAAAAAAGGTGTCTCGAAGCAGAAGCACTACACTCTTGAAGGTCTGTCTTCCAGAATCCAAACACTCTGCGAAAAAAATGGCGTACATCCCAAAAACCCGAATTGTCATCCATAGACAATAAGAAACAGAGAATGGAGCATTGAATCACTCTCGACCTCCCCAATCAACCATGAATGACCTAATCCAACCTTCTTCAAAACCACAGAGAATAGGGCAACGTTTGACCAACCCAATTAATGGCAGCTTGACTCGACCTCTTCGAATCATAAAAACTGGGGCAACAACCCACCCTACACCTCCCATTCAATTGCAAACTAGTTGATCCACTCAAGAAAAACTGACCTATAGATGTTCGACCTTCTGAATACCTCAAACCTTTGAAAAGGAGGCCTCACCCCCTCCAAAACAAAATTCAAGAACCCGAGGAAGTACCTCACCCAGAATTCTGCCATGCCAGCCAAAGGGAAAAGTCAACAATCAACACATCAAAGGAACATTACTCTCCAAAAATCTCAATCCAAAAAGCAACAAATGTCATCTTCTCCAACATTCAAGATAAAAGAACTACAAGCAAATCCCTTATATCAGCAAAGATTGGGTTTCAAAGCTTCCTCCGAAAAAGCAGATTGGGTTTCAAAGCTTCCCTCGAAAAAGCAGATCGGGTTTCCAAGCTTCTCCCGAAAAAGCAAATTGGGTTTCAAAGCTTCCTCCAAAAAAAGCAGATTGGGTTTCAGAGCTTCCTCTTGAAAAAGCAAATAGGGTTTTGCGCTTCCTCCGAAAAAGCAGATTGGGTTTCCAAACTTCATCCGGAAAAGCAAATTAGGTTTTCGAGCTTCCTCCAAAAAAGCAGATTAGGTTTTAGAGCTTCGTCCCAAAAAATAGATTGGGTTTCCAAGCTTCCTCTGAAAAAGAAAATTAGGTTTTCAAGCTTCCTCCGAAAATGCAGATTAGGTTTCAGAGCTTCCTCCAAAAAAGTAGATTTAGTTTTCAAGCTTTCTCCAAAAAAGCAAATTTAGTTTTAGAGCTTTCTCCAAAAAAGCAGATTGGGTTTTAGAGCTTCTTCCGAAAGAGCAGATTACGTTTTCGAGCTTTCCTCTTTAAAAGCAAATATCAACCTTGAACCTCCCTAGAGAAGCAGCATTTCGTCAGACGGAGCATCTGTTCAAGAAGACTCTGTTTCAAGATATCAATCTTGAACAACCTCTTAGAAGCTACATCAGCAAAAATCTAATTTTGCCCACAAAAGCAAAACTCGATAGTCAAGCAAACACTGAGTATTCCAATCTCAAGAAATCTCAATCCAAGAGGGCACAAATGTACCCCTTTCAAGCTCGGAGATCTAATAATTACAAGCACAAAACAGTCTCTGATGATTCCACAGGCCCAACCATCTCCCAATCTTTAAGGTAAAGCCCAGGTATAATTCTAACCGAATTGTCTCAAAATCAATTTTAAAAAACAAAAGCCCTTGCTTTCTTTCAAATCCAAAAATTCAGTTTTCAAATATCCAAAAACTTGAAAGGTTTCATCTACAAAAACTTTTAAATTTCAAAGTTAGTTTCAGAAGCTTTTAAAACTGTTTCTACAAAAAGTTTCAAACTTAAAAGATCAAAGCTCTTGCTTACTTTCAAAAGTCAAAATCAATTTTCATATCCAAAAAAAAAAAAAAAAATTTCCGCTAAAAGTTTCAAATTTCAACACAATTTCAAAGAGGAAAAGTCCTGCTGTATTTCAAAAACACCATCAAGTTTAAAAACTTTTAAAGGTTCAAGCTTCAAGTCAAGATGAATTTCCTAAACATTTTGTCTTCAAAAAATTTAGATTTCAATTCAAAACAAATTTCCTATACGAAAGTGTCGAGTCAAAATGAATTTTCTATACATTTTGTCTTCAAAAGTTTAAATTTCTAGTCAAAATGAATTCTCTACACATTTTGTTTTCAAAAGTTTAAGTTTTGAGTCAAAATGAATTTTCTATACATTTTGTCTTCAAGAGTTCCCAAGTTTCGAGTCAAAACAAGTTTTCTAACCCTTATAAAAAAAATATAGTAGTTTCTGAATTTTGAGTTCAAATGAATCCCCTTCAAATCGTTTTCACCTCTATAGGTTTTCTAAATTTTCCCTTCAAAAAGTTTGATTTGAAAGTACCCTCTAGGTTTTCTAACTTTTTCCTTTAAAAAGTTTGACTTCAAATCATTTCTCGGGTTTTCCAAAAATTTTTTTCTTCAAAAAGTTCAATCTCAAAAAAATTTTTTTGGGTTTCTTGAGCTTTTCCTTCAAAAGCACTGTTTTCCAAAAACATTCTGATTTTCTAGCTTTTGCCTCAAAAAGCTCAACTTTCAAAATTTCAGGTTTTCTAGCTTTTGCTTCAAAAAGCTTAACTTTCAAAATTCTGGGTTTTCTAGCTTTTGCCTAAAAATGCTTAACTTTCAAAATTTTGAATTTTCTAGCTTTTGCCTCAAAAAGCTCAACTTTCAAAATTTCGGGTTTTCTAGCTTTCACCTCAAAAAGCTTAACTTTCAAAAGTCCGAGTTTTCTAGCTTTCGCCTCAAAAAGCTTAACTTTCAAAATTCTAGATTTTCTAGTTTTTGCCTCAAAAAGGTCAACTTTCAAAATTTCAGGTTTTCTAGCTTTCGCCTCAGAAAACTTAACTTTCAAAAGTCTAGATTTTCTAGCTTTCGCCTCAAAAAGCTGAACTTTCAAAATTTCAAGTTTTCTAGCTTTCGCCTCAAAAAGCTTAATTTTCAAAAGTTTGGATTTTCTAACTTTTGCCTCAAGAAGCTTAACTTTCAAAATTTCGGGTTTTCTAGCTTGCACCTCAAAAAGCTCAACTTTTAAAATTTTGGATTTTCTAGCTTTCGCTTCAAAAAGCTCAACTTTCAAAATCTCAGGTTTTCAAGGTTTTGCCTTAAAAAGCATACTATCAAAAACGTTTTCGGGTTTTCAAAACTTTCTCCACAAAAGTTTAATTCCAAAATCAAATTCTAGGTTTTCAAACCTTTCTCCTCAAAAGTTTCATTCCAAGTTTTAAAAGTTTTTCAAACCCTTCCAATTCAAATTCAAATTCCACCATTATAGAAGGCTATTTCAAAATCATTTAAAAAAAAATCATTTTCAAAATTCAAAAATCCTGAATCACCCTAAAGGAGTGTAATTCCATTGGTCAAAATGTCGGTTCAGGAAAAATTTCAAAATCGAATTTTCAAAATTTTAAAATTCAAATAGTACAGTTTTTAAAACTTAAAATTCCAAATTCCAAATTCCAACCACTATGGTCTCTCCGATTGCCTTGCGGTCAACATGAGATCCTTCCTTATTATTTTTTTTACCTTCGACAAGCAAAGACAGAAAAAGATGGGCAGCTGTAAGCACCCCATTTTTGCCCGCTTGGCAATCTCCGGCCCGACCGGGCTCAGTTTTCCAATACCACAACACATGCAAGCTTAAGACGAGCCCTTCAATCTCCAGTCCAGTCAACTGGTCGTTTCTTGGGCCCACGAGGACCTGCTGGAGCCATAAGCATCATTATTCCAGGCAGCTTTCCGGACCAGGCGGTCCTGGAAACTAACGCCATCTAGGTAGCTTCCCGAGATTAGGCGATCTCGGGGACCAACACCTCATCAAGTTCCAGATGGTTTACTTCTGGCGCTTACTAGCCCGCTAATGTAGAATGTCCGTCATTTGGTAGCTCTCTAAGACCAAGTGTTCTCAAAGACCAATAACACCCTTCTAGGTAGCTTTCTAGGACTAAGTGTTCTCAGGAACCAACACCAGTCCTATAGGTAGCTCTCTAAAATCGGGCGTTCTTAGACACCAACACTGCACAAATAGTTTTTCGAGTCTGGGCAGTCTCGGAAACCAACACTTAGGTCAACACTGGCACCTGCTAGCCTGACTTGGTAAAAATGACCCAACCTGCCCCTTGGGCCTCTAGGCACGTTTTGGGAAAGTTCAAAATCTCTCAAAACGATAAGTCCATCCTTCCAAAATGTTGTTAAACCATTAGGCATCCCCCATATGCCATTTGGTCCAAATCCAGTCCTATTCCGACCCACTCCAGTCAAAATGACCGTTTTGCCCATAACAATCCAAACATGCCCCGAAACAGCACCGGTCCTAGGATTTCGAGCAAAGGGCTTCACCGTACACCCTTGTTTAACTCGACGAGGACCCTATGACAATATACTCACACGACTCGATAAAAGTTCCCTGGAGCGTCTCGCAAACGCTCCACCTAAATTGTCTTTCCTCCCGATTCCCTAGTTATAACGCACTGTCAACTGACTTGAAAAACGCGTAAATCAGGGAATTCTCGAAAGCTCGTTCATAGATCTTTCAATCGATACGGCTTGATTGGATAGATCGCTTCCCGAAGCCTTTCATCGTATGGCTCAAACCTAATTACTTTTGATAACCCCTGGAGTGTCTCGCAGACCCTCCACTAAGGTTGACTTTTTTCCCAATTCCCAAAAGTATTTCTAGAGTACTTTCCATCGGTACGGTCCGATCGAAAGGATCACTTCTCGAAGGCCTCAATCACACGAAACGAAAACAGCCACTTTCGAACACCCTCGGAGCGTATCACAGAGCTCCACAAAAGTGTCCTTCTTTGCACCCTTCCTGAGATGATATCCCATACTTCCAAACACAATTAAAACTTTTCGAAAACATGAAAGTTCACGAGAAACCTTAAGAGAGCACCGTGGGTGCAACCAATTCCCCGGAACCTTCCCTGTTGACTGAATTATCGAGACAAGTTTGGATGAACCTTCCCGGTGATGGAGCGTATGCTACATGCGCTCAAATTTTGATCAAATCGACCAACTTTCAATCAACAGTCGAGATTTAACTAGTACACAGGGTGCCACGTGTCGATAATAGAACAGTACTTGCGCATGTCCTACATGTGCTAGGTCAAATTTTGGCCAGGCACATGTAGTACATTCACCAGGCCTGTTCCAGAATGCCTATAAATACTAGACCCCCCTTTGCATATTCCAACTCCGATTTCTGATGAGAAGCTCTGTTGTAGTCACTCTAGAATTGCGAATCTCTATACACACTTCATCCCTCCAACACTTAGGTTAGATTTTATCATCCCCAAGCCTATATACTTCACATACAAAGCCTTATACACCATCAAACACTCTCTACCAGCCCTCTAAGCCTTCTTGAAGTCATTCAAGCTCCAATCAAAACATCCTTGGAAGACTGCAAGAGTGTTGAAGGCAAAAGGTGGTATCCCTTTTACATTTGTGCTTTCCCCCACTCTTCTCTTCTCCCTCCTAGCTTACTTAGGCTATTCTCTATTTTAATCCCCATCTTTAACCCTCTATTCTTGCATGCTTGAGCCAAGAAGGCTCTTAGATCATGCCTAGAGGAAAGCAAGTGAGAGCCATCGTGTAGGGGGACCTCTCACTAGCCTACTTTGAGATGGTATGGCCTAGGAGCCCCTTGTTTATGTGATGTAGCCAAAAAGCCTTGTTTGTGATCATGACCCCTTGCATATTGCTATTTTGATCATGTCTTGTATGCTTGACTTCATTTTTATGCTTATTGTTGTAAGCATCCCATTTTTGCCCGCTCGGCAATCTCTGAGCTGACCAAGCTCACTTTCACACATCACATGCATATTTAGACTCTAAGCCCGCCTTTTTAACTTGAATTTAGTCCACCAGTCGCTTCTTAGGCCCGTAGGGCCCACTTGAAGCTAAATGACCGTATTGTCCTTGGGCATTCGAACGCCCCGAGAACCACACCGGCTCTGGGTATCAAACCGGCAACCTCCTAAGACTACTTTTTATAGTGTTCTCAACCTCCTTTTACCTTTTCGGATCATTCCGAGTCAGTTCCAGCCAACCCGGTACGAAATGACCATTTTGCCCCTGGTAGGCCAGTCTCCTTTTCTGACCATGTCGGCTCTAGGAATCAAACCGACAATCTTTGGGAACATTCTGAATAATGTTTCCAGATCCTGAGTCCTCTTCTAGGACAGTCCGGGTTTGTCCTGGCAGTTTCCCGGTCTAGTTGACCGTTTTTCCCCTAAAGGCCCGGTCAACCTTTCCAACACATCTTATCCTCACTTTTCAAGTCAAATACCTCCAGGACACTATTTTAAGTGTTCTTGCTCCTTTCCGGCCTTCCGGGTCATTCCCGGCTCCTTCAAATCATTCCTGGACTTTCCGGAGTCACTCCTAATGAAGCCAAGCTAAAGATTGCATGGTAGTCACTAGTACAGGCGCCCAAATCTAGTCAAAGATACGTTGCTTACCGACCTTATATATTTCCTAAATGGCTGGCACCACTACTAGTGGCGCCAAGCCAAAAATTGGCCTGGCGCCACTCCTAGTGGGGCTAGTGTAAAATTTGGCCTGGTGCCACTGTAACAGGCGCCAGTGTTGTCCAACCTCTATAAACACAGAGCCTCCTCCAGCATTTAAAGGATCCTCAAACTCAAACCAAAAATCATATAATTTGATATACAGAGGTCGTGCACTCCCTAAACCCTAGCCTCCTTTGGTTCTCCAAACCCGAGCCACCATACACAAACCCTAGCCTCCTATACATTCCTATACATCCTCATACGCTCATACACTAACCTTCAACCCTCTTTCGAAGACTTGAAGAGTTATAATCTGAAGTTTGAAGGTTGAAGACAACTCTTAAAGACTGAAGGTGAAGATCAAGACGAAGACCGAAGAAAGCAAGGCCCGCAAAATAACAAGACATACGGTAGGCTCCCTATTTAAATTTCCGCACTTCCCCCCTCTCTCTTCTCTCTCCTAACCCACTTGGGTTTTCTCTATTTTAATCCCCCATCTCTTTTCCCCCCTTTCTTTGCATGCTTGAAACAAGGGGATTCCCGGTCCATGTGTAGGATTGGGCTATTAGAGAGTCACCGTGTTGGGGGCTTTCTTCTAGTCTAACCAGAGACCACGTGGGTCCGGCCCCCTTGATTATGTGGTGAAGCCTTAGCCTTGTATGTTCATGACCCCAAAATTGCATTGTGCATATCATGATCTTGCATCTTCCAAAATTCATTTTCAAAATCGTTTTCAAACTTGTTTTCAAAATTGCATCAAAATCTCTTTTTCAAAAACTTGTTTTCAAAACCACAATCCTAGGGTAATTCTAGCTTTTCCATGGCTAGGATTGCTTTAGGAAAGTGTTACATTTAAAGTGACCAACATGGTCCATATTTTCAGCCCTTGTTATTTTCAAAACCACTTTCTTAAAGTGGTTCTAGCCCTCTTATGGCTAGAATCGCTTTAGGAAAGTGAGACATTTTCATACTTGCCAAAAAACTATCTATTCAAAAATCTCTTCCTAAAAATCTCTTTTTCAACATACTTTCCTAAAACTCTCCTCTCCAAGGTTGTTTTCAAAAACTCCCTCCAAAATCTATTTTTCAAAGCTTCCTTTTTCAACTCCTTTCCAAAAACTCTTTCTCCTCAAAATTCACTGTCTAAAAACACTCCCTAAATTCACTTTCCTAAAAACTCTCTCCAACAATCTCCTTCCAAAAATCTTTTTAAAAAACTCTCTTTCCAAAATCTCCCTTCTAGAAACTCTCCTCTAGGATTTTCCTTCCAAAATCTTCGTTTTCAAAAACACACTTTCCAAAAACTCATTTTCTTTAAAAATCTCTTTCCAAAAACTCTCCTTCCCAAAAACTCTTCCCTCTAGAAACTCCTCTTTAGGATTCCCTTCCAAAATCTTCGTTTCCAGAAACGCACTTTCCAAAAACTCTTTCCTCAGAAGCCCAAGTCAAGCCCTAGAGCTAACTGTTAGGAAACCCTAATTTTCCTCCCAAAAAAATGATTTTCAAACCTTGCCCCAAACCTAGGTTTCCAAAACCTTTTGTTTTCACATCCAAACTATACACATTTCCAAAATCTATTTTCTACGTCAAAACTATAATTTTCCAAATCTAGGGTTTCTAGAATCTCCCTTTCCAAATCTTGCCAAATCCTATCTTCCCTTTAGGAAACCAAATCAAATCTCCCCATTTAGGAAACTAGATCTCGTCCTCCGTTTTTGGAAACAAAATCCAGCCTTTTTCTTTTAGAAACAAAATCCAATCCCTTCCTAATTCACATCCTTTCTAATCTTCCACTTTCCTAAATCTTAAGTTTCCAAAACTTGAACATAAAAATCTTTCCTAAATTTTAAAACTCAACTCTCAAATCTTTCCTAATTCAACCATTTCCTAATTCTACCCTCTTTTCAAATCATAACTTTTCAAACCTAAGTTTTCAAACTCTTCCTAAACTCAAACCTTTCATAATTTCAAGATTTTCTAAAACTCTAAAACTTTCTAAATCCTAAACTTTCTAAATTTCAAACCTTTCCAAATTCAAAGTTTCTAAATTCAAAACTTTCTAAACTTTCAAACTTTCTAAATTCTAAATTTTTCAAAACTTCAACATCTTTCCAAATCTAAGACTTTCTAAACTCAAAACTTTCTTAATTCAAACATTTCCTAAATTGAAAACTGTCCTTTTTCAAACCTTTCCAAAATTCTAAACTTTTCAATTTTCAAAACTTCCCTATTTCAAAACTTTCCTAATTTGAAAACCTTTCCTATTTCGAAAACTCTCTAAATTCGAAACTTTCTTAATTCAAAACTTTCCTAAGTTGAAACATTCCAAATTCAAACTTTCCTTAAGTCGAAACTTTCCTAATTTCGAAACTTTCCTAAATCGGACCTTTCCTAATTCAAAACTTTCCTAAATCGGACCTTTTCCTAATTCAAACATTTCCTAAATCCAATCTTTCTTAATCTCCTAAACCTTCCAAGTCAAGTCAAATCTTTCCTAAGTCTCTCTCCTAAGTCTAGGTTTCCTAAACCTCCATCTATCCAAAACAAGTCTAAATCTTTCTTCCAAGTTCTATCTTTTCAAATCAAAATTCAATCTTTTCAATTCCAAAATTTCAAATTCCAATTTTCAATCCTCTATTCAAAGTTCAATCTCTTTCTTCCAATCCAACAATCTCTTTTCAATCGGACTCTTATCCGAACTACGACTGACCTAATTCCCCCAAAGGGATACGTAGGCAACCTTCATAGGTGCGGTCATAACACTTTCCAAACTTTCAATTCCACCCTCATGGGTGCGATTTCCAAAATCTTTCCAAATCTCAAATTCCAATCTATTTTCAAAATTTCTATTTTCAAAATTCTATTTCCAAATTTTCAAACTAGCCAATTTCAATTCCATCTCTTCAAATCTATTTTTCAAATCAAATCAATCTTTTTCCAAATCTATTTTTCCATATCATGCATCATGTTAGTTTCTTTTCAAGCAATGTTTTTCAAAGTGGATAGGATTGGCCAATAGTTAGTTGAAGACTCTCATAGGTGAACCTAAGGTAGATTGACATGTAGGTACCGAAAGGGCGGGGTAGGGTGATGGCTTAGTGCGTCTTCCCTACACGAAACCAACCTCCGAATTTAGAATCACTGTTTTCAAAGACCAAAAGGAGTTATTTTTCAAAAAGGGCTAAATATTTTTCAAAGGTTGCCAAACAACCTATTTTTCTTAAAAACCCTCTCTTGAGGAGATATTTTCAAATCGTTTTCCAAAAACCCTAAGTGTAGTTTTCGGATTATGCTTAATTTTTAAGTGACCTAACTCACCTTAATCAAGTTAGGTGGCGACTCCGAATCTTTTTGAAAAGCCCTTTATTCAAACCTATTTTCAATTCAAACCTAGTCGCACTCATTCTTCTAGGAGGGTGAGTTCTAACAAGAGAGTACAGTGTTTTTCCCACTTATGTGAGTATTCCTCGAGTGCGAAAAATCTGGGTGCGACAATTGTCATGTTCTATAATGCTTACATTACTCTTAAACTCCATGTCATTTCCAAACTCTATATTTCTTTCAAAAATTATTTCAAGAGTTGGCTCCTTGAAGCTTAGGATGGGACCTTAGAAATCATGCCTTAGAAATCATGCCTTAGAAAATCCCTTCTAACCCCTTAACTCCCACCTTGGCATCATGACATTTTAACTTGCATAAGGGTTGCTTTCCAATTCCCTAATTTCCAAGGTTTCCATTCTTTTAAGTGTAGTGGTTGGAATAGCCCTATGGAACCCTCTCTTGAGTGGTTTTCATTTATTTGGCCATAGGAACCCTCTCTCGTTGTAATGGCCTCCTACAAAAAATGGTGCCTTAAAAAGTTGTCATCTCCATGTTGATTTTTAAACCCCTTTATACTCTTGTCAAGATTATGATTATAATGGCCCCAAGAAAACCTTTCTTGGAATGGTTTTCAAACATCATCCATGTAAACCATGTTCTTGGCTAGAGTCAAAATTTTCATGGAAATGATCTTCAAAGAGATTGCCAACCCAAGTCCATTATATAGCATATTTTGTTTTTTTCAAAAACTCTTTCTAAAAGTGCATTAAACCAATTTTCAAAACCATTTTCCAAACCAATCCTAGGTTAACTTGACCTTAGTTATCTAACCCTAGGTTAACTTGACCCCAGTTATCCAACCTTAGGTTAACTTGACCCTAGTTAACCAACCCTAGCTTAACTTAACCCTAGTTATTCAACCCTTGGTTAAGTTGACCCTAGTTATCCAACCATAGGTTAACTTGGCCCTAGTTCACTCACCTTAGGTTAACCAAACCTTAAGTCATCTTAACCCTAGGTTAACCTAACCCAAGTTAGTTAACCATAGGTCATCTTAACCCTAGGTTAACCTAACCCAAGTTAGTTAACCCTAGGTCACCCCTAACCCTGGGCTAACCGAATCTAGGTTGGTATGCTGGAAGGTTCTAACTCATGAACCCTTTTCTAAATGGTTACTTAA
Organism: Euryodendron excelsum; assembly: GCA_033060915.1. Lineage (NCBI taxonomy): Eukaryota > Viridiplantae > Streptophyta > Magnoliopsida > Ericales > Pentaphylacaceae > Euryodendron > Euryodendron excelsum. The sequence continues at coordinate 37,015,820 of CM065387.1, read as the reverse complement.
TTTTAAACCATTCTCATAACCCATTTTTTCAAAATCTCCTACTCTCTGGATTTTAAAAAACCAACTCTATAAACTCTTTTAATGTTCTTACACTTCACCATCAAGGCGTTTCCAAAAATGTTTTCAAAAGGTCACAAACCTAAGGTCTCCCTAGCCCTCTCATAGTTAGGGATTCCCAGGACAAGTGATAAATCAAGAATAACCTCTAAGGTTGTTCATGTTAAGATTCCAAACCCTTAGCAATATCCAAAAACCACTTTCAAAAATTCATTCATCCAAACATTCTAAAGTCATGCCTCCAAAGTTTCAAAACAAGACTTCAAAAACACTTTCAAGTTCTCTTGCGTCACGCCAAAGTATTTTTCCAAAACTCCCTCAAATTGATCCAAAAACATTTTCAAAACACTCCACCATCCAATTTCAAGTCAAAACTTCAAAGACTTCAAAGTGTCTTAAACTTTTCCAAAGACCTCAGAGTGTCTTAAACTTTTTCAAAGACCTCCAAGTGTCTCAAACTCTTCCAAAGACCTCCAAGTATCTTAAACTTTTTCAAATACCTCAAAGTGTCTTAAATTTTTTCAAAGACCCCAAAGTGTTTTCAAACCTTCCAAAGGCCCTAATGCGCCTATTTTCCATTGGGCTCTTGCCCGAACTATGAATGACCTGATTCTCGCCAAATGAGATACGTAGGCAACCTAAAATGGTGCGGTCATAACTTTTATTTCAGCTCCAATCCCTTTTTCAAAAATTCTAATCAATTCAAAGTTCTTATTCCAAACTCTTTCAAAACCCTCATTATTTTCAAACTTCTTCCAAAACCTTGCATCATGCATCATCCATCCAAAAAGCGATGACTAAAAATTCTAAAGTGGATATTAAGTGGATAATGGTAATCGGTTATTCTAGTGAGTGAACCAAGGGTGATTAGACATGTAGGTACCGAAAGGGCGGGGTAGGGTGATGATCTTAGGATATCTTCCCTACACGTAACCAACCCCCGAACCATAGATTTCTATTTTCAAATGACCAAAATGGAGTTATTTTCAAAAAGGGTTTAAATCTTTCCAAAGGTTGCCAAATAACCTATTTTCTTAAAAAGCCTCTCTTGAGGGAGTTTTCAAAACCTTAAGTTTAGTCTTCGGATTAACACTCAGTTTTAGGTGCCTTAACTCAACTTAATCAAGTTAGGTGGCGACTCCTATTTTTCTGAAAAGCCCTTAGTCAAACCAATTTTCAAACCTAGTCGCATTTGTCTTTCTAGAAGGATGAGTTCTGGTGACAGAATTTCGTGGTTTAGAGTCTCCGAGCCGAAGGGACCTTGGTCACTCAAAAACCGGGGTACGACATTAGTATTATTACAGCGTCATGATCTGAGTTTTCTAGGGAACAGGAGTTCGAGTCGTGACAGTAACTACCCTCATACTATTGGATCCAGTCTCTTCTGCCTCATTACCTTGTGAATCAATGTCTGATGAAGTTACTAGTTTTTCAACCCACCCAATGGGTTGCATTGATGGATTGCAAGGTCATGATAAACCTAGAGACAATAGCCAATGAATAAAACCCACAAAGTTGACCTCTTAATTGGTAAATTTCTTTAATAAAAAATTTATTGTTTTCAAAATGGGCAAATATGGAGCTTTCTTGCACTGTGTTTGGATGTTAGATTTTGAGAAGAAAAAGAAAATGAAAGGGAAGTGAAATTACTAATATATATTATTTGTAATGGTAACCAAACAAAAAGTAAAGTGTTTGACAAATATTGTTCATTTTATTCTCATTTTCCTAACCTAACAAAAAAGAGAATGAAAAAGTTTTAGCTTATTTTCATTCAACTTTTTCTTATCTTTTCCTTTGCATTTGCTTTTCCTCCACATATCCAACATCCATGTGTTTAACAAACTTGAATTCGGCAAAATACAACGCTTATATTTGAATTAAGTATACTGAGACAATATGCATATGACACAAATAGGGAGTGGCAACAAAGCTGCTACTTTTGACTTTGTTTATGTATTCTTGACTTTATGGTTGTTGTATATCTTTTAGCATATCTTTCACTTTTACTTGGTTGTATATTTTTGACATTGCTTGATTGTAAATCCCTGTAATCCAGGGGTCTTGGCGGCTAGACTTGACCTTTCTTCTTGTTGTAAATCCCTGCAATCCAGGGATCTTGTTTGATGTCCAAACATCTCTTGTATATAAGTGTGTTGTATTAGATAATGAAAGATAAGCCATTCTTTCCAACTTGTCAAGCTTTCATGGTATCAGAGCCACCACTTCAGTGAATCCAGTTACTCGTAGTCCGACCCTCCTTCTTCTGTCTAGTTGTTTAGTTTTCTCTTGTGCTCTCTGTTTGTTCTTTACTTATGGCTTCCTACTCTTCCTATTCTTCGGTGTCCTTCTCTTCTTCTTCCTCTGTTCTAACCTTTCCCATTCATAATATCATCAATCATGTATCTGTGAAACTAGATTCGGAAAACTACCTGTTATGTAGAGACCAATTCATGCCCACACTAATTTGCAATGAACTCTTTGGCTATATAGATGGCACCATTGCTGCACCATCAAGAAAAATTTTTGATGAGAAAACTAATACACAGATTGACAATCCAGTTCATAGAATGGATTAGGATGGATTAGTTTTTGGTAAGTTGTCTTAAGGCCACTTTATCCCCTAGTGCTTCGGCACATGTTCTTGGTTTGCAAACCTCTCGTGGAGTGCGGGAAACCCTTGAAACAATTTTCCAGCAACAGTCGTAGGCACGAGTGAATTATCTATGTGACCGTCTATAGAATATGAAGAAGGGAACTCTTTCAACAAAGGATTATCTTGCACAATTGAATAATATTGTAGACAAGCTTGTTGCAATTAACTATCCCATCCATGAATCAAAACTCATCACTCGTACATTGAATGGTCGTCAAAATGATCCAGATTATACACCCTTTGTGTTTGCGATCGAAAATTTTGAAAAACCATCATCATTTGATGATCTGCGGGAATAACTTCTGATACACAAACAACATGTGCAGAACATTCACTATGCTCAAGAAGTAGGAATGGCTCTGGCAAGTTCACAAACTTTAGAAACAGCATTGGTTGGTATTAACCAAGGACAATATCGATGACATAATTCACGTCGTGACACTAGTTATTTGACTACTTATCGTGGAGGACAACGACAACGCGGGGGTCCTGATAACCAGAATGGCAATCGCTATGGAATTGGCGGTGAGTAACGCTTTAACTAAATTCAATTCTCCCGAGATACTCGCAATCATAATCAAACTTGTCAAATCACAAGGACTGAGGACATATAGTACCACATTGTCGTTTTTGCTACAGCCGTAACAATCGCAATTTTAATGAAAATGATCATTCATTCCAGTCTGATCGTGATAGTGTAACAAATGTTTTTGTTGGTCTTCATTTGGCACCAAAGACTCACACTGAATCTTATTCAGATCATATGGACTCTCATTGGCTTGCTAACTCTGGTGCCACTAGTCACATGACAGCCAACCTCGAGTTGCTTCAACAATCCTCACCTTTCAATGGAAGCAACCAAGTCTATATGGGTAGTGGTAATGCCTCAAATATCACTCACATTGGTAAAGGAATTCTACCTACTCCCACTTCTCCTTTAACTTTGCAGCAAGTTCTCTATGTTCCTTCACTTGAGGAAAATCTGTTATCTGTAGCTCAGCTGACACGTGATAATTCCTGTGTTTTTCAATGTTGCGCATGGGGATACTCAATCAAGGACCTGCGCACGGGGAGAATTCTTTTGAAAGGTCGAGTACAGGGTAATCTATATCCAATACCAGCATGTGGGATCAACAAGGATTTGCACGCTAACAGTAGTATGCAGAATAAAGAGATTGCAGCAGCAGCCTCACAAACAACCTCTAGTCTTCTATGGCATCAGCGACTTGGCCACCCATCTTCTCAAGTTCTCTCATCTCTTGCTTCTCAGAAAGATATCAATATTTCTAATGGTTTATTTCAGGAGTCAGTGTGTATTGCATGTCAGCATGGTAAAAGCAAACGGTTGCGTTTTGTCTTATCAACAAGAAAAACTTCTACTGCTCTTGAATTAATTCATTGTGATATATGGGGGCCTTCTCCAATTACTTCATCTTCTAGATTTTGATATTACATAATATTTATTGATGACTTTAGTCGTTATACCTGGTTATATCCCTTGAAGTTAAAATCTGATGCTTTGGCCGCTTTCAAGCATTTTAAACTTATGGGTAAAAATTTATTTGGCGGTACAATTAAATTCTTCCAATGCGATGGTGCTAGAGAACTAACTCAAGGACCCGTTAAGTGTTTTCTTGACCATTGTGGAATTTCTCTTAGAGTGTCTTGTCCCCATACACAACAACAAAATGGTTTGGCTGAGTGCAAACATCGCCATATTGAGGAAATGTGATTATCCCTTTATTTTCAAGCACATATGCAACGTCATCTCTAGCTTGACTTTTTCTCTACTGCTATTTATCTCATTAACAGACTGTTGACCCCTGTGCTTGGTAACCATTCTCCCTATGAGGTTCTATTGGGTATCCCTCCTTTGTACTCACAGTTACGGGTATATGGTTGTGCCTGCTACCCATTCCTCGGCTCTTATAATCGAGATAAACTTGATCCGAAGTCTAAGCAATATATTTTTCTTGGGTACAGCAACATTCACAAAGGCTACAAGTGTCTTGATCCTTCTACCTGACGGGTGTACATATCTCTTCACGTGATCTTTGATGAAAATATTTTTCCTTATGTATAACACTCCATCTCTTCTATATGTTCATCACTATCCCAAACTCCATCAGTGGTTTCTTCGCCTATTCATGCCCCTATTGAACTCTCTTCATTACTATCCTCTACCATGCCTGCTACACCAGCTCCCTTAGACACCTCTACTCAATCTTCTCCTCTAGCAAGCTCTACTGTTCAGGATAATGATCACCAGCATTCTAATCCAACATCCTCCTCACCACCGTCTCCTTCCCTTGTTGAGGAACAACCTATTAACACATCACCACCTCCAGCTTCTAAAGTTGTGATACTTAGTCATTCTATGATTACTCGCTCGAAGGATGGTACTTGCCATCCTAAGTGCCTTCATAGCACTTGGTATCCCCTTCCACTTGCCTTCCACAGTCAACTCCAATTATCTATTCAGGAACCTTGTACCTATAGACAGGCTAGTCAGGATTCTGGTTGGGTGCAGGCTATAAATGAGGAATATAATGCTCTTCTCCAATTCGTTGTCATCCTTCTATGAATATTGTGGGTTGTTGTTGGGCGTATAAGATCAAAGAGTGATCTGATGGCCCTATTGAACGTTTTAAAGCTAGGCTTGTTGCCAAAGGTTTCAATTAACTAGAAGGGATTGATTTTGAAGAGACCTTTAGTCCTGTTGTTAAGGCTACAACCATTCGTATTGTTCTCTCTATTGTAGTGTCTTTCAATTGGCCGCTTAAGTAGTTGGATGTCAAAAATGGCTTCTTACATGGCGTTCTTATTGAAGAGGTTTATATGTCTTAACCACCAACGTTTGTTGATCCTTCTTGTCCAGATCATGTGTGCAAACTCAATCGCACTATTTATGGTCTTCATCAAGCACCACGTGCTTAGTTTCACCGCTTTAGCTCTGAGCTTCTGGCATTTGATTTTCAATGTAGTCGGGTTGATCCTTCCATGTTTGTGCTTCATTGTAATACAGATGTCATCATTCTTCTCTTATATGTTGACGATATTATCTTGACTAGATCCTCCTCCTCCCTACTACAATTAGCGATTGTCAAGCTTTCCTCTCAGTTTGCTATAAAAGATCTTGGCAATCTTCACTATTTTCTTGGTATGTACGCTGCCAAGACTTCTTCCTCTCTTATTCTTACTCAAACCAAATACTTGTTGTCTCTACTTTCTCATTTTAACATGCTAGATTGTAAACAAGAGATAGAAAGAAAGTGGATGAGAACACCCCTCTCTTGTACGTATTTTCAAAGGATTCCTGTATTCTTCAATAGGGCTTTGGGATGATGCTCATATCAACATTCCATTCATGGTTGGGATCTTCGGCCAAGGTAGGATAGGTAAATGTTTTCCCCAGAGTTCCAAGTGAATTGGCAATGATGATGTGATTATCAGTTTTCTTGACCGTCTTGCCCTCCTTCGCTAGCTCCTTAGTTTCTTTAACAAACCAATTGGATAGCTTGTCCTCTTCCAGCTTAATAGATCGAGCAAGGGGTTTTCCATTCTGGTGTTCGGCCTTGTCTTGGTATTCCTTAGGTGTGCATGACAGGGGGTCCTTATCACTGAGTTTGGATAGCTCTGAGTTAACCTTCTTCGCAGATTCATCTTCGGGTTCGTCTCTGGGGATTGGCATTTTATCGGGGTTGCACCGTAACCAGGCATGACACTGTTCCACATCTTCACATTCCATTTCCTCCCCATCCTTGTAATTTCTCTCTTGGCACGTAGCGAACCAAACCTTGTTGTTGCCAAATTTTGTAATGACATTGACAATGGGGTCTGGTGAAGAGTTCATAATGGCATTCAGGTCTTGAATATTATGTTTAAGGGTCTAACATTCTCCAGTGTCATGTCCCTGGCCGCCCGAACATGCTTTTGGGTTAAATGAGGTGGCAGAGGATTAGGTCGAGGTCAAGGGGGTATAGGTTTCAAATATCCCGCGGCTAGGAGACTGAAGTAAGCTGTGGTTTGCGAACAAGCGAGTTTAGTGAAAACTCAATCTTTTGGTTTCATTCGCCTAGGTGTCCTAGATGACCTAGAAGGGCGGGGATCAAGTTTTGGTGCAACAACTACTCAGTCGGTGGTTTGGGAATTAGAGGAGCTTCAGGTTTTATGTTCCAAAGTGGGACCGATGTCAAGGCTAAACGGATGGGACTGGTACTTATAGGATATATTATAGGATTCAGGGGTTTGGTTAAAGGTTGGCTTGAAGGATGCCGGAATACGGCAAACGGCTTGGGGAGGTTGTTGGTGAGCATTGGTCGGGGTATGATCTTGATCTTCCCTCTTCATCTTTTTTTCGTCTTTCATGGGTCGCATGGGATAAGAGTGAAGAGAGTATGCCTTCCATTTTAGTCATCTTGTATCTAGCTCCTCTCACTTGTGCTAGTAGCAGAGTTAAGGCATCGAGCGTGAGTGACTCCATGGGCGTTCCTTAACCTTCGGTTTGTAACGATGGGGAATGCAGTAAAAAACCTGAAACCAACAAAAGGAAGAAGTAAGTGTCTTATATTGACAAAATTTTATGCAATGCATCCCCTAGGGTATCCCTATTTAGGAGGGATGCTAATTATGATGACTTGGCTCACTTCTTGGAGATAGGGGTTTTTGCTCCTATATGCAGATAACTTATCATCAAGTGGGAACCTTCCTCCATTGATGCATTCATCCATCCATTCGCAAAAAATAAAGAAATACATTTAATTTTGGGTTTAAGATACAAAAGAATTGGAATACATTTTAATAGGGGGAGGGGGAACATTTTACTTTGGGGTTACATCTATCTAATTTTACATATGAAATCCTAAACTATTCTTGAGTCTTTGAATTTGCCTTCTCTAGATTCGTTCTCGATAAGGTTGCTAGAAGACCTTGTTGATTGATTGCCCATTGTCTTCTCGGCAACCTTATCTCTGTGAGCACAGAGAGATTAGGGCCCCTCTTATGGAATGGCTTGAAATGCATGCAATAATCCCTTAGGGTCACATAAGAACCCTTAGGGTTTGGGTAGGTTTAATGCAAGCGAGAGTGACCTTGGTGTCACTCTCAATGGGTTGATCATATGCATGAGAATGCAGTGACTTGAGTTACTTCGGAACTCTTTTCTTAAGGTGCAGTATTATATGCATGAATATGGGTGCAAAGAGTATAGAGAGAGAGAGAGAATGCAATGGTAAAGTAAACGTGCATGCATGAGCAGTTAGACAAGCATTATAACAGTAGGGATACAGTTAATATAACAACAGGAATAAACAAGTATAGAAAAAGTAAAAGCAATTGCCCTTTCCTCCATGGTTTTGGAAAATGGTGTGTGTGTCCTAAATTCGGTAGAGGTTCGGCTATGTAGGGTGTCTATATGAGCATGAAGTTGAGGGTTAACTAATGCGTCACAAAAAGGCTCGGTCCCCGGATCTTCAAACCTAGTCCCACTCCCCAAGGTGGTGCTATTATCGGTTGGTGATCCGAGCGAGGGAACCATCAAAAGGCCGTAGGCGAAGAAACTGACACAGCATCTTGCCCACAACTAATATACCGTTCCTCCTTTCTAACTGGAAGGGTCATATCAGGGTAAAAATGCAAGTATGCAGAATGCAAGTGCATATGCAGTGTGTGTGTGATTTTTGAAAGTAGAGGAAAGAGCCCAACAACTCCCATTCATCCTTTCATCACGTTCATGCATGATAGCTAATAAAATAATATTGCAAACAAGAGCGTACCTACAAAACAAAAAGGCAAGAGTTAGTATGCGGATGACAAGCTTAACAAAAGATAATATGAACGTAGTTAAATGCATATTTTTGAAAACAACTTTGAAAATTCAATTTTGGAAATTCAGAACAGATAGGATTAAACAAATTAATCGAAGACTCTACAGGGGTGAAGGGTGAAAAGACATGACTATGACCTAACCCTCTAAGTGTCCCCAGTAGAGTCACCAACTGTCGCGCCCCGATTTTTCACACCCAAAAAATACAAGTGAGAAAAACACAGTGCTCTCTCGTTAGAAGAATGAGTGTCACTAGGTTTGAATTGAAAATTGATTTGAATAAAGGGCTTTTGGAAAACAATTTGGAGTTACCACCTAACTTGATTAAGGTGAGTTAGGTCACCTAAAGACTAAGCACAATCCGAAGACTACACTTAGGGTTTTCGAAAAAGGTTTTTGAAAAACATCCTCAAGAGAAGGTTTTTAAGAAAATAGGTTGTTTAGCAACCTTGGAAAACATTTATGCCCTTTTTGAAAAATAACTCCGTTTAGTCTCTCAAAAACAATGATCTAAGTTTGGGGATTGGTTATGTGTATGGAAAACGCACTAAGCCATCACCTTACCCCGCCCTTAGGGTACCTACATGTCTATTCACCCATAAAAGGTTTGGCTTGGAAATAGTTAGAGTTGAAATTTCGATTGGAAGATTAGGGAAGAACAATTTTTGGAAAGCACGGTTTTAGGAAACCTAGACTTAGGAAAAATGAGACTTAAGAAAGGATTAGAGGTTTAAGAAAGATTTGACTTCACTTGGAAGGGATTTAGAAAACATTTGACTTGAATGTTGGACTTGAAAATTTTAGGGAAAGATTGGATTTAGGAAAGGTTCGAATTAGGAAAGTTTCATTTTAGGAAAGTTTCAAATTTTGGAAAGTTTTGATTTAGGAAAGTTTTAAACTTAGGAAAGATTATGAATTAGGGAAGTTTTAAACTCAGGAAACGTTTGAACTTAGGAAAGGTTCATTTTAGGAAAGGTTTTGAAATTAAGAAAGTTTACTTTTAAAAAGAAGTTGATTTTAGAAATGTTCGAATTTGGAAAGTTACGATTAAGAAAGATTTAGACTTTTAGATCTTGAAAAGATTTGGATTTTAGAAAGTTTCAACTTAAGAAAGTTTCAAATTTAGAAAGTTTTGACTTAAGAAAGTTTTGAATCTGGAAAGTTTAGAATTCTAGAAAGATTTGGATTTTTAGAAACATTTGAAATTTAGAAAGTTTTAGAGAGTTTAGAGTTTTCGGAAGATTCAAAATTTGAGTTTTAGAAAGATTTGGAGTTTAGGAAAGATTTGAAAATTTGTAATTTTAAAAAGTTGAAATTTGGAAAGGTGTGGAATTAAGAAAGGTTGGAATTAGGAAAGATTTAGATTATGAAAGATTTGAAATTTTAAGTTTTGGAAACATAAGGTTTAAAAAAGTATGAGATTAGGAAAGGGTGGATTAGGAAAGATTTAAGCTAAGAAGGATTAAGATTCCTATTTCCTAAAACAAATGATTGCATTTTGTTTCTAAAAAGAGATGGTTTGATTTTGTTTTAAAAAATGGAGGATTGGATCTAGTTTTCTAAATGGAGAGATTGGATTTGGCATGGGTATGGAAAGGGAAGTTTTGGAAGTCCTAGATTTTGGAGCAGAAAATAGGTTTTAGAAATATATGGTTTGGATGTGGAAAATAGGATTTGGAAACCTAAGATTTGAGGCTAAAATAGGGAATTAAAAATTATGTTTTTGGTTAGAAAATTAGGGTTTCGTAATTGTTGGCTCTAGGACTTGACTTGGACTCCAAGGAAAAGAGATCTTGGAAAGAAGATTTTTGGAAGGAAGATTTTTCAGAGAAGATTTAGAAAAGAGACTTTTGGAAAGAGTTTTTAAGAAAGATACTTTTGGAAAGAGATTCTTAGAAAGAAATTCTTGAAAAGAAGATTTAGGGAGTGTTTTTGGAAAGGAGATTTTTGAAAGAAGCTTTTTGGAAAGGAGTTTTGAAAAGAGTTTTGGAAAATAGATTTTTTAAGAGAACTTTTAGAAAACAATTTTAGAAAGAAGATTGGAGAGAGTTTTTAAAAAGTGTATTGGAAAAGGGATTTTTAGAAAGAGAGTTTTTTGAAAAGAGAGTTTTTGGAAAGTCTATAAAAATATCTTACTTTCCTAAAGCGATTCTAACCATAAGAAGATTAGAACCACTCTAAGATAGTTATTTTGAAAACAACAATAATATTGAAAATATGGACCGTCTTGGTCATTTTAAATATATCACTTTCCTAAAGCAACCCTAGCCATGAAAAGGCTAGAATCACCCTAGGATTGTGGTTTTGAAAACAAGTTTTGAAGAACAAAATTTTAATGCAAGTTTTGAAAACAATTTTGATACAAGCTTTTGAAAACAAGTTTAAAAACAATTTTTGGAGGAATGCAAGATCATGATATGCACAATGCAAGTTGGGTTCATGAACATACAAGCTTAAAGGCTTCACCACACAATCAAGGGGGCTGAACCCACGTGGTCTCCAGTTAGACTAAGAGAAAGCCCCCGACACGATACCCTCAAATAGCCTAATCCTACACATGGACCGAGAAGTCCCTTATTTCAAGCATACAAAGAAAGGGGGAAACAAGATAGGGGATTAAAATAGAAGAAAACCCAAGTGGGTTCAGATGGAGAAGAGAGAGGGGGGAATTGAGGAAACGTAAATAGGAAGCCTACCTTGTGTCCTCTTTTACTTGCTTGGTTTTTGTTTGTTTTTCTTCGCTTCGATCCTTGCTTCGCTTTGCATTAGTCTTCAAGAGCTTGTCTTCGATCTTCGGGAGCTTCGAAGTTGCAGCAATCTAAGTCTTCAATGGAGGGTTTTAAGGCTAGTGTATAAGTGTATAGGGGTGTATGTGAGTGTATAGGGGGTTAGGGTTTAGTGTATGGTGGCTAGGGTTTGGGAAACCTAAAGCGAGCTAGGGTTTATAGAGGCTACGAGCTCTGTATATTGAAGAGTAGGGTTTTCAGACCGAGTTTGCGGACTATTTTCACGCTGGAGGAGGCTCTATATTTATAGAGGGAAGAACAACCTAGCGCTTGTTGTAGTGGCGCCAGGCCAAAAATTATATTGGCACCACTAAGAGTGGCACAAGGCCATTTTTTGGCTTCGTGCCACTACTAGTGGCGTCAGCCACTTAGGAAAGTTTTTAAGTCGGTAAGCAACGTATCTTCAGAAGATTTAGGCACATGTACTAGTGACTACCATGCAATTTTTAGCCTGACTTCACTAGGAGTGGCTCCGAAAAGTTTGAGAAGAATTTATGGGACTAGGAATGGCCCGGAAGGCCAGAAAAGGGCAGGAATCCTTAGGATAGTGTTCTGGAGGTATTAAACTTGAAAAATGACATCAGGGTTTGTTAGAAGGGTTGACCGGGCCATTAGGGGCAAAACGGTCAATCGGGCTGGGAAGCTACTGGGATGGATGCGGAATATCCCAGAAGGAGGTTTGATGTTTGGAAACATTATTTAGAATGTCCCAGGAGGTTACCGGTTTGATACCCAGAGTCGGTGTGGTTAGAAGAGGCGACCAGCCTACTAGGGGCAAAACGGTCATTTTGCATCGGGTTTGCTGGAACTGACTTGGAATGATCTAGAAAGATAATGAAAGGTTGAGAATATTATAAGAAGCATTCTCAAGAGGTTACCAGTTTGATAGCCGGAGCCAATGTGGTTCATTGTAAGCACCTCATTTTTTACCGCTCGGCAGTCTACACTCCGTCCAGACTTGTTTTCAAGTCATTTTGGGCATATTCCTATCGAATCCAATTCTCTAGTTTCAAATTCCATCTTTCCATCGCTTCGCGGGCCTGTCAGGCCCAAATAAAGGCAAAATAACCAAAATGCCCTTACGGGCATTGTCCTTTCCTTTCCAATTCCAATCCCTCTCTCGAGACGGTCCGAGTAGCAAAACTACTCATAAAACCGTTAGAGTAGCGGAAATACTCACAAAACCGTCAGAGTGGCGGAAACACTCACAAAACCATCAGAGTGGCGGAAACACTCACACCGTTAGAGTGGAGGAAACACTCAAAACCCAGGCACGTCTCTTCGCAGTCGGTAAGACCCCTTTCCAATCCCTCTCTCAAGACAGTTTATTCCTCGAGACGGTTCCAATCCAGGCACGTCTCTTCGGAGACGGTAAGACCCCTTTCCAATCCCTCTCTCGAGACAGTTTATTCCTCGAGACGGTCCGAGTAGCAAAACTACTCACACAACTGTTAGAGTAGCAAAACTACTCACAGAACCGTTAGAGTAGCGGAAATACTCATAGACCCGTTAGAGTAGCGGAAATACTCACAGACCCGTTAGAGTAGCGGAAATACTCACAAGACCCGTTAGAGTAGCAGAAATACTCACAAGACCGTTAGAGTAGCGGAAATACTCCCAAATCATCAACCCCGTCCGAGTAGCGAAAATACTCACACCGTTAGAGTGGCGGAAACACTCAAAACCTAGGTCAACACCAGTGGCTGTTAGCCCACTTCGGTGAAAAATGACCAAATTACCCTTAGGACCTTTTCGAGACTTTCCGGTCAAGATGACCATTTTGCCCCTAGGCATCCGGATGCCCCGGGAACCATACCGGCTCTGGGTATCAAACCGGTACCCCTTTGAGATTGCTTTTTATAGTGTTCTCAACCTTCCTTTACCTTTTCGGATCATTCCGAGTTAGTTCCGGCAAACCCGGTACAAAATGACCGTTTTGCCCCTGGTGGGCCGGTCTTCATTTCCGACCACGCCGGCCCTGGGAATCAAACCAGCAACCTCTGGGAATATTCTAAATAATGTTTCCAGATCCCAAGTCTTTTTCCGAGACAATCCGGGTTCGCCCCGGCAGTTTCCTAGTGTGATTGACCGTTTTGCCCCTAAAGGCTCAGTCAACCTTTTCGACACATCTTATCCTCACTTTTCAAGTCAAATACTTCCAGGACACTATTTTAAGTGTTCCTGCACCTTTCCGGCCTTCCGGGTCACTCCCGGCTCCTTCAAATCATTCCCAGACTTTCTGGAGTCACTCCTAGTGAAGCCAGGCTAAAGTTTACATGGTAGTCACTAGTACAGGCGCCCAAATCTAGTCAAAGATACGTTGCTTGCCGACCTTAATTGTTTCCTAAATGGCTGGCGCCACTAGTAGTGGCGCCAAGTCAAAAAATGGCCTGGCGCCACTACTAGTGGAGCCAGTGTATAATTTGGCCTGGCGCCACTACAACAGGCGCCAGGTTTGTCCTCCCTCTATAAATACAGAGCCTCGTTCAACGTGAAAGGGGCCTGTAAACTTAACCTAAGAATCTTATATTTCGATACACAGAGCTCGAGCACCTCCAAAACCCTAGCCTCCCTAGGTTTTCCCAAACCCTAGCCACTATACACAAACCCTAGCCTCCTATACACTCATACACTCCCCCATACACTCATACACTAGCATTCAACCACTCTCTGAAGACTTGAAGAGCAGCTATCCAAAGCTTGAAGACAATCCTTGAAGGTTGAAGAAGAAGATCAAGACGAAAACCGAAGACCGAAGACTGCACGGCGCGCAAAACAAATACGAAACAAGGTAGGCTCCCTATTTAATTTTTTGCAATTCCCCCCTTTCTCTTCTCTCTCCAACCCACTTGGGTATTCTCTATTTTAATCCCCCATCTCTTTCCGTCCCTTTCTTTGCATGCTTGAAACAAGGAGATTCCCGGTCCATGTGTAGGATTGGACTATTGGAGAGTCACCGTGTCGGGGGCTTTCTTCTAGTCTAACCAAAGACCACGTGGGTTCGGCCCCCTTGATTATGTGGTGAAGCCTTAACCTTGTATGTTCACGACCCCAAATTGCATTGTGCATATCATAATCTTGCATCTTCCAAAATTCGTTTTCAAAGTTGTTTTCAAAATCGTTTTCAAACTTGTTTTCAAAATTGCATCAAAATATCTTTTCCAAAAACTTGTTTTCAAAACCACAATTCTAGGGTGATTCTAGCCTTTTCATGGCTAGGGTTGCTTTAGGAAAGTGTTATATTAAAAGTGGCCTTTTGGTCTATATTTTCAAACTTTGTTTTCAAAACTACTTTCTTAAAGTGGTTCTAACCCTCTTATGGCTAGAATCGCTTTAGGAAAGTGAGACATTTTCATACTTTCCAAAAAACTCTCTCTTAAAAAATCCCTTCCTAAAAATCTCTTTTTTTTAACATACTTTCCTAAAACTCTCCTCTTCAAAATTGTTTTCCAAAAACTCCCTTCCAAAATCTATTTTTCAACACTCTATTTTTCAATTCCTCTCCAAAATCTTTTCCTCAAAATTCGCTTTCTAAAAACACTTCCTAAATTTACTTTCCTAAAAAAAAAAAAAAACTCTCTCCAACAATCTCCTTCCAAAAATCTTTCTAAAAAACTCTCTTTCCAAAAATCTTCCTTCTAAAAACTCCCCTCTAGGATTTTTCCTCCCAAAATCTATGTTTCCAAAAACACACTTTCCAAAAACTCCTTTCCAAAAATCTTTCCAAAAACTCTCTTTCCAAATTCACTTTCCAAAAACTCCTTCCTAGGATTCCCTTCTAGAAAACCTTCGTTTCCAAAAACGCACTTTCTAAAATCCCTTTTCCTTAAGTCAAGCCCTAGAACCCACAATTAGGAAACCCTAAATTTTCTTTCCAAAAACATGATTTTCAAACTTTGCCCCAAACCTAGGTTTCCAAAATCTCCTGTTTTCATATCCAAACTATACATGTTTCCAAAACCTATTTTCTACGTCAAAACTATGGTTTTTCAAATCTAGAGTTTCTAAAACCTCCCTTTCCAAATCCTTGCCAAATCAAATCTTCCCTTTAGGAAACAAAATCAAACCTTTGCTTTAGGAAACCAAATCCAATCTCCTCGTTTAGGAAATTAGATCTTATCCTCCGTTTTTGGAAACGGAATCAAACATTCCCTTTTAGAAACAAAATCCAATCCTTTCCTGATCCAACTCTTTCTTAATTCAACTCCTTCCTAAACTTCCACTTTCCTAAACCCTAAGTTTCCAAAAACTTGAACATAAAAATCTTTCCTAAAATTCTAAAATTCAACCCTTTCCTAATTCTACCATCTTTTCAAATCTTAACTTTTCAAACCTAAGTTTTTAAACCTTTCCTAAATTCAAACCTTTCCTAATCTCAAGATTTTCTAAAACCCTAAAACTTTCTAAATCTTAAACTTTCTAAATTTCAAATCTTTTCAAATTCAAGACTTTCTAAATTTGAAACTTTCTTAAGTTAAGACTTTCTAAATCTAACACTTTTTAAATTCTAAACTTTCCTAAAGCTTCAAATCTTTTCAAAATCCAAAACTTTCCAAACTCAAAACTTTCTTATTTTCAAAATTTCGTTGTTTTCAAAACTTTTCAAATTCAAAACTTCCCTTTTTTCAAAACATTCCAAAATTCAAAACTTTCTTAAACTAAACTTTTCTTAATTCAAAACATTTCTAAATTCAATATTTTCCTATTTCAAAACCTTCCTAAAGTGAACTTTTCTAAACCTAAAATTTTCCTAGTTCGAAACTTTCTTAATTCAAAACTTTCCTAAAGTGGAAACATTCCAAATTCAAAGCTTTCTTAAGTTAAAACTTTCCTAATTCCAAAACTTTCCTAAATCAAACTTTTCCTAATTCGAACATTTCCTAAAATCCAATCTTTTCAAATCTTCCAAGTTCAACATTCGAGTCAAATCTTTCAAAATCTCAAGTCTTTCCTAGGTCTCCTTCCTTTCCTAAGTCTAGGTTTCCTAAACTTCTATCTTTCCAAAATCAAGTCTTTCCAAAATCAATCTTTCCAAAGCAAGTCCAATCTTTTCCAAAATTTCAAATTTCAATCTCCTCTTCCAATTTCAAATCAAATCCAATTTCCAATTCAATCTCCTTTTTCAAATCAAGTCTTCTATTTTCAATCGGACTCTTGTCCGAACTATGACTGACCTAATTCCCCCAAAGGGATACGTAGGCAACCTTCATAGGTGCGGTCACAATACTTTTCAAACTTTCAATTCCACCCTCATGGGTGCGGTTTCCAAAATCTTTTCAAATCTCAAATTCCAATCTACTTTCAAACTTCCAACTTCTACTTTCAATTTTTAAACTTTCCAATTTCAATTCTATTTCTTCAAATCTATTTTCAAATCAAATCAATCTCTTTCCAAATCTATTTTCTAAATTCTCTTATTTTGCACTTGCATCTCATGCATCATATTTTTCAAACATTGTTTCTCAAAGTGGATAGGATTGAACATATGTTAATCGAAGACTCCCGTAGGTAAATCTAGGGTAGATTGACATGTAGGTACCGAAAGGGCAGGGTAGGGTGATAGCTTAGTGCGTCTTCCCTACACGTAACCAACCTCCGAACCTAGGATCACTGATTTCAAAGACCAAAAAGGAGTTATTTTTCAAAAAGGGGCTAAATGTTTTCCAAAGGTTGCCAAACAACTTGTTTTCCTAAAAACCCTCTCTTGAGGAGATATTTTCAAATTGTTTTCTAAAAACCCTAAGTGTAGTCTTCGGATTATTCTTAGTTTTTAGATGACCTAACTCACCTTAATCAAGTTAGGTGGCGACTCCGAATCTTTTTCAAAAGCCCTTTATTCAAATCCAATTTTCAATTCAAACCTAGTCGCACTCATTCTTTTAGGAGGGTGAGTTCTAACAAGAGAGTACAACATTTTTCCCGCTTGGGTGAGTATTCCTCGAATGCGAAAAATTTGGGCACGACATTCATGGGGCACTCAGATGCTTAGGGGCAAAATGGTCATCTTGACCGGAAAGTCTCAGAATTGGCCCAAAACTGACTTGGAGACACCTAATCATGCCGGATCGTCTCTGGGACGATCTTGGAAGGGTGGAATTTCTGTTCTGAGAACTTAGGTACTTTCTTAAAAAAACGTGCCAAAAAATGGCCCTAAGGGCAGTTTGGTCATTTTTCACCGGAGTGGGCTAGCAGGCACTGGTGTTGACTTGGGTTTTGAGTGTTTCCACCACTCTGACCGTGGTCCCGTGATACAGGAGTTTGTTGGTGATTTCCTATATCAACTTGTTTACGAGTATTTCCGCTACTCTGACGGTTGCGATGTTTGCGAGTATTTTCGCTACTCTGACGGTTCGCGATCATTCCCGAGACTGCCTGATCTCAGGAAGCTGCTAGATGGACTTAGCGCCTGAGGAATCAACTTTCTCAGAAGGCGTGCCAAAATGGACATTTCTACATTGGCAGCCTAGCAAGCGTCAAAGGTGGACTATTCTACTATCTCGGGGACTTGGGGTCTCGTCCCAGTCGACGGGTTTGAAGGGACTTACCGTTCCAAAGAAATTTTCTTCGGAAAACATGCTGCACGGGATAGACTTTTTGCCTCGAGGAATTGACTTTCTCGAGGGAGAGATTAGAATTGGAATTGGACTTGAAAATTGGATTAGAATTGGATTTGAACTGGAATTGGACTGGAATAGGAGACTTACCATCTTCAGGAAAACGTGCCCACTAGAATTGGACCGAACAATGCCTCGAAGAGCATTTTGGTCATTTTACCTCTATTTGGGCCTAGTGGGCCCACGAAGTGATGGATTGACTGGATTAGGACTGGAATACTAGAATATGTCCATATTGACTTGAACTCAAGTCTGGATGGACTGGAGACTGTCGAGCGGGCAAAAATGGGGTGCTTACACTTGGACATGTTCTAACATGATATTAATGATGTAATAGCAATATTTAACATGCTGCAACAGAAAGTATATGTTTGGAAAAACATACCTAGAGTCAAGCTATGGTGGTCGAAACCTTATGCGATGAACTCCCCCTTGGGCTGAACCCCTTAAGGTTCTTTGGTTTGGAAAATATGTGTGAACCAATATATGGGCAGCATAATGATTCTATATGTTCTACACTAACACATGATCATATTCATGCCTAAACATAGAATCAATGAAGAGACAATTAGATAGCTTTGATATTAATTGATGGGTTTTGACAAAACCTTTGCGGAAGCGATAGTGAGAACATTTGAAGAGCTTGACCCTCCTTAATCACTAAGGCACAAGAGATAGCAAAAGTTGGTGAGAACTCACAAGCGCACGCACACACACACACCAAATCTGTATGTCTCTCTACCCAAAAGAATGTGGCCGGTCACCCCTTTGGTATGTGTATATACTAATGTCTCTCTAAGTGCGAGGAGGGGATCTCCACGTTTTCATATTCTAGGCTAACACCAAATTGCTATAATTGCACATCAACCATTGATGAATATTGTAATTATTGAAACTACCTTCAACTCCGCTAAATAATGGTAATTGACCTCCCAAAGTAGGAAATTACATTAAGGCCCCTATCCTACTCATTACCGCAAAGCCAAACCCCTACTAAACAACTATTTGTAAATAACAATCAAGCTAATAAACTATCAGCTTAGTTTATCTACATCTAAATCGTGATCAACCAATCCAATCATCCTCTAATCACTGTTAATTTTTTATATCCCAAAAAAACATTTTAAAAAATAAATAAGCACTTTAAATTAAAGTATACTCTTTTAGGAAAACATCATGCATACCTATAATGATCAGACCGATAGATTGAATCAAAAGAATACTTTACTTGTAAGAGTGTGGTAACCATCTTAAAATTACAAATTCCTAAGTCCCAACAATGTACACCTAACCTATCGAGCTATTGACCATTGACTCGCCCCCAAATGCGGTATTCCTACAATTGGAGTTAGTTACCCTGCAAGAGTACGGGAGTCGCGATGAAGTATAAATCGGACAAAATCGGTATCATTCTCTCCCAAGGGACCTAGCCAAATATAGGCTCTAGCACTCAACTCTTACCAACCTAACCTAGGATTGAATTGCAATTATGTGAGGAAATGGATCTAAAATAAAAAGGAAAATAAAAGGACCGAAAATCTTTTGGTTTTTGATGGGTTTTGAATTACTAAACTATTACAATAAAAATTAAAACAATTAATAACCAGATAATTAAATTAAAGCAAACTAAAATTAAAGTCTCGGATCAATTGTTCCAACCAATTTCGAGTCTTGGAATTCCAAATGAGGTAATTTTATAACTCAAATCCTTTGACTACGTCGTGAGTTTCAGATTCGGAAGTTTTAGCGATAAAACCAAGGTATTCTTTAGAAATTCAACTCTTAGAATATATCGAGTTTATAGATTCACGGACGAATGCCATCGGTTCGCGTAACGTATATACTGAGTAAAGACTCACACATAGCTGTTGTAAGCACCCAATTTTTGACCGCTCGGCGGTCTCCACTCCGTCTAGACTTGTGTTCAAGTCGTTGTGGGCATATTTCAATCCAAACTAACTTTCTAGGTCTAATCCTGTCAATTCATCGCTTCGCGGGCCCTACCAGGCCCAAATAGAAGCATAATGACCAAAATGCCCTTAGAGGCATTGTCCTTTCTAATTCCAAAACAGGCACGTCTTTCTGAAGACGGTAAGTCCCCTTTCCAATTCCAATTCCAATTCCAATTTCAATCTCTCTCTTGAGACAGTTGATTCCTCAAGACGATATATCTATTCAAATTAGGCACGTCTTTCCGAAGACGGTAAGTCCCCTTTCCAATTCTAATTCCAATCCCTCTCTCGAGACAATTGATTTCTCGAGATGATAAATCTATTCAAATTAGGCACGACGGTAAGTCCCCTTTCCAAAGACGGTAAGTCCCCTTTCCAAGTCCAATTCCAAATACAATCCCTCTCTCGAGACAGTTTATTCCTCGAGACGGTCTGACACGTTTTTTGAAGAAAATCTCTTCGGAACGGTAAGTCCTTTTAAACTTGTCGACTGGGACGAGACCCCAAGTCCCTTAGATGGTAGAACGGTCCACCTTTGGTGCCTGCTAGCCCGCCAATGCAGTGTTGTGCCCAGATTTTTCGCACTCGAGGAATACTCACCCAAGCGGGAAAAATGTTGTACTCTCTCGTTAGAACTCACCCTCTTAGAAGAATGAGTGCGACTAGGTTTGAATTGAAAACAGGTTTGAATAAAGGGCTTTTGAAAAAGATTCGGAGTCGCTACCTAACTTGATTAAGGTGAGTTAGGTCACCTGAAAACTAAGAATAATCCGAAGACTACACTTAGGGTTTTGGAAAACGGTTTTTGAAAATATCTCCTCAAGAGAGGGTTTTTTAGGAAAACAGGTTGTTTGGCAACCTTTGGAAAACATTTAACCCTTTTTGAAAAATGACTTCTTTTTGGTCTTTCGAAAACAGTGATCTAGGTTTGGAGGTTGGTTACGTGTAGGGAAGACGCACTAAGCTATCACCCTACCCCGCCCTTTCGGTACCTACATGTCAATCTACCTTAGATTCACCTATGAGAGTCTTTAATTAACTATAGTTCAACCCCATTCACTTTGAAAAAGAATGTTTATAAACTAACATGATGCATGATATGCAAGTGCAAAATAAGAGAATTGAAAAATAGATTTGGAAAGATATTGATTTGATTTGAAAATAGATTTAAAGAAATAGAATTGAAATTGGAAAGTTTGAAAATTGAAAGTAGAAGTTTGAAAATAGAAATTTTGGAATTTTGAAAATAAATTGGAGTTTGAGATTTGAAAAGATTTTGGAAACCGCACCCATGAGGGTGGAATTGAAAATTTGAAAAATGTTGTGACCGCACCTATGAAGGTTGCCTACGTATCCCTTTGGGGGAATCAGGTCAGTTGTAGTTCGGACCGGAGTCCGATTGAAGATAGAAGGTTCGATTTGAAAAGAGATTGAATTGAAAATTGAATTTGATTTGAGATTAGAAAAGGAGATTGGAAATTGAAATTTTGGAAAAGATTGGACTTTGATTTGAAAAGGTAGATTTGGACTTGTTTTAAAAAAGAGAAGGTTTAGAAAACTTAGACTTAGGAAAGAGAAGAGACTTAGGAAAGATTTGACTTGACTTGGAAGGTTTATGAAATTAGGGAAGCTTGGATTTAGGAAATGTTTGAATTAGGAAATGTTCGATTTGGGAAAGTGTCATTTTTGGAAAGTTTTGAATTAGGAAAATTTTAGGTTTAGGAAAGTTTTGGAATTAGGAAAGGTTAGAATTAGGAAAGTTTTGAATTAAGAAAGTTTTAAATTTTGGAATGTTTGAAAAAAAGGAAGTTTTGAATTTGAAAAGTTTTGAAAACAAGGGAGTTTTGAAAATAAGAAAATTTCGTTTTGGAAAAGGTTTGAAAAAGGAAAGTTTTTAGTTTAGGAAATGTTTGAATTAAGAAAGTTTCTACTTAAGAAAGTCTTAAATTAAGAAAGTTTTGAGTTTAGAAAAGTCTTAGATTTGAAAAGATTTTGAAGTTTTGGAAAGTTTAGAATTTAGAAAGCTTGGAAGTTTAGGAAAATTTGAGGAAGTTTCAAATTTAGAAAGTTTTGATTTAGAAAGTTTTAGAGTTTTGGAAAATCTTGAGACTAGGAAAAGTTTGAGTTTGGAAAAAGTTTGAAAACTTGAATTTGGAAAGGGGGGGTTGAATTAGGAAATGGTTGAATTAGGAAATATTTGAAAGTTGAGTTTTAAAACTTAGGAAAGATTTTTATGTTCAAGTTTTGGAAGCTTAAGATTTAGGAAAGTAGAAGTTTAGGAAGGATTTGAATTAGGAAAGATTTGGATTTTGAAATTTAAGGAAAGGTTTGAAGTGTGGGTTTAGGAAACTTATGGTTTAGGAAGGAATTGAATTAGGAAAGG
Organism: Euryodendron excelsum; assembly: GCA_033060915.1. Lineage (NCBI taxonomy): Eukaryota > Viridiplantae > Streptophyta > Magnoliopsida > Ericales > Pentaphylacaceae > Euryodendron > Euryodendron excelsum. The sequence continues at coordinate 36,993,548 of CM065387.1, read as the reverse complement.
TTTGGGATTAGGAGGGGATTGGATTTAGTTTCTAAAAGAAAAGATTTGATTTTGTTTCCAAAAAAGGAGGATTGGATTTGGTTTCCTAAAGGGAAGATAGGATTTGGGAAGGATTTGAAAAGGGAGATTCTAGAAACCCTAGTTTTGGAAGTGTGGAATTTTAACGTAGAAAAGAGGTTTTGGAAACATGTATAGTTTGGATATGAAAACAAGAGATTTTGGAAACCTAGGTTTGGGGCAAAGTTTGAAAATCATGTTTTTGGAAAGAAAATTTAGGGTTTCCTAATTGTGGGTTCTAGGGCTTGACTTAAGGAAAAGGGATTTTAGAAAGTGCGTTTTTGGAAATGAAGGTTTTCTAGAAGGAAAATCCTAGGAAGGAGTTTTTGGAAAGTATGTTTGAAGAGGGAGTTTTTGGAGAAGGATTTTAAAGAGCAGAAGTTTTGGAAAGTGTGTTTTTGGAAACGTAGATTTTAGAAGGAAAATTCTAGAGGGGAATTTCGAGAAGGAAAATTTTGGAAAGAAAGTTTTTGCAAAGATTTTTGGAGAGAGTTTTTTGGAAGGTGAATCTAAGGAGTGTTTTTAGAGGGTGAATTTTGAAGAAAAGATTTTGGAGAGAGAATTTTGAAAAATAGATTTTGGAAGGGAGTTTTTGAAAACAATTTTGGAGAGGAGAGTTTTAGGAAAGTATGTTGAAAAAGAGATTTTTAGGAAGAGATTTTTGAAAAGAGAGAGTTTTTAGAAGGATTAAAAAACGTCTCACTTTCTTAAAGCAATTCTAGCCATAAGAGGGCTAGAACCACTTTAAGAAAGTGGTTTTGAAAACAAAGGTTTGAAAATATAGACCAAAAGGCCACTTTTAATATAACACTTTCCTAAAGCAACCCTAGCCATGGAAAGGCTAGAATCACCCTAGAATTGTGGTTTTGAAAACAAGTTTTTGAAAAAGAGATTTTGAAAACAAGTTTGAAAATGATTTTTGAAAACAACTTTTTGAAAACGAATTTTGGAAGATGCAAGACTATGATATGCACAATGCAATTTGGGGTCATGAACATACAAGGCTAAGGCTTCACCACATAATCAAGGGGGCCGGACTCACGTAGTCTTTGGTTAGACTAAAAGAAAGCCTCCGACACGGTGACTCTCCCATAGCCCAATCCTACACATGGACTGGGAATCCCCTTGTTTCAAGCATGCAAAGAAAGGGGGGGGGGGGGGAAAGAGATGGGGGATTAAAATAGAGGAAACCCAAGTGGGTTGGAGAGAGAAGAGAGAGGGGGGAAGTGCAGAAAATTAAATAGGGAGCCTACCTTGTTTCTTGTTTATTTTGCGCGCCGTGCAGTCTTCGGTCTTCGATCTTCGGTCTTGATCTTCACCTTCAGTCTTCAAGGATGGTCTTCAAGCTTTGGATGACTGCTCTTCAAGTCTTCAGAGAGTGGTTGATGGCTAGTGTATGAGTGTATGGGGGAGTGTATGAGTGTATAGGAGGCTAGGGTTTGTGTATAGTGGCTAGGGTTTGGGAAAACCTAGGGAGGCTAGGGTTTTGGAGGTGCTCGAGCTCTGTATATCGAAATATGAGATTCTTAGGTTAAGTTTTGCAGACCCCTTTCACGTTGAACAAGGCTCTGTATTTATAGAGGGAAGACAAACCTGGCGCCTGTTGTAGTGGTGCCAGGCCAAATTATACACTGGCGCCACTAGGAGTGGCGCCATGCCATTTTTTGGCTTGGCGCCACTAGTAGTGGCGCCAGCCATTTAGGAAACAATTAAGGTCAGCAAGAAACATATCTTTGACTAGATTTGGGCGCCTGTACTAGTGACTACCATGTAAACTTTAGCCTGGCTTCACTAGGAGTGACTCTGGAAAGTCCGGGAATGATTTGAAGGAGCCGGGAGTGACCCGGAAGGCCGGAAAGGAGCAGGAACACTTAAAATAGTGTCCTGGAGGTATTTGACTTGAAAAGTGAGGATAAGATGTGTCGGAAAGGTTGACCGAGCCTTTAGGGGCAAAACGGTCAACCTGACCGAAAAACTGCCGGGACAGACTCAAACTGTCCCGGAAGAAGACTTGGGATCTGGAAACATTATTTAGAATGTTCCCAGAGGTTGCCGGTTTGATTCCCAAGGCCGGAGTGGTCGGAAATGGAGACCGGCCCACTAGGGGCAAAATGGTCATTTTGTATCGGGTTTGCCAGAACTGACTCGGAATGATCCGGGAAGGTAAAGGAAGGTTGAGAACACTATAAAAAGTATTCTCGGGACCTTACCGGTTTGATACCCAGAGCCGGTGTGGTCGAAGAAGGAGACCGGCCCTCTAGGGGCAAAACGGTCATTTTGTACCAGGTTGGCCGGAACTAACTCGGAATGATTCAGAAAGGTAAAGGAAGGTTGAGAATACTATAAAAAGTATTCTCGGGTCATTACCTGTTTGATTCTCAAAGCCGGTATGGTGGAAGGAGACTGGCACTCCAGGGGCAAAACGGTCATTTTGTATCGGGTTGGCCGAAACTGACTTGGAATGATCCGGAAAGGTAAGGGAAGGTTGAGAATACTATAAAAAGTATTCTTGGGACATTTCCGGTTTGATACTCAAAGCCGGTGTGGTTCCCGGGGCATCCGGATACCTAGGGGCAAAATGGTCATCCTGACCGAAAAGTCTCGGAAAAGGTCCTAAGGGTAGTTTGGTCCTTTTCCATCGAAGTGGGCTAACAGCCATTGGTGTTGACCTAGGTTTTGAGTGTTTCCGCCACTCTAACAGTGTGAGTATTTTCGCTACTCAAACGGGGTTGAGTATTTCCGCTACTCAGACCGGGTTGATGATTTGAGAGTATTTCTGCTACTCTAACAGCTTTGTGAGTATTTTCGCTACTCTAACGGTTCTGTGAGTACTTCCGCTACTCTAACGGTTCTGTGAGTACTTCCGCTACTCTAACGGCTCTGTGAGTATTTCCGCTACTCTAACGGTTCTGTGAGTATTTCCACTACTCTAACGGTTTTATGAGTATTTCCGCTACTCTAACGGTTCTGTGAGTAGTTTTGCTACTCGGACCGTCTCGAGGAATAAACTGTCTGGAGAGATGGATTGGAAAGGGGTCTTACCGTCTCCGAAGAGACGTGCCTGGATTGAAACCGTCTCGAGGAATAAACTGTCTCGAGAGAGGGGTTGGAAAGGGGTCTTACCGTCTCCGAAGAGACGTGCCTGAGTTTTGAGTGTTTTGTCGCGCCCAGATTTTTCGCACTCGAGGAATACTCACCCAAGCGGGAAAAATGTTGTACTCTCTCGTTAGAACTCACCCTCCTAAAAGAATGAGTGCAACTAGGTTTGAATTGAAAAATTGATTTGAATAAAGGGCTTTCGAAAAAGATTCGGAGTCGCCACCTAACTTGATTAAGGTGAGTTAGGTCACCTAAAAACTAAGCATAATCCGAAAACTACACTTAGGGTTTTTGAAAAACAATTTTGAAAATATCCTCAAGAGAGAGTTTTTTACGAAAAACAGGTTGTTTGGCAACCTTTGGAAAACATTTAGCCCTTTTTAAAAAATAACTCCTTTTTGGTCTTTGAAATCAGTGATCTAGGTTCAGAGGTTGGTTACGTGTAGGGAAGACGCACTAAGCTATCACCCTACCTCGCCCTTTCGGTACCTACATGTCAATCTACCCTAGATTCACCTATGAGAGTCTTTAATTAACATATGTTCAACCCTATTCACTTTGAAAAACAATGTTTAAAAAAACTCACATGATGCATGATATGCAAATGTAATAGAAAAGAAAGTTGATTTAGGAATAGATTTGAAAGGAAATTTGAAAAGAAGAATTTGATTTGATTTTAGAAGAGATTTGAAAACATAGAATTGGAATTGGAAAGTTTGAAAAATTAGAAATAGAAATTTGAAAATAGAAATTTTGAAATTGGAATTTGAAAATTGATTGGAATTTGAAATTTGGAAAGATTTTGGAAACCGCACCCATGAGGGTGGAATTGAAAGTTTGAAAAGTGTTGTGACCGCACCTATGAAGGTTGCCTACGTATCCCTTTGGGGGAATCAAGTCAGTCGTAGTTCGGACCGAAGTCCGATTGAAAATAGATTGATTTGAAGAGAGAGATTGGATTGGAAGAAAGAAATTGAATTGAAAATTGGATTTGGTTTGAGATTAGAAAAGGAGATTGAATTTGAGAAGATTGGACTTGCTTTGGAAATATTGATTTTGGAAAGACTTGGTTTTAGGAAACCTAGACTTAGGAAAGATAGGAGACCTAGGAAAGACTTGAGATTAAGAAAGATTAGATTGGAATGTTGGATTTGGAAAGACCTTGAAAGATTTGGAAACTTGGGATTTAGGAAAAATTTAGATTAGGAAAGTTTCGAATTAGGAAAGTGTTGTTTTAGGAAAGGTTTTGAAAATAAGGAAGTTTTGAAAATTGAAAAGTTTCCAATTTAGAAAATATTTGAAAAAGGAAAGTTTTGAAAATTGGAAAGTTTAGAATTTGGAAAGGTTTGAAAAAGGAAAGTTTAGAATTTGGAAAGGTTTGAAAAAGGAAAGTTTTCAATTTAGGAAATGTTTGAATTAAGAAAGTTTCAACTTAAGAAAGTCTTAAATTAAGAAAGTTTTGAGTTTAGAAAAGTCTTAAATTTAGAAAGATTTCGAAGTTTTGGAAAGTTTAGAATTTAGAAAGATTTGAAATTTAGAAAGTTTAAGATTTAGAAAGTTTTATAGTTTTAGAAAAATTTGAGATTTTAGAAAGTTTTAGAGTTTTAGAAAATCTTGAAATTAAGAAAGGTTTGAATTTAGGAAAGGTTTAAAAGCTTGAATTTAGAAAGTTAAGATTTGGAAAGGAGGTTGAATTAGGAAAGGGTTGAATTAGGAAAGATTCTTATGTTCAAGTTTTTGGAAACTTAGGGTTTAGGAAAGTGGAAGTTTAGGAAGGATTTGAATTAAGAAAGAGTTGGATTTGGAAGGGATCGGATTTGGTTTCTAAAAAAGAAAGGTTGGCTTTTGCTTCCAAAAACGGAGGATGGGATCTAGTTTCCTAAACGGGGGGATTTGATTCGGTTTCCTAAAGGGAAGGTAGGATTTGGCAAGGATTTGGAAAGCGAGATTCTAGAAACCCTAGTTTTGAAAGTGCAGAATTCTAACGTAGAAAATAGGTTTTGGAAACATGTATAGTTTTGATGTAGGAAACAGGAGGTTTTAGAAATCTAGGTTTGGGGCAAAGTTTGAAAATCATATTTTTGGGAAGAAAATTAGGGTTTCCTAATTGTGGGTTCTAGGGCTTGACTTGGGCTCTAAGGAAAGAGTTTTTGGAAAGTGCGTTTTTGGAAACGAAGGTTTTCTAGAAGGGAAATCCTAGGGAGGAGTTTTTGGAAAGTGAATTTGGAGAGGGATTTTTTGAAAAGTGTGTTTTTGGAAACATAGATTTTGAGAGGAAAAATCCTAGAGGGGAGTTTCTAGAAGGAAGATTTTTGGAAAGAGAGTTTCTAGAAAGATTTTTGGAGAGAGTTTTTAGGAAGGTGAATCTAGGGAGTGTTTTTAGAAAGAGATTTTGAGGAAAAGATTTTGGAGAGGAGTTGAAAAATGGAGTTTTGAAAAATAGATTTTGGAAGGGAGTTTTTGAAAACAATTTTGGAGAGGAGAGTTTTAAGAAAGTATGTTGAGAAAGAGATTTTTAGGAAGAGATTTTTAAAGAGAGGGAATTTTTAGAAGGAGCAAAAACGTCTCACTTTCCTGAAACAATTCTAGCCATAAGAGGGCTAGAACCACTTTAAGAAAGTGGTTTTGAAAACAAGATTTCAAAAAATATAGACCAAAAGGCCACTTTCAATATAACACTTTCCTAAAGTAACCCTAGCCATGGAAAGGCTAGAATCACCCTAGGATTGTGATTTTGAAAACATGTTTTTGAAAAAGAGCTTTTGATGCAATTTTGAAAACAAGTTTGAAAACGATTTTTGAAAACAACTTTTTGAAAACGAATTTTGGAAGATGCAAGACTATGATATGCACAATGCAATTTGGGATTGTGATCATACAAGGTTAAGGCTTCACCACATAATCAAGGGGGCCGGACCCACGTGGTCTCTGGTTAGACTAGAAGAAAGCCCCCGACACGGTGACTCTCCCATAGTCCAATCCTACACATGGACCAGGAATCCCCTTGTTTCAAGCACGCAAAGAAAGGGCGGGAAAGAGATGGGGGATTAAAATAGAGAAAACCCAAGTGGGTTGGAGAGAGAAGAGAGAGGGGGGGAAGTGCAGAAAATTAAATAGGGAGCCTACCTTGTATCTCGTTTATTTTGCGCGCCGTGCAGTCTTCGGTCTTCGGTCTTCGGTCTTCGGTCTTGGTCTTCGAGGATTGTCTTCAAGCTTTGAATGGTTGTTCTTCAAGTCTTCAGAGAGTGGTTGAAGGCTAGTGTATGAGTGTATGGGGGAGTGTATGAGTGCATAAGAGGCTAGGGTTTGTGTACAGTGGCTAGGGTTTGGAGAACCTAAGGAGGCTAGGGTTTAGGAGGTGCTCGAGCTCTGTATATCGTAATATAGGATTTTTAGGTTTAGTTTGCAGACCCTTTGTACGTTGAACGAGGCTCTGTATTTATAGAGGGAAGACAAACCTGGCGCCTGTTGCAGTGGCGCCAGGCCAAATTATACACTGGCGCCACTAGTAGTGGCGCCAGGCCATTTTTTGGCTTGGCGCCACTACTAGTGGCGCCAGCCATTTAGGAAACAATTAAGGTCAGCAAGCAACGTATCTTTGACTAGATTTGGGCGCCTGTACTAGTGACTACCATGTAATTTTTAGCATGGCTTCACTAGGAGTGACTCCAGAAAGTCTGGGAATGATTTGAAGGAGCCGGGAATGACCCGGAAGGCCAGAAAGCAGCAGGAATACTTAAAATAGTGTCCTAGAGGTATTTGACTTGAAAAGTGAGGATTGGATGTGTCGAAAAGGTTGACCGAGCCTTTAGGGGCAAAATAGTCATTTTGTACTGAGTTTGCCGGAACTGACTCGGAATGGTCCGGAAAGGTAAAGGAAGGTCGAGAACACTATAAAAAGTATTCTCAGGACATTACCGGTTTGATACCCAGAGCCGGTGTGGTCGAAAAAGGAGACCGGCCCTCTAGGGGCAAAACGGTCATTTTGTACCGGGTTGGCCGGAACTAACTCAGAATGGTCCGGAAAGGTAAAGGAAGGTCGAGAACACTATAAAAAGTATTCTCGGGACATTACCGGTTTGATACCCAGAGCCGGTGTGGTCGAAAAAGGAGACCGGCCCTCCAAGGGCAAAACGGTCATTTTGTACCGAGTTGGCCGGAACTAACTCGGAATGGTCCGAAAAGGTAAAGGAAGGTCGAGAACACTATAAAAAGTATTCTCGGGACATTACCGATTTGATACCCAGAGCCGGTGTGGTCAAAGAAGGAGACCGGCCCTCTAGGGGCAAAATAGTCATTTTGTACCGGGTTAGCCGGAACTGACTCGGAATGATCCGGAAAGGTAAAGGAAGGTTGAGAACACTGTAAAAAGTATTCTCGGGACATTACCGGTTTGATACCCAGAGCCGGTGTGATTCCCGGGGCGTCCGGATGCCTTGGGGCAAAATGGTCATCCTGACCGAAAACTCTTGGAAAAGGTCCTGAGGGTAGTTTGGTCCTTTTCCACCGAAGTGGGCTAACAGCCACTGGTGTTGACCTAGGTTTTGAGTGTTTCCGCCACTCTAACGGTGTGAGTATTTTCGCCACTCTAACGGTTTTGTGAGTAGTTTTGCTACTCGGACCGTCTCGAGGAATAAACTGTCTCGAGAGAGGGATTGGAATTGGAATAAGAAAGGACAATGCCCCTAAGGGCATTTTGGTTATTTTGCCTCTATTTGGGCCTGACAGGCCCGCGAAGCGATGGGAAGACGGAATTTGGACTAGAGGATTGGTTTCAATTGGAATATGTCCATAATGACTTGAAAACAAGTCTAGACGGAGTGTAGACTGCCGAGCGATCAAAAATGGGGTGCTTACATGTTTCCGCCACTCTAACGGCTTTGTGAGTATTTTCGCTACTCTAACGGTTTTGTGAATGTTTCTGCCACTTTGACGGTTTTGTGAGTGTTTCCGCCACTCTAACAGTTTTGTGAGTAGTTTCGCTACTCGGACTGTCTCTAGGAATAAACTGTCTCGAGAGAGGGATTGGAATTGGAATAAGAAAGGACAATGCCCCTAAGGGCATTTTGGTCATTTTGCCTCTATTTGGGCCTAACAGGCCCGCGAAGCGATGGAAAGACGGAATTTGGACTAGAGGATTGGTTTCGATTGGAATATGTCCATAATGACTTGAAAACAAGTCTGGACGGAGTGTAGACTGCCGAGCGGTCAAAAATGGGGTGCTTACATGCAGAAATGTCTGTTTAGGCATGCCTTTCGAGAAAGTTGCTTCTCAGGCGCTAAGTCCCCTTTAGCAGCTTCCCGAGATCAAGCAGTCTCGAGAATGATCGTGAACCGTCAGAGTAGTGGAAATACTCGCAAACATCGCAACTGTCAAAGTAGCGCAAATACTCGTAAACAGGTCGATATAGGGAATCGCCAACAAATCCCTGTATCAGACGACCACTGTCAGAGTGGCGGAAACACTCAAAACCCAGGTCAACACTAGTGCCTGCTAGCTCACTTTGGTGAAAAATGACCAAACTGCCCTTTGGGCCTTTTCTAACACGTTTCTCGAGACCACACCTGAGTCTTCAAAGCTGTGAGTCCGACCATCTAAGATTGTCTTAAAAGCAACCCGGCATGATTAGGTGCTTTCTAGTCAGTTTCAGGCCAATTCCGAGATTTTCCGGTCAAGATGATCATTTTGCCCCTAGGCATTTTAACACCCCGGGAACCACACCATCTCTGGGTATCAAACCAGTAACCTTCTAAGAATACTTCTTATAGTATTTTCAAACTCCCTTCATCCTTTCCAGATCATTCTAAGTCAGTTCCGGCAAACCCGGTACAAAATGACCGTTTTGCCCCTAGTAGGTCGGTCTCCTTTTCTGACCACACCGGCTCTGGGTATCAAACCAGTAACTTTCTAAGAATGCTTTTTATAGTATTCTCAACATTTCTTTGTCCTTTTGGATCATTCTGAGTCTGTTTCGGCAAACCCGGTGCGAAATGACCGTTTTGCCCCTGATGGGCCGGTCACCTTTTCTGACCACATCGGCTCCGGGAATCAAACCGGAAACCTTTGGGAACATTCTAAATAATTTTTTCAAATCTCGAGTCTTCTTCCAGGACAGTTCGAGTCCGTCCCGGTAGCTTTCTAGCCCGATTGACCGTTTTGCCCCCTAAAGGCCCGGTCAACCCTTCCGACACATCCTATCCTTACTTTTCAAGTCAAATACCTCCGGGACACTATTCTAGGTTTTCCTTCTCTTTTCTGGCCTTTTAAGTCATTCCCGGCCTCTTCAAATCATTCCCGGACTTTCCGGAGTCACTCCTAGTGAAGCCAGGCTAAAAATTGCATGGTAGTCACTAGTACCGGTGCCCAAATCTAGTCAAAGATGCGTTTCTTGCCGACTTAAAAACTTTCCTAACTTGTTGGCACCATTAGTAGTGGCGCCAAGCCAAAAAATGGCATAGCGCCACTCTTAGTGGCGCCAAGAGGAATTTTGCCCTAGTGCCACTACAACAGGCGCCAAGTCTATCCCATCTCTATAAATACAGAGCCTCTTCCAGCGTGAAGGGGGTTTGCAAACTCAGTTTAAAAACCCTAATTTTCGATATACAGAGCTCGCACACTCCCAAGACCCTAGCTTCCCTAGGTTTTCTAAACCCTAGCCACCATACACAAACCCTAAGCCTTATATACACTCATACACACCCCTACACACTTATACACTAGCCTCCAACCCTCCATTGAAGACTTGGAGTTTTGCAACTACAAAGATTTGAAGACTGAAGACTAGCCCTCGAAGATCAAGATTGAAGTGAAGTGAAGACCGAAGAAAAGCAAGGCACGCAAAATAAACAAGACACAAGGTAGGCTTTCATTTTACGTTTCTGCACTTCCCCCCTCTCTCTTCTCTCACCTAACCCACTTGGGTTTTCTCTATTTTAATCCCCTATATCTTTCCCCCCCCCCCCCCTCTTTGCATGCTTGAAACAAGGGGATTCCCGGTCCATGTGTAGGATTGGACTATTGGAGGGTCAGCATGTCGGGTGCTTTCTTTTAGTCTAACCGGAGACCATGTGGGTTCAGCCCCCTTGATTATGTGGTGAAGCCTTAACATTGTATGTTCACGACTCCAAACTTGCATTGTGCATATCATGATCCTGCATCTTCCAAAAAATCATTTTCAAACTCGTTTTCAAAATTTGCATTAAACTTGTTTTCAAAATTGCATTAAAATCTCCTTTTCAAAACTTATTTTTAAAATCACAATCCTAGGGTGATTCTAGCCTTTCCATGGCTAGGGTTGCTTTAGGAAAGTGTTACATTTAAAGTGACTTTTATGGTTCATATTTTCAAATCTTGTTGTTTTCAAAACCGCTTTCCTAAAGTGATTCTAGCCCTCTTATGGTTAGAATCGCTTTAGGAAAGTGCGACATTTTTATACCTTCTAAAAACTCTCTTTTCAAAAGTCTCTTTTCCTAAAATCTCTTTTTCAACATACTTTCTTAAAACTTTCCTTTCTAAAGTTGTTTTCAAAAACTCCCTCTAAAAATTTATTTTTCAAAACTCCCTTTTTCAACTCCTCTCCAAAGTCCTCTTCCCAAAATCCACTTTCTAAAAACGCTCCCTAAAAATCTTTCCAAAAACTCTCTCCAACAATCTTCTACCAAAAATCTTTCTCAAAACTGTCTTCCCAAAATCTTCCTTCTAGAAACTCTCTAGGATTTCCCTCCCAAAAACTCGTTTCCAAAAACACACTTTCCAAAAACTCTTTTTTTTTTAAAAAAAAATATCTTTCCAAAAACTCTATATTCAAATTCACTTTCCAAAAACTCCTCTCTAGGAATCGCTTCTAAAAATCTTCGTTTCCAAAAACGCACTTTCCAAAAATCCCTTTTCTTGATGCCCAAATCAAGCCCTAGAACTCACGATTAGGAAACCCTAATTTTCTTCCAAAAAACATGGTTTTCAAACTTCCCTTAAAACCTAGGTTTCCAAAACCCTCTGTTTTCTACATCAAAATTACATATTTTTAAAAACCTATTTTCTACGTCAAAACTATAGCCTTCCAAATCTAGGATTTTTAAAACTTTCCTTTCCAAATCCTTGTCAAATCAAATCTTCCCTTTAGGAAACCAAATCAGATTTTCCCGTTTAGGAAACTAGATCCTATCCTCCATTTTTTGTTGAAACAAAATCAAACATTTGTTTTTAGAAACAAAATCTAATCCCTTCCTAATCAAAATCTTTCCTAATTCAACTCCTTTCTAATCCTCTACTTTCCTAAATCTTAAGTTTCCAAAACTTGAGCATAAAAATCTTTCCTAAATTCTGAAATTCAACTTTCAAATATTTCTTAATTCAATCATTTCCTAATTCTATCCCTTTTCAAATCTTAACTTTCCAAATCTAGGTTTTCCAATCTTTCCTAAATTCAAACCATTCCTAATCTCAAAACTTTCTAAATCCTAAACTTTATAAATTCTAAGCTTTCCTAAATTTCAAATCTTTCTAAATCCAAAGCTTTCTAAACTCAAAACTTTCTTAATTTTAAACTTTCTTAAGTTCAAACTTTCTTAATTCAAACTTTTTCTAAATCTTTCCTAATTTAAAATCTTTCTAAAATTCTAAGCTTTCCAAATTCAAAACTTTCTTAAATCGAAACTTTCCAAATTCTAAACCTTTCTTAAACTAAACCTTTCCTAATTCAAAACATTTCTAAATTCAACATTTTCCTATTTTAAAACCTTTCTTAAAATGAAACTTTCCAATTTCAAAAATTTCCTAAACCTAAAACTTTTCTAAGTTGAAACTTCCTTGATTCAAAAGTTTCCTAAGTTGAAATTTTCCTAATTCAAAACTTTTCCTTAATCCAACACTTTCCTATTTTCAAAACTTTCCTAAGTCAAAACCTTCCTAAGATGAACGTTTCCTAATTTAAAACTTTCCTAAAACGAAGCTTTCCTAAAATAACAATTTCCTATTTCGAAACTTTCCTAATCCAAATCTTTCCAAAATCCCAAGCTTTCCTAATCTTCCAAGTCCAAATATTCAAGTCAATTCTTCTCTAAAATCTTTCCAAGTCAAATCCAATCATTCTTTTCCAAGCTCCTAAGTCTAGGTTTCCTAAAACCAAGTTCTTTTCAAATCTTCCAATCAAAGTTCAATCTCTCAATCTTCCAATCCAATTTCCAATGCAATCCCTTTCTTCCAAATAAACTCTTCTATTTTCCATCGGACTCTTGTCCGAACTACGACTGACCTGATTCCTCCAAAAGGATACGTAGGCAACCCTCATGGGTGCGGTCACCACATTTTTCAAGTGTCTATCTCCACATTTTCCAAATCTCAAATTCTACAATCTTTTCAAATCTTCAATCTATTTTCAAATTTTCAATTTCAAATTTCTATTTCGAAATTTCTATATTTTCAATTCCCAAAATCTTCTTTCCAAATTCAAACTTCTATCTTTTCCTTTTCAAATCAAATCAAATTCTTCTTTTCAAATCTATTTCTAAATTAACTCTCTTCTATTGCACTTACATATCATGCATCATGTTAGTTTCTTTCCAAACATTATTTTTCAAAGTGGATAGGATTGAACAATAGTTAGTTAAAGACTCACATAGGTGAATCTAGGGTAGATTGACATGTAGGTACCGAAAGGGCGGGGTAGGGTGATGGCTTAGTGCGTCTTCCCTACACGTAACCAACCTCCGAACCTAGATCACTGTTTTCAAAGACCAAACAGAGTTATTTTTCAAAAAAGGGCTAAATGTTTTCCAAAGGTTACCAAACAACCTGTTTTTCTCAAAAACCCTCACTTGAGGACATATTTTCAAAATCCTTTTCCAAAAAACCCTAAGTGTAGTATTTGGATTATTCTTAATTTTTAGGTGACCTAACTTACCTTAATCAAGTTAGGTAGCGACTCCAAATATTTTCTAAAAGCCCTCTATTTAAATCTATTTTCAATTCAAACCTAGTCGCACTCATTCTTCTAGGAGGGTGAGTTCTAACAAGAGAGTATAGTATTTTTCCCGCTCGTGTGTATTCCTCGCGTGCAAAAAATCTGGGCGCGACACCCGTTATTGGACATAACCAATCAACCAAGTTTTCAATGGTTTCTAGCATGAAGAACACCAAGAACAATACAAACATAATATTTAGCTTGAAAATCCAAAATACACCCTCCCACGGTCAACCAAGATCTCCAATCGGTTTTCACACTCAATCTCGAGATGGGGGAAGTTAGCTACTCATATTCAACAAAAAATAACTTTGAAATAAAGGAATACAAACTGGAAATACAAATTTAAAGCAAGATAATAAGTGGAAACATGAATTTAAAGCAAGAAATTGAAGAACTTGTATTAAAACTAATGTATGAGAGATTACAAGTATAATGAAACAACAACTAAATTAAATCTTAGTTATTCTAAGTTAAAAATTATGAAAACTACCTAAAATGGTCGCCTCTCGCCACCCCTTGCTTCTATATGTTGAACAAAAATGAAAATGGGTATTTATAGGTACAAGGTTCGAACCCTAAAATTTGTTAGATTTTTTCCTTGCCGTTAGAATGGCTTAATGGGCATTCGAATGCCTGACCAATTCTAGGATGCAAGCTCTCGGGCCGTTCGAACTGCTGCCTAGGCATTCGAACTCTAAACCAGTTTTTTTCCCTGTCTGTTTCAGCTCAATTTTGGTTACTTTAGAGATCGATTCAGCTAATGGACATTAGAGGAAAATTTGTAGCCCTTGCAATCTTCTTTCCAAAGCCACAAAAATCAGCTAAATCGGACATTGGAGTAAAACGTTTGGCCAAAATACTGGGATAGATTTTCAGCAAAATTATGAAATTTGCCTTGGCGTTCGAATAGCCAAATAGGCGTTCGAACGGCAAGGCAAAAATTTATTTTTTTAGCTCTCGGGCCGTTCAAATGCTGGGTTTGGGTGTTCGAATGGTAATTTTCTCCTGTTTTCACTTTTTCTTGATTTTAAGGCCTTTCGAAGCCAAATTGGTCGACGCTTATTAGACGCAAACATTTGGAACTTGATGAGATCTTTCCAACGGTGTAAGACTCAGGTGATTCGGACATCCATAGCAAAATATCACTCCCTTTTGCGTGATTTTTCCTGCTGGGATTTTCTCGTTTTGCATGCCAAAAGTCCCGGATCATCATTAAAGCTGCAATTCCATCTATTTAGCATTAAAAAGCTGAGAAGACAATGAATTTGGGATTATTCATAACATACAAACAATATAATATAAGTACACCTATTCTAAGCCTAATAAAGGCACATTAAAGACAAATGATTGCACTTTTGAGGTGCAATCACACCTCCCAACTAACTTTTTGCTATTCCCTAGCAAAACTACAAAAAAAAAAACATAATCTCTTCTTTCGTAAGTGTCCTGAGTGCATTTAGCATATGCACCAAGCTTTTAAACTTCTAGGTTAACCCTAGTGGACGAGTTGTGTCTCGCAAGAGCTTTCAGTGATGATACCCACAAACATCGTTTTGTGAATTGCCAATCAAGATAAAAGTAGGGAATGAATGCATAATCCTACACAAGACAACATTAGATGTCACTCCAAACTCTTGCCACTTGCAAAAATATGCAACAAGTTATGCAAAAGAGAGGTTCATGTGTGTTGGTGATGAATCATGCTAAACAACGCAAATGAACTTACTTCTGCAACTCCAAACCTTTAAAGCTTTGATTCAATCCTCACAGGACATACACTCGCAATAAAAGACTTATATGGTTCTGACAACGGTATGCTCAAAAATGGAGTAAATGTCAAGAGTAAAATCAAGTGAGCATACCAATTACAAAAATTGAAAAGATAAAAGTGTATCAATAATAGCATAGCTCCATGAAAGAATGTTCATAGTTAAGCATTGACTTAAAGATATTGACAAAATATAGCTTATACTCTATTGAAAACTTCAATCAAGCACAACTTGGATCAATTATGCCATGTAAAGGCGAAGAGCGCAATGTAGACGAGGTGAAAGGTAAGGGTAAGGATAAGGAACAAATGGTCATATCACGTGTGATAAAGGCATGACATGATGAATGCAAAACAACTACAACTCTCTCTTTTCAACTTTTAATACACAAAATCTACTTCTCACTCTTCTCTTGAAATATTTTCAACTTTCGAACTTCTCTTTCACTCTTTTCTTCCTCTTAATCTCATTTTTTTTTTCTTTTTTTTTTCTTACTTCTTCTTTCTTCTTCTTTTTTTCTTTTTTTTTTACTTCTCATTTTTTTCTTTTTTTTTTTTTCTTTTTACTTCTCATTTTGTTTCCATCCTTTTATCATCCCTCTTTAGATTCAACAACTACTTTTCATAGTTCAATATGCTCATATGCGTTGAACTCCCCAAATCAATCTCTTCTCTCTCTTTTTTTTTTCTTTAGCAATGCAAAAACACTCTTTTCTCATATAGGCATCCCTTTGCAATACAAGAGATGAAATCACTATGCACTTTCTAATAAAAGTAGATCAACAAGGGTCAAGGAAAATGCATGGTTCGGCAACAGGAAACTCATGGCTATAACGAGGAATATGGAATAGAATCATATCCAAAGTTGCACAACCGAAGCATTTCATAGAGTACAAATGTCAACATTAAGATCAAAACTCAACTCATGAACCAAATATAAGCATAATGAAGCTATTGAATGAAATAAGGGTGAAAAAATTATCCTTGAATATATGTAAATGCTCAAAAAGGCGATAAATGCTCTAAAGCTCATAAGATGATAATCTCCACTCATGTAAGGATGGTAATGCACAAACTAGTAACAAATGATGTTATAAAGTATGATTATGTACAATGATATAATCCCCTCTACAAATGCATGAATTAAGCAATCTCCACAACATGTTGGGTCTGAGGAGTTATTCAACATCATCTTGAGTAAAGATACATGTAAAAATTCCTATCTTCTAATCTCAAAAGGCACTTCACAAGTAAATTGATTTTTTTTTTTTTTATCTTTCTATTTTTTTTATAGGGTGCAACACAAAGAAACAAAAACAAAGATTTTATATATATATAAGGTGTCAAACAAAGAAACAAAAACAAAGAAAACAATTTTTTTTTTTTAGGATGCAAAACAAAGAAACAAAAACAAAAAAATAAAGACAAAGCCTCCACCCACCCCCATCTCAGAATGATACATTGTCCTCAATGCATGAAAACAAAGCATGGAATACAATTAAATGGTGGGAGAAGAGAAAATAGGGTGCCTAATGCACCCCAAGAACAAAGAAAAATCAAAGG
This sequence comes from Euryodendron excelsum, assembly GCA_033060915.1. Taxonomy (NCBI): domain Eukaryota; kingdom Viridiplantae; phylum Streptophyta; class Magnoliopsida; order Ericales; family Pentaphylacaceae; genus Euryodendron; species Euryodendron excelsum. The sequence goes on along the minus strand of CM065387.1, from coordinate 36,977,096 downwards.
AGGTATGTTGCAAAAAATCAGGGGGATTGCTGAATTTTTAAGTGTGCAGACAATTTTGACACTCTTCAGTAAAACAACCATATCTCTCTCCATAGGAAAGCAAATCATGCTCTATTTTTTTTGTTGGAAAGTAGATTCATAGACCTTCCCAACCATATAAGATTTGCGTGCTAATTCACTTCCAATAGATTCAAATTTCACTATAAAGTCGGCTGAAAAATAGGGTCTGCACTTTTTTTTTAGAAACAGCACAACCCCTTTGTTTTGCCTAAAGCACTCCCAACTTAGAATGAGAAAACAAACTAAGAAAACAAATAAACAAAATTACTCCTACTCCTACAAAACTTGGAGAGAGAATCACTCAATGCCACAAGGTGGGAGTTTACCATCATCCCACACCCCTAACTTAGAGATTTTCAAAGAGTTCAAACAAAAATAAAAATAGACAATGGCCACTTCTTTAATGAACTCAATGATATAACCTTGAAGCACATAAGGGTAATAAGGGTCATGATATGAAGAACAAAAATAATGATTATGCACAAATGCGCCAATGATGTTTATGCCTCGAAGTGCTTGACCCTCCCCTTCTTTTTGTTGGTTGGCCATTGGGATGATGTTTGGTTCAAAGGCTAGGATATGGAGCTCCAAAGACTCCGGTAGGTTAGGACTTGGTGCTAAAGGCTCAAAAGTAGGGATTCCATGATCCCTATACATGGTAGGAATGACCTCTAGACCAACAATATCCTTATTGACATGGACATTCCCAACATCTAACAAACCAACAACATCATCAAGGGTAATCTCAGTACTACCCTTCTCTTTCTATTCAGAGTCCCCAATTTCAGACTCCTCTCTCTCAAATCCTTCTCTCTCACCCTCTAATAGCATCTCCTCTGTCACCTTGTTAATAATAGGCGTAACCTCCCTTGGATCCAACACCTCGGGAAGAATAACAGCCCGTTGCATAGCCTCCTCCTTAGCATGGTCCACCCTAAGAACGTCGTCCCTCGGATCAGACACCTTAGAAACGTTGATGTTCTCTATTTTGTGTTCATTCTTAAGGGCAATAAAGGAAAGACCTTGGTCATGACAACTCATGTATGGAATCGTGAACATTTCATATGTAGGATCATCTCGAGGTTGAGCTGGAAGCTCTTCGTTCTCGTGATCCATTGCCCCTTGTGTTAATAGGGCCAACCGTTGATCTAGTTCATCTAATTCTCGATGAATTTGTGCAAGAGTGTCATCTTATGCCTCTTTATTTGTATCATTGAACCCTAAGGACATACCAGTGTGATATGGCATGTAACATGATTATATGTTCTCTTGATTCTCTACAAAAGGTTGATAAAATGGTGAAGGATATGTCTCATGAAACATGTAAGGTGAAGTAAAAGGTGAAGATGAATCATAAGCATATGGCAGAGACAAAGGTGGTTCATGGTAGTATAGTTGTTGTGGTGGTTGTTTATAAAAAGCACATGGTGGAGTGTGAGAGCTCTACTCCAAATGGTTTAGAGGTGGATAATACTCTTGTGGTTCTGTAATGTAGGACCAAGGATAATCCATGAACAATATGCATGCTGGATCAACCAACAAGCGTATGAAAACATCCTATCCTTCTAATCCCACAACAAAGATACACCAACCCAATGGTATTACAAAAACTATATACAAATCAAACAAAATAAACCTAAAAGGAAGAGTAAAAGAAAGAAACAAAATAAGAGAAACAAGTAAAAATCCTAAAATTCTAACACCACAAAACAGAAAGTAAAGAAGGATGGAACAAAGTTACCGAAATGGCCTTGGCCGACGATTCTTCCGCTATAGTAGATGTGATGGAGATCCAATCCACCAATTGCTTTCCAATCCAAAGCTCTTTTAGTGCTTGGCCCGTGCCTTTGGTCCTCTGCAAAGGCGCCAAAACTTGACTCGCCCCCCAATGCAGTATTCCTACAATTGGAGTTAGTTACCCCGCAAAAGTACAAGAGTCGTGATGAAGTATAAACTGGACAAAACTGTTATCATTCTCCCCCAAGGGACCTAGCCAAATATAGGCTCTAGCACTCAACTCCTACCAACCTAACCTAGGATTGAATTGTAATTATATGGAGAATTGGATCTAAAATAAAAAGGAAAATAAAAGGAACGAAAATCTTTTGATTTTTGATGCGGTTTTGAATTCCTAAACTATTGCAATGAAAATTAAAGCAATTAATAACTAGACAATTAAATTAAAGCAAATTGAAATTAAAGTCTTGGGATCAATTATTCCAACCAATTTCGAGTTTTGGAATTCCAAACGAGGTAATTTTATAACTCAAATCCTTCAACTACGTCGTGAGTCTCGGATTCCGAAGTTGTAGTGATAAAAACGAGGTATTCTTTAGAAATTCAACTCCTGGAATAAATCGAGTTTATAGATTCATGGACGAGTGTCATCGGTTCGCGCAACGTATATACTGAGTGAAGACTCACACATACCTGTTTCCGGATATAACCAATCGACCAAGTTTTCAATGGTTTTTAGAATGAAGAACAATAAGAACAATACAAACATAATATTTAGCTTGAAAATCCAAAATACACCCTCCCATGGTCAACCAAGACCTCCAATTGGTTTTCACACTCAATCCCGAGATGGGGGAAGTTAGCTACTGATACTCAATAAGAAATAACTTCGAAATAAAGGAATACAAACTGGAAATACAAATTTAAAGCAAGACAATAAGTGGAAACATGAATTTAAAACACGAAATTGAAGAACTTGTATTAAAACTAATGTATGAGAGATGACAAGTACAATGAAGCAACAACTAAATTAAATCTAAGCTATTTTAAGTTAAAAACTATGAAAACTACCTAAAATGGTCACCTCTCGCTGCCCCTTGCTTCTATATGTTGGACAAAAATCAAAATGGGCATTTATAGGTACAAAGTTCAAACCTTAAAATTTGTCAAATTTTTTCCTTGCCGTTCGAACGGCTTAATAGGCGTTCGAACGCCTGACCAATTCTGGGATGCAAGCTCTTGGGCCGTTCGAACTGCTGCCTAGGCATTCAAACTCTGAACTATTTTTTTTACTTGTCTGTTTTAGCTCAATTTTGACTGCTTTAGAAATCGATTAAGCCAATGTACATTAGAGGAAAAGTTGTAGCCCTTGAAGTCTTCTTTCCAACGCCGCAAAAATCAGCTCAATTAGAGATCGGAGTAAAACGTTATGGCCAAAATATTGGGACAGGTTTTCAGCAAAACACTAAAATTTGCCTTAGTGTTCGAATGGCCAAATAGGCGTTCAAACAGCAAGGCAAAATTTGATTTTTTAGCTCTTGGGCCGTTCAAACGCTGGGTTTGGGTGTTCAAACGGTAATTTTCCCCTGTTTTCAATTTTTCTTTATTTTGAGGCCTTTCGGAGCCAAATTGGTCGACGCCCGTTAAATGCAAACATTTATAACTTGATGAGATCTTTCCAACGGTGTAAGACTCAGGTCATTCGGACATCTGTAGCAAAATATGACCTCGTTGTGCGTGATTTTTCCCTACGGGATTTTCTTCTTTTGCATGCCACAAGTCCCGGATCATCATTAAAGCTCCAACTCCAACTCTTTAGCATTAAAAACCTGAGAAGACAACCAATTTAGGATTATTCACAATATACAAACAATATAATACAATTACACCTATTCTAAGCCTAATAAAGGCACATTAGAGACAAATGATTGCACTTTTAAGGTGCAATCAACCATACGGAAGTCTCACTCACTGATAAATCAAAGTGCATACCACCAAATACTAGAGTCTTTTAATCTCTCAGGGTTAAGACTCACTTTGCAATTAATAGAGTTGTAGAAATTGACACTACTACTAACAGATGTGGGAATGTGTTCTTACCTTGATCCAAACAAGTACACCAACACATTATCCCGGAGTCAACTACTCCAACAATCGAGACCAACCATTCAATAGAATAGAGGTTACATGTGTTATAGCCAACCAAGTGACTTATCCAAGCTCACTCTAACTATGAACTAAGTTTCGAATCACAAGTAGCTAGTGCGTGTTGACTCAAGGTTGATCCCTATGATGATTATGATGATAACTAAACTTTGTGTTATTTTACTAATACATTTACTTAGTGTGCAGATTAATAAAGATTATAATCTAGACTTAGAGTCTGACTTAAAGTCTAATACATGTCAAAATGGATGCCCAATAAGCTAAGTTCAAACAACTGCACCAAGAGTCATGCAATGCACCAAACCAAACAATGACACCTATTCAATCTTCAAACAAATGATTTGCATTCAAAGAGATTGAAGGTGTTCAAAAGAAGACTTCATCAAGTGTGCAAAGATCAATTGAAGATGACTTGAACTTGAAGAGATTGAAGATATTTTAGAAGCAAATTCATTTTAATTGCAAAATCTCTACAAATAATCCAAATAAAAATTTCATCCTACATATGAAGAGTGAATGAAGATGATATATGTTCAAAGAAAATGAAGATATTCAAGAGTAGACTTCATCATGGTTATAAAAGACTCATTGAAGTGATCCTAAAGAAAAAACAAGAAGCTCGGCAATGAGGCATCTTGAATATAAAGCTCTATATGAATGAAAAAGTGATTAGTAGCAAAAAGAGAGAGCTCGGCAATGAAGAAAAAGAGCTTGGCATTATTGGAATGAAGTTCTGATAGTTTGAAAATCAAGAAAAGATGATTATCAAATGATAGATGCAACCCAAATTGAATAGAGAATAACTTTTATGAATTGAAGACTCTGATTGATCATTATACCTCAAAAAGAAGATTCCTTAAAGATCTTATAGTTTTGCTAAAGCTGAACTTGATCATTGGAAGAGTGAATGAAAATTTCAAGGCAATGTGTCGACACATGAAAATGAAGAGTCGACACATAAAGACAGAAGCTAAAAATCTGAAGACAATATGATCAAGTGTCAACACATAGAACTGATATGTCGACATATGGAAACAGTGGACAACATCTAAAAAATACAGACCAGATGTATCGACACATGGAACCAAGTGTTGACACCTGATAAATAACTACTAGTTTTTCTAACGTTATAACGGACTAAACTTGCATTGAATGAGCCCTAACAACCTCCAACGGACGAAATCAACACAGGGGTTTATATACAAGCTTCCAACTACATTTATACATAAGAGATATAAGAAAAACAAAACCACTGACTGATCAAGCTGAGAAAATCTGAACATTCCTTTTGTCTTCATTTTGGTATTAAGTGAGCTTTTATTTTCCAATCCACTCTTGAAAGAGAATTTATATTTCGTTTGTATAACATTTTATACACTTGTAATTGAGAGTTTAAGAGTTCTCTTGTAGAAGAAAAACTCTTGTAAGTTAGACTGGATCTTAGACAAAACACTTGATAGCTGGAAGAACTTGTAAAGAAGTTATTGTGTAAAAGTGAGCTGAGCACTTGGTAACTCAGCATCTATTTTGTAATTAGAGATTGCATAGTGGAGGAAGATTTTGAGGGGATCTTGGGGTGAGGACTTAGACCACGAACTGTGGTTGAACCTCTATAATTCTTGGTGTGCCTTCTATTACTCTGTTTTCATTTCCCTTTTGATTACATTGCATTATATATCTTGATCACTGTTCTATTGATTAGATTAATTTTAATTAATCTTAATTGCTATTAATTTATAAAAAACCCAATTTACCCCCCTCCCCCCTATTGGGTTGCCATTTGGGACAACAATTGGTATCAGAGCTTATATTCTTGTATTAGACTTAACATCCTAGGAATAGATCCATGATAACCAATTTTGGAAGCTCTCTAGGTGAGGATTAATCCACAAACAGACCACCTATGTTCAACGGCACCAATTACAACTATTGAAATAATATAATAAGAATCTATATTCAATCGGTAGATTATGAATTATGGAGACTTATAGTAAATGGCCCCAAAACTCCTACAACTAGAATAGAAAGAACTGATGTCCCTAAACTTGAATCCGAATGGGATGAAGATGATCTGAAAATGCTACAATCTAATGCCAAAGCCATGAATATTCTATATTGTGCACTTGATTCCAATGAATTCAATCGCATTTCCACTTGTGAATCAGCTAAAAAAATATGGGATAGACTAAAGGTAACACATGAAGGTACCAATCAAGTCAAAGAATATAAAATTAATATTTTGGTACAGAGTTACGAATTGTTTAAGATGAAACCTGATAAGTCTATCACCGAAATGTTTACAAGATTCACCGATATTATTAATGGCTTAAAATCTCTTGGAAAGGTGTATCTTAACAATGAGCAGGTGAGGAAGATTCTGAGGTCACTGCCAAAAGCTTGGGAAACTAATGTCACGGCAATTCAAGAAGTAAAAGACCTCAACACATTGCCTCTTGAAGAACTCTTGGGCTCTCTCATGACTCATGAGCTCACTCAAAAGCAACATGTCTAAGAGGATGAAGAGAAGAAGAAAAGGTCAGTTGCATTCAAATCCACCAATCAAGATGATGAATTAGTAAGTGAGGAAGATAAGGATGAAATTGCTCTCATCACTCGAAAATTCAGAAGATTCATGAAGAAGAAATGGAAATGTGGAAAGAAGCATGAAGGCAAAGGAGAAACTAGTAAATAATTCAATATCATATACTATGAATGCAAGAAGCCTAGGCATATAAAGGTTGAATGCCCTCTGCTCAAAAAGGAAGAAAGGAATATCAAAGGAAGAAGGCAATGGAAGCCATGACATGGAGTGATGATGAAGAATCAAGCTCCGAAGAAGAAGCGGAACCTCAATAAGTGGCTAACCTTTGTCTCATGGCTCACAAGGAAGACAATGAGGTATCAGACTCTTCCCAATTTACTTTCAATGAATTACAAGATCTATTTGATGATCTACTTTGTGAATCCAGAAAAATGGGAATAAAAAATGGACTTCTTAAAAAGATGGTTTCTACTCTTACTGAGGAAAATGAGGATTTACATAAAGAAAATGAAGTTGTGAATAACAAAGTTTGTGCTTTGAATGATAAGATTAAGAAAAACTCTTTTCCAAAAGATTATTCAAAGGAAAATCAAATTTTGCTTGATAAGGTTAGAAGTTTGGAAACAACTCTTTTTAGATGTGTCAATAGAAAAGAAAAATTGGATGCAATCTTGGGGAAACAAAAATGCTCACTAGACAAAGCTGGTCTTGGCTTTTATCCTTTTAAAATAAAGAAATCTTCAAAAGGCAGATTTAGTGCTTCAGCTGGAAAACCACAAATCTCATATTTTTATTATCACAAACTAGGACATATTACTAGTAGATGTTATGCTTTACAAAAATCTATTGCTCCTAGCAATGCATGGGTCCCTAGAAGACCATTGAGGACTAACCTCCAAGGACCCAAGATGATTTGGGTACCTAAGGTCAAATGAATTCCTTTTGTAGGTATGCCTTCAAGTTAAATCCAAGAAGGACCATTGGTACTTAGATAGTGGATGCTTAAGACATATGACGGGAGATGAAGCACAATTCACATCTCTCTTTCCAAAAGATGGAGGTCTTGTCACATTTGGTGAAAATAGCAAAGGAAAGATCATCAGTATAGGTAGTGTTGATAAGAATTCCTCTACCTCTATCGAAAATGTATTGCTTATTAAAGAACTCAAACACAATCTTTTGAACATTAGTCAACTTTGTGACAAAGGATGCTAGCTTGTGTTTGAATCTTCTAAATGTGATGTAATTAACATCAATAGTAACAAGACAATCCTCACTGGGCATAGACAAGGCAATATTTATATTTTTTATCTTAATGATTTATCTTTTTATAAAGTTGAATGCCTTACCGCTATGAATAGTGATGAAAGTTGGTTGTGGCATAAAAGACTTGGTCACATTAGTATGAGCATACTTTCAAAGATCTCTAAAATGGATTTGGTCAAAGGACTTCCAAAGATAAAATTTGACAAAGATAAAGTTTGTGATGCTTGTCAATTAGGTAAGCAAACTCGAATCTCCTTCAAATCTATAAATATGCTCACTACCTTTAGGCCACTACAACTGTTACATATGGACTTATTTAGACCAACTAGGACTTTAAGTCTTGGTGGGAAACAATATGCACTTGTTATCGTTGATGACTATTCTAGATTTACATGAACATTCTTCCTAGCTCACAAGGATGAGACAATTATTTTCTTCACAAAATTTTGTAAAAAAGTTCAAAATGAAAAAGTTTTTTCAATTACTTCTATTAGGACTGATCATGGAGGGAAATTCGATTGCAAACCCTTTGAAATGTTTTGTGATGAAAATGGTTTTGATCATAACTTTTCAGCCCCTAGAACACCGCAACAAAATGGAGTTGTTAGGAGGAAAAACAGAGTTTTAGAAGAAATGGATAGAACCATGCTTTGTGAAAATGGTTTACCAAAATATTTTTGGGCTGAAGCTGTTAACACAACTCGTTACATTTTGAATTGAATTTTATTTAGAAAATTTTTGAACAAAGCCCCTTCTAAACTTTGGGAAGATAAGAAACCGAATGTCTTATATTTTAGAGCCTTTGGATGTAAATGTTTTGTATTTAATAACAATAAAGACAACCTCGGTAAGTTTGATGCAAAATCTAACAAGGGTATATTTCTTGGATATTCAACACATAGTAAGGCTTATAGAGTCTTTAATAAAAGGACTCTAATGGTCGAAGAATCAGTTCATGTCACTTTTAATGAATATAACTCTTCTTCAATGAATGTTGTAAGTGATGATGTAGATGAGGTAGAGCCAGACATGGAAAAGCTAGACATTCAACCAACCTCAAATGAAGAACCTTAAAAGGAGAGAGAAGCACAAGACGTTCCAAATATTAACAAGAAATTAATGAAGGTCAAGCTAAGGAATGGAAGTTTGTGCATAAACATCCTACTGAACAAATCCTAGATGATCCTTCACAAGAAGTAAGAACTCAATCCTCTATCAGAAATACATGTAATCATCTTGCATTTTTATCACAAATAAAGCCTAAATGTTTTGACGATGCTGAAAATGATGAGCTTTGGATTAGTGCAATGCAAGAAGAATTGAACTAATTTGAAAGAAATGAGGTATGACACCTTGTTCCTGGACCAAATGATCATCCAGTCATTGGAACTAAATGGGTCTTTAGCAATAAAACAGATGAGTCCGGAGTTATTGTGAGGAACAAGGCAAGACTTGTTACTCAAGGTTATAGCTAAGAACAAGGCATTGACTTTGATGAAACATATGCTCTGGTAGCTATATTAGAAGCCATTAGATTGTTACTTGTGTAAGCACCCCATTTTTGCCCGCTCGGCAATCTCAAGTCCGTCTAGACTTAGGTTCAAGTCAATACGGACATATTCCAATTTTTCAAACATAATCTAGTCAATCCATCACTTCGCAGGCCTGTTGGGACCAAATAGAGGTAAACTGACCAAAATGTCCTTGGGGCCATTGTTCAGTCCAATTCTAGTGGACATGTCTTTTCGAAGGCGGTAAGTCCTTGTTTTAATCCCAAATCCAATTTCAAGTCCAATTCTAATTCCAATCTGGCACTTTTGAGAAAGTTGATTTCTTGAGGCGGTAAGTCCATCTTGTCCAGCTCATTTTTGAGGAAGTTCTTTGGAACGGTAAGTCCCTTAAAACCTGTTGACTAGGACGAGACCCCAAGTCCCCGAGATGGTAGAGCGGTCCACCTTTGCCGCCAACTAGCCCGCTAATGAAGAAATGTCCATTTCGGCACACCATCGGAGAAAGTTGATTACTCAGGCCCTAATTCCACCTAGCAGCTTCCCAAGATTAGGCAGTCTTGGGAATGATGGCGAACCCTCAGAGTAGCGGAAGTACTCATAAACATCGCAACCGTCAGAGTGGTGGAAACACTCATAAATAGGTCGATATAAGGAATTGCCAACAAACCCCTGTATTATGGGACCACCATCAGAGTGACGAAAACACTCAAAACCCAAGTCAACATCAGTGCCTGTTAGCCCACTTTGGTGAAAAATGACCAAATTGCCTTTAGGGCCATTTTTCGGCACATTTCTAGAGAAAGTACCTAAGTCCTCAGAGCGGTAAGTCCACCCTTTCAAGATTGTCCCAAAGACGATTCGGCATGATTAGGTGCCTTCCAGTAAGTTTCAGGCCAACTCCGAGACTTTCCATTCAAAATGACAATTTTGCCCCTAGGCATCCAAACACCCTAGGAACCACGCCAGCTCTGGGTATCAAACTAGTAACCTCCCGGGGATACTTTTGATAGTATCCCCGGCCTTTTGATACCTTTACAAGTCATTTCGAGTTAGTTTCGGCAAACTCGGTGCAAAATGACCGTTTTGCCCCTAACGGGCCGGTTGCATTTTCTAACCACACCGGCTCTAAGTGATGTTTCCAAACTTCAGGTTTTCTTCTAGGACATTCCGAGTCCATACCAATAGCTTTCCAGCCCGATTGACTGTTTTGCCCCTAATGGCCCGGTCAACCTTTCCAACACATCTTGACATCATTTTTCAAGTCTATTACCCCTGAGACACTATTTTAAGGGTTCTTATCCCTTTCCAGCCCTCCGGGCCATTCTAGGCCCTCTAAATCATTCCCAGACCTTCTAGAGCCACTCCTAGTGAAGCCAGGCTAAAAATTGCATGGTAGTCACTAGTACAAGTGCCCAAATCTTCTGAAGATACGTTGCTTACCAACCTTAAATATTTCCTAATTGGTTGGCGCCACTAGCAATGCTGTCAAACCAAAATTTGACCTAGCGCCACTCTTAGTGGTGCCAATGTATTGTTTTGCCTAGCGCCACTGCAACAAGCACCAGGTTAATCCTCTGTATACAAATATAGGGCCTCCTCTAGCGTGAAAAGGGTCTACAAACACAGTCCAAAAACCCTCCTCTTCGATATACAGAGCTCGCAGTCTTTCCAAACCCTAGTTTCCTTTAGGTTTTCAAAACCCTAGCCTCTATAAAAACCCTAACATATATACACCCCTATACACTCACATATTAGCCTCCAAAGCCTCCATTAAAGACTCGAAGCACTGCAAATCCAAAGCCTGGAAGATTAGAAGAAGCTCTCGAACTTCAAGGCGAAAACTGAAGCAAAGCAAGAAAAGCAAAACAAGTAAAACAAAGCGAATAAATAAGATACAAGGTAGGCTCTCTATTTACATTTATGCAACTTCCCCCTTCTCTCTTCTCTATCTGAACCCACTTGGGATTTCTTCTATTTTAATCCCCCATCTTCTTCCCCCCTTTATTGCATGCTTGAAACAAGGGACTTCCTAGTCCATGTGTAGGATTAGGCTATTGAAGGTCACCGTATCGAGGGCTTGTGAGCACTCCATTTTTGCCCGCTCGGCAGTATCTTGTTCGTCCAGACTTGAGTTCAAGTCAATATGGACATATTCCAATTTTCCAAACCTAATCTAGTTAATCCATTACTTCGCTGGCCTGTAGGGCCCGAATAGAAGCAAAATGACCAAAATGCCCTTGGAGGCATTGTTCGGTTCAATTCCAGTGGACGCGTCTTCCCGAAGACGATAAGTTCCCTTTTCCAGTCCAATTCCAGTTCAAATCCAATTCCAGTCCAATTTCAAGTTCAATTCCAATTCCATTATGACACACTCAAGAGAGTTGATTCCTCGAGACGGTAAGTCCATCCTGTCCGGCACGTTTCTAAGGAAGTTCTTTGAAACAATAAGTCCCTTCAAACTCGTTAACCAGGATAAGACCCCAAGTCCCTAGGATGGTAGAACGGTCCACCTTTGGCACCAACTAGCCCGCCAATGAAGAAATGTTTGTTTCGGCATGCCTTCCAAGAAAGTTGATTCCTCAGGCGCTAAGTCCATTTAGTAGCTTCCCGAGATCAGGCAGTCTCGGGAATGATCGCGAATCGTACAGTAGCGGAAATACTCGTAAACATCGCAACCGTCAGAATGGCAGAAACACTCGTAAATAGGTCGATATGGGGAATTGTCAAAAAACTCCTGTATCACGGGACCACTGTCAAAGTGACGGAAACACTTAAAACCCAGGTCAACACCAGTGCCTGCTAGACCGCTCTGGTGAAAAATAACCAAACTCCCCCTAGGGCCATTTTTTGGCACGTTTCTTGAGAAAGTATCTAACTCCTCAAAGCAGTAAGTCCACCCTTCCAAGATCATCCCAAAGACGATCCAACATGATTAGGTGCCTTTTAGTCGGTTTAAGGCCAATTTCGAGACTCTCCGGTCAAAATGATCATTTTGTCCTTAGGCATCCGAGTGCCCTGGGAACCACACCGGTTCTAGGGATCAAACCGGTAACCTCCTGGGGATGCTTTTGATAGTATCCCCAGTCTTCTGATACATTCCTAGATCATTTCGAGTCAGTCTGGCAAACACGATGCAAAAATGACCATTTTGCCCCTACTGGGCCGGTCACCTTTTCCTACCATACCGACTCTGGGTATCAAGCAGGTAACCTTCTAGGACATTCTAAGTAATGTTTCCAAACATCGTGTCTTCTTCTAGGATATTCTAAATCCATCCTGATAGTTTTTCGGTCCAGTTGACCGTTTTACCCCTAATGGCCCGGTCAACCCTTCAAACACATCCTGTCATCATCTTTCAAGTCTATTGCCTCCAGAACATTATTCTAAGGGTTCCTGTTCCTTTCTGGCCTTCTGGGCCATTTTCGGCCCTTTAAATACTTCCCGGACCGTCCAAAGCCACTCCTAGTGAAGCTAAGTTAAAAATTACATGGTAGTCATGAGTATAGGCGCCTAAATCTTCTGAAGATATGCTACTTGCCGACATTAAAACTTTCCTAAGTGGCTGGCGCCACTACAACAGGCCCTAGGTTCATCCTCTGTCTATAATTACAGGGCCTCCTTCAACGTGAAAAAAGGTCTGCAAATACAGTCCAAAAACCCTTCTCTTTGATATACAGAGCTCGAAGCCTCTCCAAATCCTAGTTTCCTTTAGGTTTTTCAAACCCTAGCCACCATACACCAAACCCTAACCTCACATACACCTCTATACACTTATATACTAGCCTCGAAAGCCCCCATTGAAGGCTTGAAGTGCTGCAACTCCGAAACTCCAGAAGATCAAAGCAAGCTCTTGAAGACTGACGCAAAGCAACGCAAACATCGAAGTAAAGAAAACTAGGATTTACGTTTACACATCTTCTCCCCTCTCACTTCTCCCTCCGAACCCACTTGGGTTTTCTTCTATTTTAATCTCCTATCTTTTACCCCCCTTTCTTGCATGCTTGAAACAAAGGACTCGCCGGTCCATGTGTACGATTATGTTATTGAAGGTCACAGTGTTGGGGGCTTTCTTTTAGTCTAACCGGAGACCATGTGGGTTTGGCCCCCTTGATTATGTGGTGAAGCCTTCAACCTTATATATTCACGACCCCAACTTGCATTGTGCATATCATGATCATGCATCTCTCCAAAATTCGTTTTCAAACTTGTTTTCAAAACATGCATCAAAACTGTTTTCAAATCTTGCATTAAATTTTCTTTTTCAAAACTTATTTTCAAAATCACAATCCTAAGGTGATTCTACTTTTTCTATGGCTATGGTTGCTTTAGGAAAGTGTTACGTTCAAAGTAACTTTCATAGTCCATATTTAAATTCCTCTTCAAATCTCTTTTTCCAAACCTACTTTCCTAAAAACTCTTTTCAAAAATTCTTTCAAAATTTTATTTTTCAAAAACCTCCTTTTTAAAATTCTTCTTAAAATTGCTTTATAAAAACTCCCTTCAAAAATCTATTTTTCAAAACTTCCTTTTAAACTCCTTTCCAAAAAACTCTCTTTAAAATACACTTTCTAAAAATGTTCATTAAGTTTCCTTCCCAAAAGCTCTTTCCAAAAATCCCTTTCCTAAAAAGCTTTCTTTCCAAAACCTTTCTTTCTAAAAACTCTCTCAAAGTTTTAATTTCCAAAATCTCTTTTCTAAAACTCTTCTCAAGTTTATTTTCTAAAAGCTCTTTGTTAGGATCTCCTTCCAAAAATCTTCCTTTCCAAAAACTCTTTACCTTGGAACCCAAGTCAAGCCCTGGAGCCAATGATTAGAAAACCCTAATTTTCTTTCTTAAAACATGATTTTCAATTTTGCCTTAAAACCTAGGTTTCCAAAACCTCTTTTTTCTTTATATATAAAAAACATCAATTTCCAAAACCTATTTTCTACATCAAATCGTAGACTTCCAAATTTAGGATTTCTAAAACTTCGCTTTCCAATTCTATGCCAAATCCAATCTTCCCTTTACGAAGCCAAATCCAATCTCCCCATTTAGGAAACTAGATCTAATCCTCCATTTTTTGAAACAAAATCAAATCATCTCTTTTTAGAAATGAAATCCAATCTTTTGTTTTGGGAAATAGAAATCAAATCTTTTCTAAATCCAAATATTTCTTAATTCTAACCTTTCATGATTCCATATCTTTCCAAATTTCAACTTTCCAAATCTAAATTTTTCAAATTTTTCTTAAACTCAAACCTTCCCTAATTTCAAGTGTTTTTAAAACTCAAATTTCAAATCTTTCCAAAATTCTAAACTTTCTAAATTTCAAATCTTTCCAAATTCTAAACTTTCTAAATTCCAATTATTTGTTAGATCAAACCTTTCCTAATTCAAATCTTTCCAAAGATTAACTCTTTCTTAAGTCCAGACTTTCTAAATTCAAAACTTTATTTCAACACCTTTCCTAAAATGAAACTTTTCTGAATTGAAACTTTCCTAAAACAAACTTTTCTAAAATGGAACCTTCCTAATTCAAACTTTTCCTAAATCCAATATTTCCCTAATCTTCCAAGTCCTACATTCGAGTTAAATCTTTTTTAAAACCCTTCCAAGTCAAGTCTAGTCTTTCTTAAACCTCAAGTCTTTCCTAAGCTCCTAAGTCTAGGTTTCCTAAAACCAAGTTTTCCAAAACCAATCTTTTCAAATCTTCCAAACAAAATTCAAATTTCCTAATCTTCCAATTCAATTTCTTTTTCCAATCAAAATCTTCTATCTCAATTAGACTCTTGTCCAAACTACAGCTAGCTTGATTCCTCAAAAGGGACACACAGGCAACCCTCATGGGTACTGTAAGTGCGATATTCCCAGAAGGTTGGGCCGAACTCTCAAGCCCACGTAGATGAGTCCAAACTCTCTGCAAGAAAGGAGGGTTAGAATGGGTCGACCCCTTAATGGGCCGATCACACTTCGACTATTAAGTTAGCAAGTTTAATCGAGACTTAGAATGAATGAAAGTTATGTACACTTAGAGTTAGTTGTCCATACCTGGCTCTCGAGGGTTTTGATATTTATAGTGTGATCGATGAAGTGTTTTGCTCCTTGCCTACTAGCAGGTCATCATGGCCTGCTGGGTAGGCATCATTACATGCCACCAACTGACCGTGCGCAGGGCCTGACTCATCGCCGCTGAGGATTCTAGCTGACCGTACGTGCACGTCGACGTCGCGTGGGGAGCCGCTCGCGCATTTAATGTGGGTCAACTCCACATTTAATGCTCAAAGACCGCTAGCGGATTGGGCTCGCCAGTTGCGGTTTAGGCCAAGATTTGAAGGAGGTCGGCGGCTTAGGCCGGACCATCCCTTTGTTATGGTTTGGGCTGCCAAGCAGCCCAACTATAATGCGTGTGGATTGGGCCTCACCCACTAGGTTGGGCCGTAAGCTATTCCCCCACAGGTACGGTTGTAAATTTTTTTTTCTATTTCCAATTTCTATAACTTTTTTTTTCCTCTCAAATCTCCAATTAGGGCGCGACAGGGCTTTCTCTTAGTCTAACCAGAGACCATGTGGGTTCGTTCTCCTTAATTATGTGGTGAAGCCTTTAACCTTGTATATTCACGACTCCAACTTACATTGTCCATATCATGATCATGCATTCCTTCATAGCTTGTTTTTAAACTTGTTTTCAAAGCTTGTATCAAAATCGTTTTCAAAACTTGCATTAAAATTTTCTTCTTCAAAGCTTGTTTTCAAAATCACAATCCTAAGGTGATTCTAGCCGTTCCATGGATAGGGTCGTTTTAGAAAAGTGTTACATTTAAAGTGACCAATATGGTCCATATTTTGAAATCCTTGTTGTTTTCAAAACCACAATCCTAGAATGGTACTAACATTGTTATGGTTAAAATCGTTTTAGGAAAGTGAGATATTTTTAGAGGTTTGCAAAAGTCTATCTCTTTCCAAATTGCTTTTCAAACTTACTTCCTATAACCTTTTTCAAAATCTTCTTCAAATCTCTTTTCCAACATACTTTCTAAAAATTCTCTCCAATCTCCTTTCTAAAATTACTTCCTAAAAAATTGTTTTCTAAAAACTCTCTTCAAAACTTCATTTTCCAAAACTTTTTTTTAAACTCCTTTCCAAAAAGTTCTCTTCAAAATTCACTTTCTAAAAGCACTCTCTAAGTTTTCTTCCCAAAATTCTTTCCAAAAAGTCCCTCTCCTAACAAGCTTTCTTTTTAAAAACTCTTTTTCTAAAAACTCTCTCAAAGATTCACTTTCCAAAATCTCTTTACTTGGAGTCCAAGTCAAGCCCTAGAGCCAATAATTAGGAAACCCTAATTTTCTTTCCTAAAATATGATTTTCAATCTCAAAATGTAGGTTTCCAAAACCTCCTTTTTTACATAAAAAAAACATCAACTTCCAAAACTTATTTTCTACGTCAAATCATAGACATCCAAATCTAGGATTTTCAAAACTTCACCTTCCATATCAAATCCAATCTTCTCTTCAGGAAACCAAATCCAATCTCTCATTTAGGAAACCAAATCCAATATCCCATTTAGGAAACTAGATCCAATCCTCCGTTTTTTAAAACGAAATCAAATCATCTCTTTTTGGAAATTAAAATCAAACCTTTCTTAATTCAATCCTTTCCTAATTCTAAAATTTCCTAATGTTAAACCTTTCCAATTTTCAATTTTCCCAATTTCAAACCTTTCAATCCTCCTAAATTTGAACCTTTTCAAAATTCTAAATTTTTCTTAAATCAATCTTTCTAATTCTAAACATTTCCAAAATTCTAAACTTTCCAAATTTGAAACTTTCTTAGGTTGAAACTTTCTAAATTTTAAATCTTTCCAAAATCTAAGTCTATTCAAAATCTAAATCTTTATTAATCCTAACTTTCCAAATTTTTCAAAATCGACTTTTTCTTAAAAGTAACCTTTCCTAAATTTCAAACCTTTCCTACTTCGAAACTTTCCAATTTCAAAACCTTTCCTAAGTTCAAATCTTTCCTAATTCTTAGCTTTCCTAAGGCGAACCTGTCATAAAATGAACCTTTCTTAAAAAGAAAACTTTTCTAATTCGAAATATTTCCTAAAATGAAACTTTCTTAAAACGGAACTTTCCTATTTTGAAACTTTCTTAATTCGAACTTTTCCTAAATTCAATCTTTCCCTAATCTTCTGAGTCTAACATTCGAGTTAAATCTTTTCTAAAACCTTTCCAAATCAAGTCCAATTTTTCATAATCTAAAGTCTTTCCTAAGTTCCATCTTTCCTAAGTCTAGGTTTCCTAAAACTAAGCTTTCCAAAACCAATCTTTTCAAATCTTCCAATCCAAATTCCAATTCAATTTCTTTTTCTAATCGAAATCTTCCATTTTCAATCAAACTCTAGTCCGAACTACGGCTGGCCTGATTCCTCAAAAGGGATATGTAGGCAACCCTCATGGGTGCAGTCATAACTTTTTTTCAAATCTCCAATTCCTTAAGCTTTTTTTAAACCTCCAATTTCAAAACTCTTCTTAAACTTCCGATTCCAAAAATCTATTTTCAAATATCTGTTTCTAAAACTTTCTTTTCAATTTCAAATCAAATCAAATTTTCTTTTCAAATCTCTTTTCAAAATCAAGTTTTATTCTTGCACTTGCATATCATGCATCATGTCAAACCTCTTTCTAAAAGTTCTTTTCTAAAGTGGATAGTTTTGAACATTTATTAATTGAAGACTCTAATGAGCGAACCTAGGGTGAATAGACATGTAGGTACCGTAAGGGCGGGGTAGGGTGATAACTTAATGCATTTTCCCTACACGTAACTAACCCCTGAACCTAAATCACTATTTTCGAAAGACCAAAACGGAGTTATTTTCAAAAAGGGCTTAAATATTTTTCAAAAGTTGCCAAACAACCTCTTTTCTTAAAAACCCTCTCTTGAGGATGTTTTCCAAATTTGTTTTTCAAAAACCCTAAGCATGATCTTCGAATTATGCTTAGTTTTTAAGTGACCTAACTCACCTTAATAAAATTTGGTGGTGACTCCAACTTGTTTTTCCAAGAGCCCTTTAATCAAAATCAATTTTTAAATCAAACCTAGTCGCACTCATTCTTTTAATAGGATGAGTTCTAACGAGAGAGTACTATGTTTTTCTCACTTGTCTTTTCGGGTGCAAAAAATCGAGGCGTGACAGCTTGGATTTGCTTGTTTTAAATATTTTAAACTATATCAAATGGATGTCAAAAGTACTTTTATAAATGGTTTTATCACCGAAGAAGTTTTTGTCGAACAACACCCTGGTTTTGCATATTCGAAATTCCCTAACCATGTTTTCAAACTAACAAAAGCTTTATATAGTTTGAAGTAAGCCCCAAGGGCTTGGTATGAAAGATTAAGTAAGTTTTTGATAGAAAAAGGTTTCTCAAGAGGAAAAATAGATACCACTATTTTTATCAAAATAAAAAACAATGACATGTTTTTAGTGCAAATATATGTGGACGATATTATATTTGGTGCTACTAATGAGTCACTTTGCAACGATTTTGCTAAATGTATGCAGGGAGAATTCGAGATGAGTATGATGGGCAAGATCAACTACTTCCCTGGATTTCAAATCAAACAATCCAAGGAAGGCATCTTCATCAACCAAACGAAATACAACAAGGACCTAATAAAAAATTTTGGCATGGAAGATGCAAAGCCTATAAGTACTCCAATGAGTACTACAATAAAATTGGATAGTGATGAGAAAGAAAAATTTGTAGATACTAAACTTTACAAAAGCATGATAGGCTCCTTATTATATCTAACTGCTAGTAGACCAGATATAATGTTTACTGTTTGCTTATGTGCTCGTTTTCAATCAAATCCTAAAGAATCTCATGTAATTTCTATGAAAATAATATTTCGTTATTTTAAGCACACACCTAACCTTGGATTATTGTATCCAAAGGGTGCTTGTTTTAATTTGAATGCTTACACTGACGCTGATTATAAGGGAAGTAGAGTTGATAGGAAGAGCACAAATGGTTGTTGCCAACTCCTAGGCAACATGATTGTATCTTAGTATAGCAAGAAACAAAATTCAGTTGCTCTCTCCACAGTTGAGGCTGAATATGTAGCAGCTGGTAGTTGTTATGCCCAAGTGTTATGGATTAAACAACAGCTAGAAAATTATGCAATCTTGTTTGATCATATTCCTATTAAGTGTGATAATAAGAGTGTTATAAACTTGACCAAAAATCCTATTCAACACTCTCGCACAAAGCACATTGAAATTAGATATCACTTTATACGAGATCATGTGCAAAAGGGTGATATTGAACTGGACTTTGTATGCAGAAATATGCAATTAGCTAATATTTTTACTAAACCATTGAGTGAAGATCATTTTTACATGATAAGAAGAGAATTAGGGATGAGTGATCTTATATCTTAATACTTGTTAAAATTTGAGTGAATTCATGTTATGTATATTTTAAATGTGATTATCAGTTATGTGAATTGCATTTCTTGAACTCATAATTCATTGCATAATCATATTAAAGCAAATTTCCTCTCCCAAATTGAAAAGGCATCTCCTGAATTCCTTATACTTCACATGCCCCAGTTTGGTTGCATGTGTCAACACACCATTTCCATATGTCGACATATCACGACAGTGGGCTTAAATTATTTTGTTGACATGTATGTGTCGACAGATCAAGTTCATGTGTCGACACATGAATCAGACCTATATACTTTAACGAAATCCACTTTACATACTTTTGAAATTTCCTTCTCTCTCTCACTCTCACTCTTTTTCTCTCCCACTCCTCTATTCGCACTAAACTCAACCGTCACCTTCGAACCATCACTAATCCTCACTCCATTCTCTTTTGTAAACCCTAATCAATCTCTCCCCAATCTTTCTCAATCATTCTTGATCCCTCAATGGCTCCCAAAACTTCTAAAACGAAAAAAATCTCGAAAGCCCTAGTTATAGCTACAGCATCTATTTCGCAATAATAGAAGAGGAAATCAAAGTGGGAGTCTAGCAAGGACAAAGGGAAAAGAAAGAAGAGTAAGAATGGAGAAATGACATCCTCAACAGCCCTGGAACGTAATGAAATTTATTTCAGTGAGGACAATGCCTAAGAAAGGTATAATTCCAGTTTTTCACTTAGAAAAGTATTTAATGAAAGGTGGGTAGATTACAAATTCTTTGACCATCACAAATTTGAATTTGGTACCAAATTGGGGAACCTAGGTTGGAAATCTATGACAACCCTTTGAGATGATATATATCCTAACCTGGTTGCTCATTTCTATGCTAATGTCGAAACGGATCCTAGAGGTGTCCATCAAGAGTTATGTTAAGAGTGTTTCCTACACCTTAGATAGAGAAGTGATCAAACATATTCTTGAAATTAGACTTAGTGGAGAGGTTTATAGAGATAATGTCTCTAGAAAAGATAAACTAAAAACACTTTATGGAAGGGATATAGATGAAAGTATACAACCTCTTGCCACTGATTTGCCTCTTCAATTGAGGCTAGTTCATCACTTTACGTGCACTATTTTTACTCCTAAAATTGGAAAGTATGCATATGTTTCAGAGAAAGTTGGTTTTCTTGTGGGCATACTTGACTGATTTAAGGATTGACTTGCCTCTATTTATTCTGGATCATATATATAAGGCCACCATCTCTAGAATCAGCTTGCCTTATGGAATTTTCTTGACAAAATTTTTTAAACATTTCAAAATTGATTTGAAAAATGAAAAGAAAAGAATCCCCAAGGCCATTAGTGATGAATACAATGAAAAGACACTCAAGCGAATGGGGTATATTCTACAGAATAACAAGTGGACTCCAAAAGAAAACTGGAGGAGAAAGTACTTCAAAGGGAAAGGCTCCATCCTAGGCAAAGAAGCACAAAACGAAATTTGAGTTTTGAATTAGAAGAAAGTACAAGGGATTTGAGTAGTTTTATCACTCAAGTCATGGAATCTTTGGACAAATTGAATAAAAAGGTAGATATTGCAGCTACAAGGATGATGTTTATTGAAAGAAAGATGAGAGAGCTTAAAACGAAAGTACAAATGTTGAAAAATGGCAAAGGCAAAATCTTAGATGAAGAAGAAGAAGAAGAGGAAGAAGAAGTTGATGAAGATAATAAAGAGGAAGAATAGGAAGGAGAAGAAGCCAGAGAAGAGGAAGACTCTTCGGCCACCAAATCTGAAGCTCACTAGACTCTCCTTTTCTTATCCTATCTATCCCCTTCTCCCTCCCCATCTCCTTAACCTCCTCAAAATTCTCTCGCATCAAAGTCTTTTCTCCATGGCCCTATGACAATTTTTTTGTTGCTACACATTTTGTGGATATCAATTGTCAAACATTTTGTAATGCTTTTTGAATGAATGAAATATGGTCTTGCTCTGTTGCAAATTTGATGCATCGATGACTTGGTTGCTTGTTTGCTTTCCTAATTATACAATTTATTTTGTTATAATATTTTTTGCTATTATACATGTCTATGATTTTCATTTTCTTTCTCTCTTTTTGATGAATTGACAAAAAGGAGAAAAGAATTGGAGAAGAATTAAAGTAAAATGAACAATGAATGTTTGATGAATTGACATTGATTACTTGGTTACATATGGCATTGAATTAAAATAACATGAAATGAGTAATAATTGATGAATATAGAGCACATTCTTAGGGGAAGTAACATGAATTATTTATCTCAATTATTTCCCTCAATTTGTTTTGAAATTGACTGATAAAAACTCCTTGAGAGTTGTTTTCGAAAAGTCTTTAGTCTCTTAAGCATCAGTTGCCTAATTATAAGACAAATGGGGAGTTTCTACTGGTATTCAATCCGATCTTGTACATTTCATTTAATCATATATCAATTTCATTTGCAAAGTTTTTGTCATCATCAAAAAGGGGGAGATTGTTGACTCAAGATTGATCTCTATAATGATTTTGATGATAACTAAACTTTGTGTTATTTTACTAATACATTTACTTAGTGTGCAGATTAATAAAGATTATAATATAAACTTAGAGCCTGACTTAAAGTCTAATACATGTCAAAGTGGATGCACAACCAGCTAAGTTCAAACAAATGCACCAAGAGTCATGCAATGCACCAAACAGAACAATGACACCTGTTCTATCTTCAAACAAATGATTTGCATTCAAAGAGATTGAAGGTGTTCAAAAGAAGACTTCATCAAGTGTGCAAAGATCAATTAAAGATGACTTGATCTTGAAGAGATTGAAGATGTTTAAGAAGCAAATTCATTTTAATTGCAACATCTCTACAAATAATCTAAATGAAGATTTCATCCTGGATACGAATAGTCAATGAAGATGATATGTATTTAAATAAAATGAAGATATTCAAGGGTAGACTGTAGGGTCAAGGACAATCCCAAGAGGGAGGCGAATTCGGATCATAAAATTTCTAGATTTTTTCCCGGTTAATCAAAACCAGTTCAAGGCAATAACAAACAAGAGATGAGACAATTATGAAATTAGATTACTAGCAATCAAGAATAACATGCACAATCATTCAGCAATAATCATTCACACACGTATGAACAGAAGATAGTAGAGAACAAGAGATTTTACAAAGGTTTGGCTTAATCCTTGCCTACGTCCTTTCTTCCTCGATCCTCTTGAGAGTGTTCTACTATGTAATCTTCTTCTTACATAGCTTCTAGTTTCTTCTAGTGCCCAGCTCACTATTACATCTAAGGATTTACACCAAATCCTTACAGCCGAGGAGCTTCAACCAAGCTCTCAATCTTGCAGAATGTTGCCAAGCTACACTCAAGCTTTTAGGGTTACAAAAACCTTTAGAAGGTAATTACAAGATAATCAGTGTCACTCTTAAAAGTAAGGATAATGCAAATTATAGCTCAATAACTCCTCTCGAATGATGACAGTTACAAAGTAGAGAGGAAGTTTTAGCGCATTTGGATTTTTGCACTTTAAGATCCTTGTCTCTTACCCATAAATGAGTTTGAACTCATATATTTATAGTCTCTCACAAGAAATAGCCGTTAGAGCCGTTGGAGGAGCATTTCATGCGCGAACGGCTAAGACAGTTTTGAAAAATCTAACCGTTGGAGCGTATTTTTGAATTTTCGTTTTCTACCGATATTGTCAGCAATCTTCTACTGGTGCTGCCAATCAAGCTCTATGCATTTTTTGATGTAACATTGTCAGCAATCGTCTTTTTGGTGTCGCCAATCTTTGACTTGCCACTCTATTGGTTATTGCTCTTCAACTATGTTGTTTATAAGCTTCATTTTGTGCTTCGAACCTCTATCTTTGCTTCTTTTGAGATTTGATCTTCCATATATTTTTTAGCAATATTCAACTTGTACTGTCAATCTGTCTCCCTGTCTATTTTGTCATTTACCTTTTATCAAGATTGTCAGCAATCTGAGTTAGTGCCAGCAATCTAGTTGTCTGCTACAGTTGCTGTTGCTTTTCACATACCTTAACCTATCCCATTTGACAATCAGTCTTCAATGGTGTAGACATGTCTTGACTCTACTGAATTCCTTAACAACTTTGAGAGCTCCTTAGGTATTCCATACCATTTTGTAGCCCTTTTGGTTCATCAAACCATTTGAAGTTAGCAATCTGCTTGTGTAGTGAAGTCTCTTCATTTGTCAGATTACCAGGTGCTACCAATCATCTGTATTGTCATCAATCTCGACATACTTCTCACTTAGCCTTCTTTCAAAATGCCTTTGAGAGAGACATGCTTAATCTTGCACAATTCTTTTAGTGGAACTGAGACATGAGGATCGAAGGTCTTTAAAATGAGCTTGCCATAGAAATCAACATCCATATCCTTTATACACATGTCTTTAGTGTCTTCAACGTGAAATTGGTCGATTTCTCACATCCTGCTCATATACCCATTATGGTGTTGACACTATTTTGAAGTGCTAGCAAGATCGTCTGTGATAGTTCATGAATATTCCATAAATTTGATCCATTTGAACTAAGCTGCATACTCAAATTAAACATGTTAGATCATAATGACTAGGTTAGGTGATCATCAAAATCAATTACAAGTAAGGGAGATCACCCCTTAGGTCATCAATCTCCCCCTTTTTGATGATGACGACAAAACCTCATTTATAAGCATACAACAAATATAAAATTTATAGTCCTGCCCCTTAATATGAGATCCTCCCCCTTATTTAAGGAATAGATCCAGACATCAATTTAGTTGACTATTCGGGACAAATCTCAAGTCACAGGACAATACATGGATAATCAATTTCATTAATTCAATCACATGACAATAACAAGGCAATGCATAATACCAGCAAGTACTTGTTCTCCCCCTTTTTGTCAAGAAATCAAAAAGCTATAAAGAGAAAATTGACACGTACAATAGCAAAAAATGTTAAAATAGAAATGAAGTATGTAAAGGAAGCAAGCAACCAAGCAGTATCATCCAAATAAAGCACTGAAGTAGTAGCAACACAAAATAAATGCATAGAAATTCAAAAGAGACTGTCTAATAAATTAGTCCAAATAGGCCAACAAAATCAAAAATAGAGACAAAGAAGACTAAAAGTTTAACTGTGCATAAAAACTAAAGTGACATGCAGGGTCACAAAAATGAAATAATCATCAGGGGTGTTAGAGACTCCTTTGCTAAGTCTGTCTCTAAGGCCATAAGGTTTGTGTAAGCACCCCATTTTCCAGATCCCAAGTCTTTTTCCGGGACAATCTGAGTTCGCCCTGGCAGTTTTCCGGTCCGATTGACCGTTTTGCCCCTAAAGGCCCAGTCAACCTTTCCGACCCACCTTATCCTCACTTTCCAAGTCAAATACCTCCAGGACACTATTTTAAGTGTTCCTACTCCTTTCCGGCCTTCCGGGTCATTCCCGGCTCCTTCAAATCATTCCCGGATTTTCCGGAGTCACTCCTAGTGAAGCCAGGCTAAAGTTTACATGGTAGTCACTAATACAGGCGCCCAAATCTAGTCAAAGATACGTTGCTTGCCAACCTTAATTATTTCCTAAATGGCTGGCGCCACTAGTAGTGGCGCAAAGCCAAAAAATGGCCTGGCGCCAATACTAGTGGCGCCAGTGTATAATTTGGCCTGGCGCCACTGCAACAGACGCCAGGTTTGTCTTCCCTCTATAAATACAGAGCCTCATTCAACGTGAAAGGGGTCTGAAAACTTAACCTAAGAATCTCATATTTCGATATACAGAGCTCGAGCACCTCCAAAACCTTAGCCTCCCTAGGTTTTCCCAAAACCCTAGCCTCCTTAGGTTCTCCAAACCCTAGCCACTATACACAAACCCTAGCCTCCTATACACTCATACACTCCCCATACACTCATACACTAGCCTTCAACCACTCTCTGAAGACTTGAAGAGCAGCCATCCAAAGCTTGAAGACAATCCTTGAAGACTGAAGGTGAAGATCAAGACCGAAGACCGAAGATCGAAGACTGCACGGTGTGAAAATTAAAGAAGATATAAGGTAGGCTCCCTATTTAATTTTCTGCACTTCCCCCCCTCTCTCTTCTCTCTCCAACCCACTTGGGTTTTCTCTTTTTTTATCCCCCATCTCTTTCCCCCCATTTCTTTGCATGCTTGAAACAAGGGGACTCCCGGTCCATGTGTAGGATTAGACTGTTGGAGGGTCAGCGTGTCAGGGGCTTTCTTTTAGTCTAACCAAAGACCACGTGGGTCCGGCCCCCTTGATTATGTGGTGAAGCCTTAGCCTTGTATGTTCACGACCCCAAATTGCATTGTGCATATCATAGTCTGGCATCTTCCAAAAATCGTTTTCAAAATTGTTTTTCAAAACGTTTTCAAACTTGTTTTTAAAATTGCATCAAAATCTCTTTTTCAAAAACATGTTTTCAAAACCACAATTCTAGGGTGATTCTAGCCTTTCCATGGCTAGGGTTGCTTTAGGAAAGTGTTACATTAAAAGTGACCTTTTTGGTCTATATTTTCAAATCTTGTTGTTTTCAAAACCGCTTTCCTAAAGTGGTTCTAGCCTTCTTATGGTTAGAATTGCTTTAGGAAAGTGAGATGTTTTTACACCTTCTAAAAACTCTCTTTAAAAATCTCTTTCTAAAAATCTCTTTTTCAATATACTTTCCTAAAACTCTTCTCTCCAAAATTGTTTTCAAAAACTCCCTTCCCAAAATCTATTTTTCAAAATTCCCTTTTTTTTCAACTCCTATCCAAAACTCCTTCTCTTTAAAATCTCTTTATAAAAACACTCCCTAGATTCACCTTCCTAAAAACTCTCTTTCCAAAATCTTCCTTCTAGAAATTCCCCTCTAGGATTTTCCTTCTAAAATCTACGTTTCTAAAAACGCACTTTCCAAAAACTCTTTCCTTAGAGCCCAAGTCAAGCCCTAGAGCCCACAATTAGGAAGCCCTAATTTTCTTTCCAAAAATGTGGTTTTCCAAACTTTGCCCCAAACCTAGGTTTTCAAAACCTTTTGTTTTCACGTCCAAACTCTACACGTTTTCAAAACCTATTTTCTATGTCAAAACAATAGTTTTCCAAATCTAGGGTTTCTAGAAATCTCCCTTACCAAATCCTTACCAAATCCAATCTTCCCTTTAGGAAACCAAATCCAATCTCCCTTTTAGGAAACTGGGTCCAATCCTCCGTTTTTGGAAATGAAATCAAACCTTCCCTTTTAGAAACAAAATGCAATCCTTTCCTAATCCAACTTTTTTCTAATTTAATTCAAATCCTTCCTAAACTTCCACTTTCCTAAACCCTAAGTTTTCAAAAACTTGAACATAAAAATCTTTCCTAATTCAACCCCCTTTCCAAATCTTAACTTTCCAAATTCAAGCTTTTAAACCTTTCCTAAATTCAAACCTTTCTTAATTTTCAAGATTTTCTAAAACTCTAAAATTTTCTAAAATCTTAAATCTTTCTAAACTCTAAAACTTTCTAAATCCTAAACTTTCCAAATTTCAAATCTTTCTAAAATTCTAAGCTTCCTAAATTCAAAACTTTCTTAAGTTAAATCTTTCTAAACCCAAATCTTTCCAAACTCTAAACTTTCCAAAACTTCAACATCTTTCCAAATCTAAGGCTTTTCTAAACTCAAAACTCTCTTAATTTAAAACTTTCTAAACTCAAAACTTTCTTAATTTAAGACTTTCTTAAGTTGAAACTTTCTTAATTCAAACATTTCCTAAATTGAAAACTTTCCTTTTTCAAACCTTTCCTAAAATGAAGCTTTCCAATTTTCAAAACTTTCCAATTTTCAAACTTTCTTAAATTCAAAACTTTCCTAAACCTAAAACTTTCCTAATTCGAAGCTTTCCTAAATCGGATCTTTCCTAATTTGAACATTTCCTAAATCCAATTTTTCCTAATTTCCTAAATCCTCGAAGCCAAGTCAAGTCTTTCCTAAGTCTCTTCTCTTTCCTAAGTCTAGGTTTTCTTAAACCTTCTCTTTTTCAAAATAAGTCCAAATCTACCTTTTCAAATCAAAGTCCAATCTTTTCCAAAATTTTAAATTTTAATATCCTCTTCTAATTTCAAATCAAATCTAATTTCCAATTCAATCTCCTTCTTCAAATCAACTCTTCTATTTTCAATCGGACTCCGGTCCGAACTACGACTGACCTGATTCCCCCAAAGGGATACGTAGGCAATCTTCATAAGTGCGGTCACAATACTTTTCAAACTTTCAATTCCACCCTCATGGGTGTGGTTTTTAAAATCTTTTCGAATCTCAAATTCCAATTTCAAATTTCTATTTTCAAACTTCTATTTTCAATTTTCAAATGTTCCAATTTCAATTCTATTTCTTCAAATCTATTTTCAAATCAAATCAATTTCTTTTCAAATCAATTTCTATTTTCCAATTCTCTTAACTTGCACTTGCATATCATGCATCATATTAGTTTTCAAACATTGTTTTTCTAAAGTGAATAGGGTTGAACTATAGTTAGTTGAGGACTCTCATAGGTGAATCTAGGGTAGATTGACATGTAGGTACCGAAAGGGCGGGGTAGGGTGATAGTTTAGTGCGTCTTCCCTACACGTAACCAACCTCCGAACCTAGGATCACTGATTTCAAAGACCAAAAGGAGTTATTTTTCAAAAAGGGCTAAATATTTTCCAAAGGTTGCCAAACAACCTGTTTTCCTTAAAAACCCTCTCTTGAGGAGATGTTTTTCAAAATCGTTTTTCAAAAAAACCCTAAGTGTAGTTTTCGGATTATGCTTAGTTTCTAGGTGACCTAACTCACCTTAATCAAGTTAGGTGGCGACTCCGAATCTTTTTCAAAAGCCCTTTATTCAAATCAATTTTCAATTCAAAGCTAGTCGCACTCATTCTTGTAGGAGGGTGAGTTCTAACAAGAGAGTACAGCATTTTTCCCGCTTGGGTGAGTATTCCTCAAGTGCGAAAAATCTGGGCGCGACAGCTTGGTGATAGGATGGAAGAGGACTTTCTTTCTGGCTTGTTGCTTGTATATGGGTTTGGAGGGTGGAGAAGAAGAAAGATGTGTAGAAGGGTTAGCACTTGCAGTAAGGGCTTTCCCTTTATATGGGACTTCATAATGCTCAGGTGTTAATTCTTGTTCTTTTGTGGCACTCTTCTCAGGCTGCTCAACAACTAGGTCTCCAACCTCTTTCTCCACATCTGGTTGTTTCTCAACCTTTGCAGTTTCTTTTCTAATCTTGGGTCTGCTTCTACAGCTTTCAGTCCCTTTTCTTAGTCTAATTCTTCCCCACTGAGTCCCTTCTCTGTAGGAACTTCTTCTTCAGATGCCTTCACACCAGACACCCCTTGGTCAGATTCTTCTTCAGATTCAGATTTAGAGGTAGCCTTGTCTTCTTTTAAGGCTCTCACGATTGCCTTTTTGATTTCCATTTTGATATTTTTCACTTCTATTGATAGCCGCCCCACCCTTGTCTCCAGAGTCTCAACAACAGTTAGGCACTTGCCAAGTTTGGAATCAAATTGATGCATCAACCCGACCATTTTATTTTCAAAATTGAAATCCTCAAGTTCCTCGATCTCTACCTTTGATGATAAGGTAGCAGAAGGGTGACTGTCTTTTTTCTAACCCATTGGTTTGTTTCAATATTCTTCTCATACCTCATGCTCTTCAGAGTTGACTCATTAATCCCATCTAGTCTTTCCTTCACAGCTTCTCCATTTTCTCCTGTAAGCTCAACCCTAAAATGCTTGAAGATCCTAGTAAGAGTCATACCATATGGTAGACCACTGGTCTTGTGGGTGGAAGCTGCTCTCATTTTGTCCAGAAAGATAATGGTCATGTGAGGTTTCTTGTTTGTGCATGCATAACACCACAGAAGGAGCATCTCAGTCTCAGAGGTGTAGTCAAATCTACCACTCCATGGAGCCAGCCAATGATTAAGGAAGTGATGAACTATTTTTAGTTCCAAAGAGAGTTCATCAGAGGTTATTGTTTTCCTTTTCTTGCTTCGTACTTCCTTCCCCAAAATCACGGAGAATACTTCCCTAGAATTCTTTGGTCGATTCTCAATGCCAGCCCTAGGAAGGCCAAAGATGTTTTCTAAAACCCTTCCACTGAGTTTTAGTTTTACCCCTTTCATAAAACTAGTCAATCTGTTGGGGTTACTGGTGGATGGCTTGAGATTGGCATAAAAATGCCTCACCAATTCAGGGTAAACCTTCTCTTTCAAGCTAGCCATTTCTAGCCACCCGAGATTGGAAAATTTTTCTCTAAACTTGATCCCAATCCTCTCAAAGAAGTCAAAATCAACAAATCTACCCTTTAGAACTTTTTTGGTATAGAAAGAAGTTTCGTACCTTTCCTTTAGTGAGACCCGATTGAAATAAAGATCATTTTTCAGAACATCGAGGTCTGATACTTCTTCTTCCATAGCCTTTTCTTGATCACTCATTTTTCGTTTCTTCGTTACTTCTCCCATTTTGCTCAATTCCCCCTTTTCCTTTCCAGTGTTCTTTTTCGATCTTTGATCAGTGGTAAGAGGACCAGTTACCGTTTGTTTAAAGCTTGGATCTTTAGAAATTTCTGCCATTCTTCAATTTTTACTGCTACAAGGGCTTCTTGAGAAGTTTTGGTGGGAATAAGGTTTGAATCGAAGTATAGAAAGGTGGTTTTAAGGATTTGAAAAGTGGAGGGAATGGTTATCTTCAAAATAGGGAAAACTGAAATGTCGAAGTGGGTCAACAATCTAGGGCTTCAAGTATTTATAAGTGGTGACCAGACAGTTTTAAGTATGTAGAAGTGCTGACACTTTTTATAGGTGTTGCCAATGTGTAGTGATAATATAAAATTTTCAACAAGAGTTCAGTGATTGACGACACTATCCAACATTGGCGACACTTATGCATTCTCAAACAATACTCAATTTAAGATTACTCAAATCATGAAAGAAATCCATACAAGAGAAATAAATAATAACACACAATGTTTATCAAACAGGATTGCATATACCAAGTTCTCTTCAAATCATGCAAAATCTATCTTCATTCAAAGATTTGGTAAAAATGTCAGCCAATTGATGATTAGTACTGACAAACTCCAGGTTGATGTCACCTTTGTTAGTATGGTCTCTAATAAAATGGTGCCTAATCTCAATGTGTATAGTTTTGGAGTGTTGGATAGGGTTATTGGTTAGATTTATTGGACTGGTATTATCGCATTTGATAGGGATATGATCATAAGTAATTCCATAATCATAAGTAAGTCCATAATCTTTAAGTTGATGTTTAATCCACAGAACCTGAGCACAGCAGCTACCAACAGCTATGTACTCAGCTTCTGCAGTTGAAAAGGCCACTGAATTCTATTTCTTGTTGGACCATGATATAATCATATTTCCAAGAAATTGACATGCACCACTGGTGCTCTTTTAATCAGTTTTACTTCTAGCATAATCTGCATCAGTGTATCTAACAAGTTCAAATGATGTACCACTTGGGTACCATATACCAAGATTACTAGTCTGTTTTAAGTATCTAAAAATTCTTTTTACAGCAGTGGGGTGTGACTTTTTAGGATTAGCTTGAAATCTAGCACACATACACACACTGAAAATGATGTCAGGTCAACTTACAGTTATGTATAGCAGATATCCTATCATGCTTCTAAACAGTTTTGTATCAACAGACTTACTTGCATCATCTGTCTCCAATTTGGTTGACATATTCATAAGTGTACTGATCTGTTTTAGATCCTCAAAGTTAAATCTTTTGAACAGATCCTTGATGTACTTGGACTAGCTTTTGAAGATTCCATCTCTTGATTGCTTAATTTGCTGCCCAAGGAATGTCAACTCCCCCATCATGCTCATCTCAAATTCCCCCTGCATACTTTTAACGAACTCCTTGCATAGATTTTCATTAGTAGATCCAAAACTAATATCATCTACATATATTTATACAATAAGCAAGTCAGATTTTTGTTTTTAATAAATAAAGTAGTGTCAACTTTGCCTCTTGTAAAATCTTTTTTCAACAGAAAACTGCTTAGTCGTTCATATCAAGCTCTAGGTGCTTGTTTTAGGTCATATAATGCCTTGGACAATCTAAAAACATGATTAGGAAACTTTTTATTTTCAAAACCTGGTGGTTGCTCAACATACACCTCTTCACTTATAACACTATTTAAGAAGACACTTTTGACATCCATTTGATAAAGTTTAAAGTTTTTAAAGCATGCAAAAGCAAGTCGCATCCTAATTGCTTCTAATCTAGGAACATGTGCAAAAGTTTCATCGTAGTAAATACCTTTCTCTTGACTATATCCTTGAGCAACCAACCTTGCTTTGTTTCTGATGATAGTGCCAGCTTCATCTACCTTGTTTCTGAAAACCCATTTGGTGCTTAACAACTGGATATGCTTCAGGTCTGGGCATTGTAAGCACCCCATTTTTGACTGCTCGGCAGTCTACGCTCCGTCCAGACCTATACTCAAGTCAATATGGACGTATTCTAATTGAAACCAACTCTCTAAGTCCAAATCCCGTCTGTCCATCGCTTCGTAGGCCCGCCGGGCCCAAATAGAGGCAAAATGCCCTTAGGGGCATTTCCCTTTCCAATCCCATTCCCTCTCTCAAGACAGTTTATTCCTCAAGACGGTTCCAAATTAGGCACGTCTTTCTGAAGACGGTAAGTCCCCTTTCCAATTCCAACCCCTCTCTCGAGACAGTTTATTCCTCGAGATGGTTCCAAATCAGGCACGTCTTTCTAAAGACGGTAAGTCCCTTTTCCAATTCCAACCCCTCTCTGGAGACAGTTTATTCCTCGAGATGGTTCCAAATCGAGCATGTCTTTTCGAAGATGGTAAGTCCCCTTTCCAATTCTAATCCCTCTCTCGAGACAGTTTATTCCTCGAGACGGTTCCAATTCAGGCACGTCTTTCCGAAGACTGTAAGTCCCCTTTTCAATCCCTCTCTTGAGACAGTTTATTCCTTGAGACGGTTCCAAATCAAGCACGTCTTTCTGAAGACGGTAAGTCCCCTTTCCAATCCCTCTCTCGAGATAGTTTATTCCTCGAGACGGTTCCAAATCAGGCACGTCTTTCCGAAGACGATAAGACCCCAATTCCAATCCCTCTCTCGAGACAGTTTATTTCTCGACACGGTTACAAATCAGGCACGTCTTTCCGAAGACAATAAGACCCCAATTCTAATCCCTCTCTCGAGACAGTTTATTCCTCGAGAAGGTTCCAAATCAGGCACGTCTTTCCGAAGACGATAAGACCCCAATTCCAATCCCTCTCTCAAGACATTTTATTCCTTGAGACGGTTCCAAATCAGGCACGTCTTTCCGAAGACGATAAAACCCATTTCCAATTCCAATCCTTCTCTCAAGACAGTTTATCCCTCGAGACGGTTCTAAATTAGGCATGTCTTTTGGAAGATGGTAAGTCCCCTTTCCAATCCCTCTCTCGAGATAGTTTATTCCTCGAGACAGTTCCAAATCAGGCACGTCTTTCCGAAGACAGTAAGTCCCCTTTCCAAATGCCTCGGGAACCACACCGGCTCTTGGTATCAAACCGGTAACCTCCCGAGAATACTTCTTATAGTATTCTCAACCTTCTTCTATCTTCCCAAATCATTCCGAGTCAGTTCCGGCCAACCCGGTATAAAATGACCATTTTGCCCCTAGTGGGCCGGTCTCCTTTGCCGACCACACCGGCTTTGGGTATCAAACTAGTAACCTTCTAAGACTGCTTTTTGTAGTGTTCTCAACCTCCCTTTACCTTTCCGGATCATTCCGAGTCAGTTCCGGCAAATTCGGTACAAAATGACCATTTTGCCCCTGGTGGGCCGATCACCTTTTTCGACCACACCGGCTTTGGGAATCAAACCAGCAACCTTTGGGGACATTCTAAATAATGTTTCCAAATCTTGAGTCTTCTTCTGGGACAGTCCGAGTCCGTCCCGGTAGCTTTCCAATCCAACTGACCGTTTTGCCCCTAAAGGCCCGGTCAACCCTTCCGACACATCCTATCCTCATTTTTCAAGTCAAATACCTCTAGGACACTATTTTAAGTGTTGCTGCTCTTTTCTGGCCTTCCAGGTCATTCCCGGTCTCCCAAACTCCTTCCCAAACTTTTCGGAGTCACTCTTAGTGAACCAGGTTAAAATTGCATGGTAGTCACTAGTACAGGCACCCAAATCTAGTCAAAGATACTTTGCTTGCCGACCTTAAATATTTCGTAAATGGCTGGCGCCACTACTAGTGGCGCCAAGCCAAAAAATGGCCTGGCACCACTCCTAGTGGCGCCAGTGTAAGTTTTGGCTTGGCCCCACTGCAACAAGCGCCAATGCATTCCCCTCTCTATAAATACAGAGTAAGTTTTGGCCTGGCGCCACTGCAACAGGCGCCAGTGCATTCCCCTCTCTATAAATACAAAGCCTCTTCCAGCGTGAAAGAGATCCGCAAACTCAGTCTAAAAATCATATATTTCGATATACAGAGCTCGTGCACTCCCTAAACCCTAGCTTTCTTAGGTTTTCCAAACCCTAGCCACCATACACAAACCCTAACCTCATACACACTCATATACCTCCCCGTACACTTACACACTAGCCCCCAACCCTCCTTTGAAGACTTGAAGAGCTGCAAACCAAAGCCTTGAAGATTAAAGACGAGCCCTCAAAGATCAAGACTGAAGTGAAGCGAAGACCGAAGAAAGCAAGGCACACAAAATAAACAAGATACAAGGTAGGTTTTCTATTTAAATTTCTGTACTCCCCCCTCTCTCTTCTCTCTCCTAACCCACTTGGGTTTTCTCTATTTTAATCCCCCATCTCTTTCCCCCCTTTCTTTGCATGCTTGAAACAAGGGGACTCCCGGTCCATGTGTAGGATTAGACTATTGGAGGGTCACCGTGTCGGGGGCTTTCCTTTAGGCTAACCGGAGACCACGTGGATTCGGCCCCCTTGATTATGTGATGAAGCCTTAACCTTTTATGTTCACGACCCCAAAATTGCATTGTGCATATCATGATTATGCATCTTCCAAAAATCGTTTTCAAACTCGTTTTCAAAATCGTTTTTAAACTTGTTTCCAAAATTGCATCAAAATTCCCTTTTCAAAACCTTGTTTTCAAAATCACAATCCTAGGGTGATTTTAGCCTTTCCATGGCTAGGATTGCTTTAGGAAAGTGTTACATTTAAAGTGACCAATATAGTCCATATTTTCAAATCGTGTTGTTTTTAAAACCGATTTCCTAAAGTGGATCTAACCCTCTTTTGGTTAGAATTGCTTCAGGAAAGTGAGATGTTTTTACACCTTCTAAAAACTCTATTTTCAAATCCCTCCTAAAAATCTGTTTTTCAACATACTTTCCTAAAACTCTCCTTTCCAAAGTTGTTTTCAAAAAACTCCCTTCAAAAATCTATTTTTCAAAACTCTCTTTTTCAACTCCTTTCTAAAATTCTCTCCTCAAAATTCACTTTCTAAAAACGTTCCCTAAAAATCTTTCCAAAAACTCTTTCCAACAATCTCCTTCCAAAAATTTTCGTTTCCAAAAACTTTCTTTCCAAAATCTTCCCTCTAGAAACTCCTCTCTAGGATTTCCTTTCTAAAAATCTTCATTTCTAAAAACGCATTTTCCAAAAATCCTTCTTCTTGGTGCCCAAGTCAAGCCCTAGAACCCACAATTAGGAAACCCTAGTTTTCTTTCTAAAAACATGATTTTCAAACTTGCCTTAAAATCCAGGTTTTCGAAACCTCTTGTTTTCTACGTCAAAATCATATTTTCAAAACCTATTTTCTATGTCAAAACTATAGTTTTCCAAATCTAGGGTTTCTAAAACCTCCCTTTCCAAATCTTTGTCAAATCAAATATTCCCTTTAGGAAACCAAATCCAATCTCCCGTTTAGGAAACTAGATTCAATCCTCCGTTTTTGGAAATAAAATCAAACCTTCTCTTTTAAAAACAAAATCCAATACCTTGTTTTAGGAAATAGGAATCTTAATCCTTCCTAGTTTAAACCTTTCCTAATTCAAACTCCTTCCTAAACCATAAGTTTCCTAAAACTTTCAAATCTTTCCTTAAACATTAAGCTTCCACATCTTTCATAATTCAACCCTTTCCTAATTCTACCATTTTCCAGATTTTAACTTTTCAAATCTAAGTTTTCAAACATTTCCTAAACTCAAACCTTTCTTAATCTCAGGATTTTCTAAAACTCTAAAACTTTCTAAATCTTAAACTCTCTAAATTTCAAATCTTTCTTAATTCAAAACTTTCTTAAGTTAAATCTTTCTAAACCTAAATCTTTCCAAATCTTAAACTTTCTAAATTTCAAATCTTTCCAAATCTAAAACTTTCTAAACTCAAAACTTTCTTATTTTCAAAACCTTTCCTCTTTCAAAACCTTTCCTAAGTTGAAACTTTCTTAATTCAAAACTTTCCTATTTCGACACTTTCCTAGTTTGAACACTTTCCTAAATTGAAACTTTCCTAAAACGGAACCTTCTTAAAATGATGCTTTCCTAAATCGGACCTTTCCTAATTCAAGTCTTTCTTAAATCCAACCTTTTCTAAATCCTCCAAATCCAACATTCGAGTCAAATCTTTCTAAATTTCAAATCTTTCCTAAATCCTATTTTCCTAAGTTTAGGATTTCTATCTTTTCAAATCAAAATCCAATCTCTTCAATTCCAGAATTCTAAATTCCAATTTTCAATCTTCTATTCTAAGTTCAATCTCTCAATCTTCAAATCCAATTTTCAATTCAATCTCTTTCTTCCAATCATCTCATTCTATTTTTTCTATCGGACTTTTGTCCGAACTACGACTGACCTGATTCCTGCAAAAGGATATGTAGGCAACCCTCATGGGTGCGGTCACAACTTCTTTCAAATTTCAAATTCCACAACATTTTTCCAATCTCAAATTCCACAACATTTTTCAAATTTCTAATTCTACAACTTCTTTCAAATCTCCAATTTCACAATCTTCTTCAAATCTCCAATTCCATATCTATCTCAAGTTTCCAATTCCAAAAATCTATTTTGAAATCTTTATTTTCAATTTCTAAAACTTTTCAATTTCAATTCTATCTCTTCAAATCTCTTTTCAAATCAAATCAATTTCTTTTCAAATCTTTTTCCAAATCAACTCTCGTTTATTGCACTTGCATATTATTCATCATGTTAATTTCTTTTCAAAGCATTGTTTTTCAAATCGGATTAGATTGAACATTAGTTAGTTAAAGACTCTCATAGGTGAATCTTGGGTAGATTGACATGTAGGTACCGAAAGGGCGGGGTAGGGTGATGGCTTAGTGCATCTTCCCTACACGTAACCAACCTCCGAACCTAGAATCACTGATTTCAAAGACCAAAAACAGAGTTATTTTTAAAAAAAAGGGGCTAAATGTTTTCCAAAGGTTGCCAAACAACCTGTTTTCTTAAAAACCCTCTCTTGAGGAGATCTTTTCAAAACCTTTTTCAAAGAACCCTAAGTGTAGTCTTTGGATTATGCTTAGTTTTTAGGTGACCTAAATCACCTTAATCAAGTTAGGTGGCGACTCCAAACTTTTCCAAAAGCCCTTTATTCAAATCAATTTTCAATTCAAACCTAGTCTCACTCATTCTTTTAGGAGGATGAGTTCTAACGAGAGAGTACAGCATTTTTTCCGCTTGTGTGAGTATTCCTTGAGTGCAAAAAATCTGGGCACGACAAGCACTACGTTCCATACTTTGCTTCTTTCGAATTACTTTAGTTCTTCTTGCATAGCATTGATCCAACATTCATCTTTCCCTGCATTTGAAAGATTTTTGACTCTATTTGTGATAAGAAAGCAGAGTGTGCACATAGGTTTCTAATAGAATATCTAGTCCTTACTCATTTTGATGGATCACCAAGAATTTGATCTTGAGGTTGATGTTATACAAATTTCCATTCTTTTGGTAGTCCCTCATTCACTTCTATTGGCTACTGAGATATGATTGGTCTTGGTTCTTTTTCTTCAAATTCAGCTTCTCTGCTTTTTGCTGGTACAGATGCTTCAGGTGTTGGCACTTCTTTTATATTGCTAGCACTTGGATCTGATTCATCTACTTCATCATTTTTACTTGCAGGAGAGTTAGTTTCATCAAATGTAACATGAATGGATTCTTCAACTACCAAAGTTCTTTTGCAATATACTCTAAAAGCTTTACTTTGCATAGAATTTTTAAGAAAAATCCCTTCATCAGACTTAGCATCAAATTTTCCTAGATTGTCTTTATTATTGTTTAGAATAAAGCATTTGCAACCAAAGACATGGAAATAAGAAATATTTGGTTTTCTCCATTTCCACAGCTTATAAGGTGTTTTTTTCATGTCTTCCAACAAGAATTCTATTAAGAACATAATAGGCAGTATTCACTGCCTCAGCCTAAAAATATTTAGGTAGAGCATTCTCATAAAGCATAGTTCTTGCCATTTCTTCTAAAATCCTGTTTTTTCTTTCAACAACACCATTTTGCTGTGGAGTTCTAGGAGCAGAAAAATTATGCTCAAAACTATTCTCATAATAGAAAATTTTAAATGGGGAGCAATCAAATTCTCTTCCATGGTCTATTCTAATAGCAAATATTGTAAAACCCTTTTCATTTTGAACTCTATTGCAAAACTTGACAAACATAGATATAGTTTCATCTTTATAAGAAAGAAAGTGAGTCCAAGTGTATCTAGAATAATCATTCACAATTACAAAAGTATATTGTTTTCCTCTAAGACTAAGAGTTATGGTAGGTCCAAATAAGTCCATATGTAGCAATTGTAGAGGTCTTGTGGTTGAAATTTCTATTTTTGACTTAAAAGATTCTTTGATCTGCTTACCCTTTTGATATGCATCACATACTTTATCTTTTTCAAACCTGATTTTAGGTAGGCCAACCACCATGTCATGTTTTATAGCTTTAGAAATTTTGCTCACGCTGATGTGTCCTAATCTCCTATGCCACAACCAGGCATCAAGTTTATTTACTGCAGATAGACATATTAAATTAGATGTAGACAGATCATTCAGATAGAAAACATAAATGTTACCCTGTCTAATTATTGTCAAGGCAGTATAGCCATCAATGATATTCACCACAGAGCATTTTAAGGATTCAACAATTATCTTAAAGCCTTTCTCACACAGGTGACTGATGCTTAGTAAGTTATGCTTAAGACCTTTAACTAGAAGCACATTCTTAACTATAGTGGAGGATTTCTTACCAATGTTGCCAATTTCAATAATTTTACCCTTGCTATTATCACCAAAGGTTACTATTCCTCCATCTTTGGGTGTAAGTGAGGAGAAATGATTTTCATCCCATGTCATGTGCCTTGAACAGCCACTGTCCAAATACCATACTTCTTTCTTCACATGGGATCTTAAGTAGACCTATACAAAGCAGATTTCAAGTTCTGATTTTTGGTACCCACTTCATATTGGGTTCAAAAGAGTTAGTGTCAACAATTTCCTTTGGCACTCATTTTATCTTGTTGTCTTTTAAAGAAGTTTTTCGTAACCAACACTAACTAGCACAATGACCAAATTTTTGACAGTAAAAAGATTTGTTACATGAGGCATTTGGTTAAGCAAAGAAATTTTTATATGACTTCTTTTTCATAAACAGATTGTAACCAATTCCTTTTCTAGCAAAAGTGCATTTCTAATTTGCTAAAATCGAGTCAAGGTTTTCTCTCCCTCTGACAAATTTTTCAACAGAGTTTTTCAAATCTTTGATCTTTTCTATCAAAGAATTATTTTCAGAGATTAACATTTCATTTTCTTTAGCAAGCAATTTTTGGCTCCCAATTTTTCTACTTCATCCATTAAATCATGAAAGGCATCTTGAAGTTCATCTAGAATAGTCAGAATT
Organism: Euryodendron excelsum; assembly: GCA_033060915.1. Taxonomy (NCBI): domain Eukaryota; kingdom Viridiplantae; phylum Streptophyta; class Magnoliopsida; order Ericales; family Pentaphylacaceae; genus Euryodendron; species Euryodendron excelsum. Next base: position 36,937,460 of record CM065387.1, on the reverse strand, counting down.
AGATACCTCGTTTTCTTCTTCTTCAGCCATTAGACATAGATTTGCAACTTCTTCTGTGTCAGAATCATCATCTGAGCTTAATTATTCATTGCCACTTTGTAAGCACCCCATTTTTGACCGTTCGGCAATCTACACTCCGTCCAAACTTGTTTTCAAGTTATTGTGGGCATATTCCTATCGAATCCAATTCTCTAGGTTCAAATTCCGTCTTTCCATCGCTTCGCGGGCCTGTCAGGCCCAAATAGAGGCAAAATGACCAAAATGCCCTTAGGGGCATTGTCCTTTACTTTCCAATTCCAATCCCTCTCTCGAGACAGTTTATTCCTAGAGACGGTTCCAATCCAGGCACGTCTCATCGGAGACGGTAAGACCCCTTTCCAACCCCACTCTCGAGACAGTTTATTCCTCGAGACCGTTCCAATTCAGGCACATTTCTTCAGAGACGATAAGTCCCCTTTCCAATCCCACTCTCGAGACAGTTTATTCCTCGAGACGGTTCCAATTCAGGCACGTCTCTTCGGAGACGATAAGTCCCCTTTCCAATCCCACTCACGAGACAGTTTATTCCTCGAGATAGTTCCAATCCAGGCACGTCTCTTTGGAGATGGTAAGACCCCTTCCAGTCCCACTCTCGAGACAGTTTATTCCTCGATATGGCTTCAACTCAGGCACATCTCTTCGGAGCCGGTAAGACCCCTTTCCAATCCCACTCTCGAGGCAGTTTATTCCTCGAGACGGTTCCAATCCAAGCGCGTCTCTTCAGAGATGATAAGTCCCCTTTCCAATCCCTCTCTCGAGACAGTTTATTCCTCGAGACGGTTCCAATCCAGGCGCGTCTCTTCGGAGATGATAAGTCCCCTTTCCAATCCCTCTCTCGAGACAGTTTATTCCTCCAGATGGTCCAAGTAGCGAAACTACTCACAAAACCGTTAGAGTAGCGAAAATACTCACAAATAGGTCGATATAGGGAATTGCCAACAAACCCCTATATCACGACGACCGCCGTTAGAGTGGCAGAAACACTCAAAACCTAGGTCAATACCAGTGTCTGTTAACCCACTTTGGTGAAAAATGACCAAACTGTCCGTTGGACCTTTTCCGAGACTTTCCGGTCAAGATGACCATTTTGCCCTTAGGCATCCGAATGCCCCGGGAACCGCACCAGCTCTGGGTATCAAACCGGTAATGTCCCAGGAATACTTTTTATAGTATTCTCAACCTTCCTTTACCTTTCCGGATCATTCCGAGTCAATTCCGGCCAACCCGGTACAAAATGACCGTTTTACCCCTAGAGGGCCGGTCTCCTTCTTCGACCACACCGGCTCTGGGTATCAAACCGGTAATGTCCCGTGAATACTTTTTATTGTGTTCTCAACCTTCCTTTACCTTTCTGGATCATTCCAAGTCAGTTTCGGCAAACCCGATACAAAATGACCGTTTTGCCCCTAGTGGGCCGGTCTCCTTTTCCGACCACGCCGGCTTTGGGAATCAAACTGGCAACCTCCGGGAACATTCTGACTAATGTTTCCAGATCCCAAGTCTTCTTCCGGGACAATCCGAATTTGCCCCGGCAGCTTCTTAGTTCGATTGACCGTTTTGCCCCTAAGGGCCCGGTCAACCTTTCTGACACATCTTATCCTCACTTTTCAAGTCAAATAGCTCCAGGACAATATTTTAAGTGTTCTTGCTCCTTTCTGGCCTTCCGGGTCATTCCCGATCCCTCCAAATCATTCCCGGACTTTCCGGAGTCACTCCTAGTGAAGCCAGGCTAAAAGTTGCATGGTAGTCACTAGTACATGCACCAAAATCTAGTCAAAAATACATTGCTTGCTGACTTATAAAGTTTCCTAACTGGCTGGCGCCACTACTAGTGGCGCCAAGCCAAAAGTTGGCCTGGTGCCACTCCTAGTGGCGCCAAGAGCAATTTTGCCCTGGCGCCACTGCAACAAGCGCCAGGTTTGTCCAACCTCCATAAATACAGAGCCTCATTCAACTGGAAAAGGATTCGCAAACTCAACCTAAAAATCATATAATTCGATATACAGAACTCGAGCACCTCAAAAACCCTAGCCACCTTATGTTTTCCAAACCCTAGCCACACTACACAAACCCTAGCCTCCTATACACTCATACACACCCCCATACACTCATACACTAGCCTTCAACTATCCTTTGAAGACTTGAAGAGCTACAATCCAAGGCTTGAAGACAACTCTTGAAGACTGAAGGTGAAGATCAAGATCAAGACGAAGGCCGAAGACCGAAGACTGTACGGCGCGCAAAATAAACAAGACATACGGTAGGCTCCCTATTTAAATTTCTGCACTTCCCCCCTCTCTCTTCTCTCTCCTAACCCACTTGGGTTTTCTCTATTTTAGTCCCCCATCTCTTTACCCCCCTTTCTTTACATGCTTGAAACAAGGGGATTCCCGGTCCATATGTAGCATTGGGCTATTGGAGAGTCACCGTGTCGGGGGCTTTCTTCTAGTCTAACCAGAGACCACGTGGGTCCGGCCCCCTTCATTATGTGGTGAAGCCTTAGCCTTGTATGTTCACGACCCCAAATTGCATTGTGCATATCATAGTCTTGCATATTCCAAAATTCGTTGTCGAACTCGTTTTCAAAATCGCTTTCAAACTCGTTTTCAAGATTGCATCAAAATCTCTTTTTCAAAAACTTGTTTTCAAAACCACAATCCTAGGGTGATTCTAGCCTTTCCATGGCTAGGGTTGCTTTAGGAAAGTGTTACATTAAAAGTGACCTTTTTGGTCTATATTTTCAAATCTTATTGTTTTTCAAAACAGCTTTCCTAAAGTGGTTCTAGCCCTCTTATGGTTAGAATTGCTTTAGGAAAGTGAAATGTTTTTACTCCTTCTAAAAACTTTCTTTTCAAAAAGTCTTTTTTCCTAGAAATCTCTTTTTCAACATACTTTCCGAAAACTCTCCTCTTCAAAATTGTTTTCAAAAACTCCCTTCCAAAATCTATTTTTCAAAACTCTCTTTTTCAATTCCTCTCCAAAATCTTTTCCTCAAAATTCACTTTCTAAAAACACTCCCTAAATTCACCTTCCTAAAAACTCTCTTTCCAAAAATCTTCCTTCTAGAAACTCCCCTCTAGGATTTTTCCTCCCAAAACCTTCGTTTCTAAAAACGCACTTTCTAAAAACTCTTTCCTTAGAGCCCAAGTCAAGCCTTAGAGCCCACAATTAGGAAACCCTAATTTTCTTTCCAAAAACATGATTTTCAAACTTTGCCCCAAACCTAGGTTTCCAAAATCTCTTGTTCTCACATCCAAACTAAATATGTTTCCAAAACCTCGTTTTTTCAAAACTAGGGTTTCTAGAATCTTCTTTTCCAAATCCTTGCCAAATCCTACCTTCCCTTTAGGAAACCAAATCCAATCTCCCCGTTTAGGAAACTAAATCCAATCCTCCGTTTTTGGAAACAAATCCCAAACCTTTCCTAATTCAACTTCTTCCTAATTTCCTACCTTCCTAAACCATAAGTTTCCTAAACCTAAACTCTAAATCTCCCTTTAAATTTCAAAATCCAACTCTTTCCTAATTCAAATCCTTCCTAAACTTCCACTTTCCTAAACCTTAAGTTTCCAAAACTTGAACATAAAAATCTTTCTTAAAATTCTAAAATTCAACCCTTTCCTAATTTAACCCCCTTTCTAAATCTTAACTTTCCAAATTCAAGGTTTCAAAACCTTTCCTAAATTCAAGCCTTTCCTAATTTCAAGACTTTCTAAAATTCAAACTCCTAAATCTTTCCAAATTCTAAACTTTCCAAAACTTCAACATCGTTCCAAATCTAAGACCTTTCTAAACTCAAACTTTGTTAATTTAAACATTTCCTAAACTGAAAACTTTCCTTTTTCAAACCTTTCCCAAAACGAAACTTTCTTATTTTCAAAACTTCCTTGTTTTCAAAACTTTCCAAATTCAAAACTTCCCTTTTTCAAAACATTCCATAATTCAAAACTTTCTTAACTTGAAATTTTCTAAATTCTAATCCTTTCTTAAACGAAACTTTTCCTAATTCAAAACATTTCTAAATTCAATACTTTCCTATTTCAAAACTTTCCTAAAGTGAAAACTTTCCTAATTTCAAAACCTTTCTTAATTCTGAAACCTTCCTAAAACAACACTTTCCTAAGTTGAAACTTCCCTAATTCAAAACATTTCTGAATTCAATACTTTCCCATTTCAAAACTTTCCTAAAGTGAAAAATTTCCTAAACCTCAATACTTTCCTATTTCAAAACATTCCAATTTTCAAAACTTTCCTAAGTTGAAACTTTCTTAAGTTCCGAACTTTCCTAATTCAAAACTTTCCTAATTTGAAACTTTCAAAAAATGAAACTTTCCTAATTCGAGACTTTCCTAAATCGAACCTTTCCTACTTCAAACATCTCCTAAAATCTAACCTTTCCAAATCTTCCAAGCCAAGTCAAATCTTTCCTAAGTCTCTTTTCTTTCCTAAGTCTGGGTTTTCTCAAACCTTCTCTTTTTCAAAACAAGTCCAAATCTATCTCTTCAAATCAAAGTCCGATATTCTCAATTTCAATTTCCAATCTTCTTTTCTAATCTCAAATCAAATCCAATTTCCAATTCAATCTCTCTCTTCAAATCAATCTATTTTCAATCGGACTCCAGTCCGAACTACGACTGACCTGATTCCCCCAAAGGGATACGTAGGCAACCTTCATAGGTGCGGTCACAACACTTTTCAAACTTTCAATTCCACCCTCATGGGTGCGGTTTCCAAAATCTTTCCAAATCTGAAATTCCCATCTACTTTCAAACTTTCTATTTTGAAATTTCTATTTCCAAATTTTCAAACTTTTCAATTTCAATTCTATCTCTTCAAATCTCTTTTCAAATCTATTTTTCAAGTTTCTTTCCTTACACTTGCATACCATGCATCATGTTAGTTTCTATTCAAACATTGTTTTTCTAAAAGTAGATAGGATTGAACTATAGTTAGTCGAAGACTCTCATAGGTGAATCTAGGGTAGAATGACATGTAGGTACCGAAAGGGCGGGGTAGGGTGATAGCTTAGTGCATCTTCCTTGCACGTAACCAACCTCTGAACCTAGAATCACTGTTTTCAAAGGCCAAGAGGAGTTATTTTTCTAAAAAGGGCTAAATGCTTTCCTAAGGTTGCCATACAACCTGTTTTTCTTAAAAACCCTCTCTCGAGAAGATATTTTCAAAAATCGTTTTCCAAAACCCTAAGTTTAGTCTTCGGATTATTCTTAGTGTTTAGGTGACCTAACTCAACTTAATCAAGTTAGGTGGCGACTCCGAATCTTTTTCAAAAGCCCTTTATTTAAACCTGTTTTCAATTCAAACCTAGTCGCACTCATTCTTCTAGGAGGGTGAGTTATAACGAGAGAGTACAGTGTTTTTCCCACTTGTGTGTGTATTCCTTGAGTGCGAAAAATCTGGGCGCCACTGCTGGCCACTCCACTAGGGACACTTAGAGGGTTAGGCCGTAGTCATGTCTCTTTACCCTTTACCCATGTAGAGTCTTCAATTAACTTGGTTCAATCCTATTCACTTTAAATTTTCAAAACTAAATTTTCAAAATTGTTTTCAAAAAAAAAAAACATGCATTTATTCATATTATCTTGTATCATGTTTGTCATCCACATACTAACACTTGCATCTTTGTTTTGTAGGTACACATTTTGTTTAAATTTTATTAACTGCTTTGCATGAATGTGATGTTCAGGATGAATAGGAGTTGTTGGGCCCTTTCCTCCACTTTTAAAAATCACACACACACTGCATGTGCACTTGCATTCTGCATACTTGCATACCCTAATATGTCCTTTCTAGTTAGAAAGGGAGAACGGTATATTGGTTGTGGGCAAGATGCTGTATCAGTTGCTTCACCTACGGCCTCTTGATGGTTCCCCAGCTCGGATCACCAACCAATCATGGCACCACCTCGGGGAGCGGGCCTAGATTTGAAGATCCGGGGACCGAGCCTTTTTAGGATGCATTAGTCAACCTTCAACCTCATACTCATATAGACACCATGCATAGTCGAACCTCTGCCGGATTTAGGACACGAGCACTATTTTCAAAATCACGGAGGAAAGGGCGACTGCTCTTACTTTCATTTATACTTGTCTATTCATGCTGTTATAATGCTTGTATATATACTGTTATAATGCCTGTCTAACTATTCATGCATGCATGTTTACTTCAATTGTACCTTCTCTCCTTATACTTTTTGCATATTCATGTTCATGCATTCAAAATTCCGTATCAAGACAAGAGTTCCAAGGAACTTAAGTCACTGCATTCTCATGCATATGATCAACCCATTGAGAGTGACACCAACGTTACTCTCTCTTGCATTAAACCTACCCAAACCCTAAGGGTTCCCGCGTAACCCTAAGGACTCATTGCATGCATCTCGATTCATTCCATAAGACGGGCCCCAATCCCTCTATGCTCACGGAGATAGGGTTGCCAAGAAGACAAGGGGCAATCAGCCAACAAGGTCTCTCAGCGACCTCCTCGACATCAAATCCAAGGAAGGCGAATCCGAAGACTTAAGAGTAGTTTAGGGTTCCCCTTTGTAAAAGTAGATAGGTGGAAGTCCAAAGGAAAATGTTCCCCCTCCCCCTATTAAAATGTATTTCAACTCTTTTGTATCTTAAACCCAAAATTTAATGTACTTCTTTATTTTTATGAATGAATGCATGAATGGCTGAAGGTTCCCACCTGACGGTAAAGTGTCTGCATACAAGGGCAAACCCCCTATCTCCAAAAGTGAGCCAATACATCATGTTTAGTCTCCCTCTCAAGCAGGGGCAACCGTAGGACATGCATTGCATAAAGTTCTCTAAAAACCAAAAACTAACTCGTGACTTGTGTTTTTGTCTTTTTCTTTTTTCTTTTTATTTCTATTTACAGAAGGCACCTTGCACTGAGTCAACATTGCTCCCAAGAAAGTGCAACATACACCTAGGGATCCTATTATCACTCGGCACAAAGCATCACTGATGGCTGCTAACCCTGAAAAATCCTCTCAAGTCTCTTGAGAGGAAGTTAATGAAATGAGGACTAAGATGGATGAGATGCTCAAACTCATTCAAACTCTGGCCATGAAGGATGCTACTGCGGTCCCGTCATCATCAATGACTTCATCTAAAGACCTTGAAGCGGCTAATCCAAGGATCATGCTTCAGTCCGACAGTGCTGGGAAAACTAAATAAGATACCAAAAGGGTCAATACTGAAGAAAAAGAGACCATATTGCTTTCACCCGTCATAAAGAAGGCCCCTCTAGACCCTCTCAGTCTGAAAATCCAAGGGTTGGAGGATTCATTGCGAAGTCTCTGTTTCTTCCCCGACCATCCGAGACCTGCTAAATTTAAAATGCCTGACTTCCAGAAATACGACGGTACCTGTAACCCCGTTGCTCATCTTCGCCTATACGCAGGAGCACTAAGTGGACATGGCAACGACCCAAAGCTCCTCATGCAGTTATTCCAACACAGCCTCACAGGGTCGGCTCTGCAATGGTTCGCTCGTCTGGACTTAAGGAAGATCACAATGTGGATGGAGCTAGTCAACGCGTTCAAAGCCCAATACCGTCACAACATCGACCTCACTTCTGATTGATGGTCCTTGATGACAATGAGCAAGGGTGAGAAGGAGAGCTTTAAAGCCTATGCCCTGAGATGGAGGGAGGCCGCTGCACAAGTAAACCCCCCGCTGGAAGAGAAAGAGTATGTACAACTGTTTGTACATACTTTTCAAGGTATATTCTATGAGAAACTCTGCACAAGCGTGGGAAAAAGCTTTTCTGAGCTCATCATGCAAGGAGAGATGATAGAAAATGGCCTCAAGACAGGAACAATTACAGATCCTTATGCCAAGACTAGAGAAAATACCACTAACATAGCCAAGAAGGTGGCTACTACAAGGGGCACGATCAGGAAGGAAAATGAAGTGTCCGCTATTCTGCCCAGCCAACCACCTCAATACCGACCTCTGCTCCAATCACCCCAGGTCCTGCCCTTACCCACCTTGACCATGCCTGCTCCAACTCCAAACTATGGTCCCGCTGGGGCACGACCCAACTTCAATAGACCTGCTTGACGTACCCGTATCTTCGATGCCTTAGCCTGCACCCAAACTGAGGCGTACCATAACCTTTTGAAAAATAACATCTTGAAGCCTGTACCTGCTCACCCATTGCCAAGCCCTCTGCCTCCGACCTTTAATGTCGCTCTTACATGTGAATATCATTCAGGTGGCCAGGGGCATGACACCGAAAGCTGCTTTGCTCTCAAGCACAAGATCCAAAACCTGATAGACAATAAGACTATTGATCTGCAGCCAGTAAAACCTGCTCCCACTCCCAATGTGATTGCTAACCCTCTGCCAGATCACACCGTCAATATAATACTAGTAGAAATGGAGGGCGAGGGAGTGTTTGACGAGCCTAAGGCCGAGGACTATGAGGACGATTGGGGGACCGAGGAAGAAGATGACTGGGAGGAGGATCTCCTATTATGCCCAATCTATCTCCATAACCCTGATGAAGTGCCAGATGCTTCCGACTGGCCCGTTGAGGAGCCGATGTTCCTGGAAGATGAGACTACTGAAAACATGGTTGCTGATGGGTGGGGTGATAAATTTCTACAGCCGAAGTATGCCGCAGTTGAAAGTCACTTACTGGAAAACCCTTGGCCCGTAACTGAGTACAACTATGAAGACATGGGTTGGGGACTAGAAGAGTCAAGAGAACGAGCAGAGCCATTCGAATTGGAAGGGGGTGAACTAGTCACCCTGTTTACAGAAGAACCCCCTGCAAAGAATAAGAAGGAGGCTGACAACCGCATCAACAGCGCCAACATCTTTGGAGCTCTAGGGGAAACCTTTGCTTGTCTCGCCTTGGCAGAGGATCCGGGTTCCGAATGGAGCATCAAAAATGTGGGAATTGTCCCAAAGCCGTACTAAAAAGGGGTTCTTTGCACAAGCGTACAGGAGAGGGGTGTTTTCATCCACTTTCTTTTTATCCCTTCACTTTCTAGCTTTAAATTAATGTCTACATTTTCTTATTGCTTAAGAACTTGATGCTTTTCGTAATAATAATGATCAAATAGTAGTCTTTTATTCCATTATGGTTGTCTTGTCTTCCCTAGGAAGTAGTGACTATTTTCTACGCAAGGGGCATGGTTTATCTTATGGAATGATCCAACTTGAAGGGATGATAGCATGAGTTAAGCACTCGCCAAGTGATCAGTCGTCCACAGAGAGAGAGAATAAGGATGAGTGAGGATACTACCCAAAGGCAGCACTTGCAAGACTCTGAGGCTAAGCGATGTGTGGCCAGTTTATCAAGAGGAAGAGGAGCCATCTTTCATTCCCCCATATATAAAGAATAAATAACTAAATAAATGAACAAATGTGCTCATATTCCCTTTGCTTAACCCCTAGTGCCTCGCAGAAAGCAAAAATTTTCTTTGTTAACCCTGATCCAAGACTGTCCTCCCCACACTGGGTCAGACAATAGTTGAGAACTTTAGGAATGGTATCCACCCCCGCTGTGCTAAAAGCAACAATGAAAGCTCTATGGATCAAGCAATCTAATTCAAAGTGAAGAGAGACCCTCATTTCATTTCCTATACAGTCAAAAGCAACCCCTTGCCAAACCCGTTGAGCCACTTATCCTTTCTTAACAAAACCCCAACCTAGGGATCACCGCCCATACTGGGTATATTGAACTACCAAGGAAAAGGTTTAAGGGGAAAGGGTTAAAGAATTGTTTCATTTCATAAAAGAAAAGAAAAGAAATAGAAAGAAAAAGTAAAAGAAAGGAGTTGCCAAGGGGCAAAAGGCCAAAAAAAAAAATGTCCTTTAAGGAAAGGCCTGAAGAAAATTATGATTGAGTTATCTTCAAAAGCATATAAGAAGATCAAATGAGAAGAAAGTTATGTCTATCTCAAAAAGGTATATAGAAAGGGTGAAAGAACAAGGTTATTTTCACCCTGAGAAATATATGGTCAAAAGCAAGAAGGAAATTTAAAGGTGATCCTAGGTTACAAGGAAACCCAGTAGAAACAATAGGTGTGAGCCTTTACCCTTTCTTGCAAAACCCCGAAACCATGGCCTACATTACAACCCTATTAAAGTCCCCTCTGATTGAAATAGATTGTTTGATCTAAATGAGTTAGATACGCTGCTAAAGCTATAAAAAAAAAAAAGAGGAAAAAAGGAGATGCTAGTCCTACTGAAAAACGGTTAAGGACAGTTTGGATCTAAACCTTGCTAAAAACAACATTGAATTTGAGCCTACATAACCCGTTGTTTCTAAAACCCCATAACCTAGCCTACATTACGGTCCTAAACAAAGTCTTCTCGGATTGAAATGACTGGCCACTTATCGCTCTGCCAAAGGTCAGGTAAGCTGTTGCTAACCCCGAGAGTCGAGAATCTCAGCCCAATAACCCTATACACTAACCTTAAGATAGAAAGTGGGAGGCGGTCAAGAGGTTGAGAAAGGTTCGAAGTGCCATCATCCAATCAAGATAGGGTTGAGCCAAAGGAGAGGCTGAATCCCTGAAGAGGAGGGAGTTACCACTCCCAAGACTACAAGTCTAACAGAACCCTGTGTCATTCCATTAGCATATTTCTAACCTGTATGTATGTTTAGAAAAAAAAAAAAATCAGCATAAGCTTTGCACACATGGGATATAACTCCCTAAAGTCTCCAACATCAACTCATGGAATAAATATCTAACGTCATCATACATCACATGCATCTGATCATATGCCTAGCTGTAAAGATCATGAATGTGTCTGTCTACCCGTGCATCTAAGTGCCATAAACATCCATCCTTATACAAAACTATGTAAAATAAAACTGTCTAACATCAATACATCTCAGGAACAAGGGGCAAAAGAGGATCAGAATCTCTACAAGGGGCATCTCTCACAGGTCGAAGTCAATATCATCTGGATCAAAATCCCTGAAACCCGGCATCGGAGGAGGGGGGTAACTACTCGAAGCACCGCCATCCTGCAAGGGAGATAGAACCAAAATCAGCCGCAAGCAAAAGGAGCTAAGCAACAGCAGAGCAATAAGGAGCAAAGAGAGAATAACTTACCCCCCCCCCCCACCACCCATCTGAGATAACCGAGCCGTCAGGGAAGCTACCTCAGCCTGGTACTGGTCCCGCTCCATCTGGTACTGGTCTCTTATAGCAGTAAACTCGGCCTAGGGCACATATCCTCCAGCACGGCGCCATAGGTCAGCCACCTCCTGGCCAACAGCGTACCCGCCTACTACTACCTCAAACCGGGTGAAGGCACCAACCGAATGGGCTCCAAAGTGCGCAGCGTAATCCGTATCCGGAGGGAGCAAGAACTCGGCACCTGGCTGACGCTCCTGATAAGGGATGGGCACTCTCGCCACCAGGGCTCCAAACATATACTCTGGCGAAGCCCCTGCTGATCGAAACTCCTCGTGAAACTGCCTCCAGTGCCGCTCTCCAAGGTAGGACTCCCAGGTGTCATCACTGAGAAAAGCAGCTTTCGACAAGTACAACGGGATAAGGTACCGAACTGTCTTGTAATGGACTGATCCAATGAAGGGCCGCCAGGTCACATCCCTCGCCTCAATCAACTGCAGGTTAGCCCGGAGCGTCACAAAGTTAGTAATCTCTGATCGATGGGCTACCCGGTCATGAGCCCACCTCAAAGCACGAGGATAGAGATCATCCTCAACAACTGCAGGGCGACGCACCGGCAGGTACTTGTAACTCCACCAGACAAGGAAGGGCCAAAAGCTAGTCATGCTACCCCAACGAGAAGAAGTCTGAACCCGCATCGATCAAAGAAAGCAGCCAAAAGAAAAGGACCCCCAGTCCAACTCGGACAAAGCTCCCAGATCGGCTACTATACTCACCAGACGGCACGGCACGAGTGACTTGTTGTTGTTGCAAAAGCAGCTAAAGATGATATACAACACAAGTCGCCGTCTCATAATATCCCGCCTGGCAGGCGATGGCTTAGTAGCAAAAGTACGCTCACCCTGACTAATCCAAGAGACTGGGAAGGCAGAACGCTCAGGATGAGGCAAGTCCAACAGCAAACAGGCCTTGTCCCTGCTAACTGGGTGTAGGGTGATCCGCCGGCCGACAAAGGAGAGTTCTGTAATAATCGCCCAATCTAAAGGAGTGGGGCCTAACTCGAAGCCGACAAAATGGAAGGTCCCAGTCTCCCCGAACCACCTCTCAATAAGTGCCAGTACCAAATGCCAGTTAAGGCGGTTAGCCTGTAATCCCATAAAGGTGCCAAACCTGATCTCTGCCAAGAAGGCACGGTATGATGGGCAGCCTACTGCATGGTCACAAAAACTTGATGAACAGCCCCTCGGAAAGCTGTATGTACCCACAGAGGTGGCAAATGCTGTCTGGAGTATACACTAGGATGATAGGCCAGATCCCCGAGTGGTGGGACATCCGGTATCTGCAGATCTCCCAAGTCAGCGTCGGTCTGCCTCTACCTGGAAGAAGCTCTTCCATAATCGGTCACTTGATCCCCGAGGCCCGGTACCTCCTCCTCGACATCAATCTCCTCGGCAAAAGCCTGCTCAACTGGAGGAAAAGGGTCGACAGGTAGTCTACTCCCTTGCCCACTCTGGCTGGATGAAGATCGTCTGGTAGATCGTCGACTACCTCTAGATCGACTAGAACTGCCAGCAGAATTGGTCCGGGCCTCCTTCCCCGAGCAACGTCTCGTCTCAGAACCGTCACCACCTGCATCTGCCATCCTGAAAAGGTAAGCCAAGGTAAGTGATGTTAGTATACCATCCAGGCATCTTAAATAACAGTAAAATAAAATAAACAACTAACACAAACAAAACAATTAAAAGACTTCGAATGATAAGTCAAAACAAATTTCCTATATACACATCTTGATTTTCAAACTTCAAACCAAGTTTCAAGGTTTCTTTGCCTTTTTCCTTCAAAAAGATTTTATTTCTAAAACTTTAACCAATTTTTTCCATAATTTCTAAAAAATTTCGGCAGAGTTCCGTTTAAGAATGGCCCCAACAACGCCCATGACATCAACACAAAACGCAAAATGTGCACTTTCCAACAATCATATAACAATGACACACGTGCACACTTTTCAATTTTTCAAAATTTTCAAAGCTCATGTTTTATTTTTCAAATAAATCAACGGTTTTCAAACATCTCCCAAAATTTTTCAAAATCACCTCAAATGTTTTCTAAAATATTCCAATCTTTTTTTCCAAATTTCAAACTTTAAAAATTTCATCAATTTCTTGAATTTTCTAATTTTTTCTAATTTTCTAAATATTTTTCTATTTTTTAAAAAATTAAAAATTCACCAGGTTTTCAAAAAATACGAAACTTCATACGTTTGTTAAACACATTTTTCTAAGGCACATTGCACAAAAATATAGCCAGAAAACCTAATACCCATGCCTGTGGGAACAAATCTCCTATTCCTGCAGAAAGCCCTCTTCGCATAATCATAAAAAATCATTCAAATTCAATCAAACAACCATTAAAATACAAAAACAACATCACCAAAGTGTTCAAAACATATCAAAACATTAATTTCCACTATTCACATGATTCAAACGAAGTTCTACACATCAAAATCAACAAAATTTGAAAACTCACCTTTTGGAAGTTCTCCGGCGAAATCTTCTCTTCCGGCGACTTTTCTGGCGACGTGGACTCCTTTCGGCAATCACCCGTGGTCCCCAAAGAGTGCTCCTTCAATCTCCAAGATAGATTCCTTGCAATGCCTCACGAATTTGTGAAAACCCTCCGAAGTGCCGTGACTGTTCGAACCAGAAATTTTCTGGTTTTAACTTTAAGCCTGACGCCACTAGCAGAGGCGCCAGTTCTGTTTTGTCAAAGGCGCCCCTACTAGTAGCGCCAGTTATAAATTCTGGGCAGTTTTGCCCTTTTTCCCACCGAAGCTCGTTTTCAAAGGCCTTTTTGGCCCTTTATCCGTTTTCGACCCTCGTTGTAGAAATATTTCCAATGTCCGTCCCTCCGACTGCCTCACGGTCAACATGGGATTCTTACTCTTATCGTTTTCTGTCTTTGACAAGCAAGGACAGAAAAAGAGGGGCAGCTGTAAGCACCCCATTTTTGACCGCTCGACAGTCTACACTCTGTCCAAACTTGTTTTCAAGTCATTGTGGGCATATTCCTATCGAATCCAATTCTCTAGGTCCAAATTCCGTCTTTCCATCACTTCACGGGCCTGTTAGGCCCAAATAGAGGCAAAATGACCAAAATGCCCTTAGGGGCATTATCCTTTCCTTTCCAATTCCAATCCCTCTCTCGAGACAGTTTATTCCTCGAGACGATTCCAATCCAGGCACGTCTCTTCGGAGACGATAAGACCCCTTTCCAACCCCACTCTCAAAACAGTTTATTCCTCGAGACGGTTCCAATTCAGGCACGTCTCTTCGGAGACGATAAGTCCCCTTTCCAATCCCACTCTCGAGACAGTTTATTCCTCGAGACGGTTCCAATTCAAGCACGTCTCTTCGGAGACGATAAGTCCCCTTTCCAATCCCACTCTCGAGACAGTTTATTCCTCGAGACGGTTCTAATCCAGGCACGTCTCTTCCAAGACGGTAAGACTCCTTTCCAATCCCACGCTCGAGACAGTTTATTCCTCGAGACGGCTTCAACTTAGGCACGTCTCTTCGGAGACAGTAAAACCCCTTTCCAATCCCACTCTCGAGATAGTTTATTCCTTGAGACGGTTCCAATCCAGGCGCATCTCTTTGGAGACGATAAGTCCCCTTTCCAATCCCTCTCTCGAGACAGTTTATTCCTCGAGACGGTTCCAATCCAGACGCGTCACTTTGGAGACGATAAGTCCCCTTTCCAATCGCTCTCTCGAGACAGTTTATTCCTCGAGACGGTCCGACTAGCGAAACTACTCACAAAACCGTTAGAGTAGCGGAAATACTCACAAATAGGTCGATATAGGGAATTGCCAACAAACCCCTGTATCACGACGACCGCCGTTAGAGTAGCGAAAACACTCAAAACCCAGGTCAATACCAGAGTCTGTTAACCCACTTTGGTAAAAAATGACCAAACTGTCCTTTGGACCTTTTCCGAGACTTTTCGGTCAAGATGACCATTTTGTCCCTAGGCATCCGAACGCCCCGGGAACCACACCGGCTCTGGGTATCAAACCGTTAATGTCCCGAGAATACTTTTTATAGTATTCTCAACCTTCCTTTACCTTTCTGGATCATTCCGAGTCAGTTCCGGCCAACCCGGTACAAAATGATCGTTTTGCCCCTAGAGGGCCGGTCTCCTTCTTCGACCACACCGGCTCTAGGTATCAAACCAGTAATGTCCCGAGAATACTTTTTATAGTGTTCTCAACCTTCCTTTATCTTTCCGGATCATTCCGAGTCAGTTCCAGCACATCCGGTACAAAATAACCGTTTTGCCTCTAGTGGGTCGGTCTCCTTTTCCGACCACGCCGGCTCTGGGAATCAAATCGGCAACCTCCGGGAACATTCTGAATAATGTTTCTAGATCGCAACTCTTCTTCCGGGACAATCCAAATTCGCCCCGGTAGCTTTTTAGTCCGATAGATCGTTTTGCCCCTAAGGGCCCGGTCAACCTTTCCGACACATCTTATCCTTACTTTTCAAGTCAAATACCTCCAGGACACTATTTTAAGTGTTCCTGCTCCTTTCTGGCCTTCCGGGTCATTCCCGGCTCCTCCAAATCATTCCCGGACTTTCCGGAGTCACTCTTAGTGAAGCCAGGCTAAAAGTTGCATGGTAGTCACTAGTACAGGCGCCCAAATCTAGTCAAAGATACGTTGCTTGTCGACTTATAAAGTTTCTTAACTAGCTGGAGCCACTAGTAGTGGCACCAAGCCAAGAGTTGGCCTGGCGCCACTCCTAGTGGCGCCAAGAGCAATTTTGCCCTGCCGCCACTGCAACAGGCGCCAGGTTTGTCCAACCTCTATAAATACAGAGCCTCATTCAACTTGAAAAGCATCCGCAAACTCAGCCTAAAAATCATATAATTCAATATACAGAACTCAAGCACCTCAAAAACCCTAGCCACCTTATGTTTTCCAAACCCTAGCCACATTACACAAACCCTAGCCTCCTATACACTCATACACAACCCCATACACTCATACACTAGCCTTCAACCATCCTTTGAAGGCTTGAAGAGCTATAGTCCAAGGCTTGAAGACAACTCTTGAAGACTGAAGGTGAAGATCAAGATCAAGACGAAGGCCGAAAACCGAAGACTGCACAGAGCGCAAGAAGACATACGGTAGGCTCCCTATTCAAATTTCCACACTTCCCCCCTCTCTATTCCCTCTCCTAACCCACTTGGGTTTTCTCTATTTTAATCTCACATCTCTTTCCCCCCCCCCCCCCCCTTTCTTTTCATGCTTGAAACAAGGGGATTCCCGGTCCATGTGTAGGATTGGGCTATTGGAGAGTCACCGTGTCAGGGGCTTTCTTCTAGTCTAACCAAAGACCACGTGGGTCCGGCCCCCTTCATTATGTGGTGAAGCCTTAGCCTTGTATGTTCACGACCCCAAATTGCATTGTGCATATCATAGTCTTGCATCTTCCAAAATTCGTTTTCGAACTCGTTTTCAAAATCGTTTTCAAACTCGTTTTCAAGATTGCATCAAAATCTCTTTTTCAAAAACTTGTTTTCAAAACCACAATCCTAGGGTGATTATAGTCTTTCCATGGCTAGGGTTGCTTTAGGAAAGTGTTACATTAAAAATGACATTTTTGGTCTATATTTCCAAATCTTATTGTTTTTCAAAACCGCTTTCCTAAAGTGGTTCTAGCCCTCTTATGGTTAGAATTGCTTTAGGAAAGTGAGATGTTTTTACTCCTTCTAAAAACTCTCTTTTCAAAAAGTCTTTCTTCCTAAAAATCCCTTTTTCAACATACTTTCCTAAAACTCTCCTCTTCAAAATTGTTTTCAAAAACTCCCTTCCAAAATCTATTTTTCAAAACTCTCTTTTTCAATTCCTCTCCAAAATCTTTTCCTCAAAATTCACTTTCTAAAAACACTCCCTAAATTCACCTTCCAAAAAATTCTCTTTCCAAAAATCTTCCTTCTAGAAACTCCCCTCTAGGATTTTTCCTCCCAAAACCTTCGTTTCTAAAAACGCACTTTCTAAAAACTCTTTCCTTAGAGTCCAAGTCAAGCCTTAGAGCCCACAATTAGGAAACCCTAATTTTCTTTCCAAAAACATGATTTTCAAACTTTGCCCCAAACCTAGGTTTCCAAAATCTCTTATTTTCACATCCAAACTATACATGTTTCCAAAACCTCTTTTTTTCAAAACTAGGGTTTCTATAATCTCCTTTTCCAAATCCTCGCCGAATCCTACCTTCCCTTTAGGAAACCGAATCCAATCTCCCCGTTTAGGAAACTAAATCCAATCCTCCGTTTTTGGAAACAAATTCCAAACCTTTCCTAATTCAACTTCTTCCTAATTTCCTACCTTCCTAAACCATAAGTTTCATAAACCTAAACTCTAAATCTCCCTTTAAATTTCAAAATCCAACTCTTTCCTAATTCAAATCTTTCCTACACCTCCACTTTCCTAAACCTTAAGTTTCCAAAACTTGAACATAAAAATCTTTCCTAAAATTCTAAAATTCAACCCTTTCCTAATTTAACTCCCTTTCTAAATCTTAACTTTCCAAATTCAAGTTTTCAAAGCCTTTCCTAAATTCATGCCTTTCCTAATTTCAAGACTTTCTAAAATTCAAACTCCTAAATCTTTCCAAATTCTAAACTTTCCAAAACTTCAACATCTTTCCAAATCTAAGACTTTTCTAAACTCAAACTTTCTTAATTTAAACATTTCCTAAACTGAAAACTTTCCTTTTTCAAACCTTTCCCAAAACGAAACTTTCTTATTTTCAAAACTTCCTTGTTTTCAAAACTTTCCAAATTCAAAACTTCCCTTTTTCAAAACATTCCATAATTCAAAACTTTCTTAACTTGAAATTTTCTAAATTCTAATCCTTTCTTAAACGAAACTTTTCCTAATTTAAAACATTTCTAAATTCAATACTTTCTTGTTTCAAAACTTTCCTAAAGTGAAAACTTTCCTAATTTCAAAACCTTTCTTAATTCTGAAACCTTCCTAAAACAACACTTTCCTAAGTTGAAACTTCCCTAATTCAAAACATTTCTGAATTCAATACTTTCCCATTTCAAAACTTTCCTAAAGTGAAAACTTTCCTAAACCTCATTACTTTCCTATTTCAAAACATTCCAATTTTCAAAACTTTCCTAAGTTGAAACTTTCTTAAGTTCTGAACTTTCCTAATTCAAAGCTTTCCTAATTTGAAACTTTCCAAAAATGAAACTTTCCTAATTCGAGACTTTCCTAAATCGAACCTTTCCTAATTCGAACGTCTTCTAAAATTTAACCTTTTCAAATCTTCCAAGCCAAGTCAAATCTTTCCTAAGTCTCTTCTCTTTCCTAAGTCTGGGTTTTCTCAAACCTTCTCTTTTTCAAAACAAGTCCAAATCTATCTCTTCAAATCAAAGTCCGATCTTCTCAATTTTAATTTCCAATCTCCTTTTCTAATCTCAAATCAAATCTAATTTCCAATTCAATCTCTCTCTTCAAATCAATCTATTTTCAATCAGACTCCGGTCTGAACTACGACTAACCTGATTCCCCCAATGGGATACGTAGGCAATCTTCATAGGTGCGGTCACAACACTTTTCAAACTTTCAATTCCACCCTCATGGGTGCGGTTTCCAAAATCTTTCCAAATCTCAAATTCCCATCTACTTTCAAACTTTCTATTTTCAAATTTCTATTTCCAAATTTTCAAACATTTCAATTTCAATTCTATCTCTTCAAATCTCTTTTCAAATCTATTTTTCAAGTCTCTTTCCTTACACTTGTATACCATGCATCATGTTAGTTTCTATTCAAACATTGTTTTTCTAAAAGTAGATAGGATTGAACTATAGTTAGTCGAAGACTCTCATAGGTGAATCTAGGGTAGAATGACATGTAGGTACCGAAAGGGCGGGGTAGGGTGATAGCTTAGTGCATCTTCCCTGCACGTAACCAACCTCCGAACCTAGAATCACTGTTTTCAAAGACCAAGAGGAGTTATTTTTCTAAAAAGGGCTAAATGCTTTCCAAAGGTTGCCAAACAACCTGTTTTTCTTAAAAACCCTCTCTCGAGGAGATATTTTCAAAAGTCGTTTTCCAAAACCCTAAGTGTAGTCTTCGGATTATTCTTAGTTTTTAGGTGACCTAACTCACCTTAATCAAGTTAGGTGGCGACTCCGAATCTTTTTCAAAAGCCCTTTATTCAAACCTGTTTTCAATTCAAACCTAGTCGCACTCATTCTTCTAGGAGGGTGAGTTCTAATGAGAGAGTACAGTGTTTTTTCCACTTGTGTGTGTATTCCTCGAGTGCGAAAAATCTGGGCGCGACACACTTAAGGTTGCTGCCATTACTGCAGCTTCCTTACTTCTTTTTCTTCTCTTCTTGAATAGAGGACATTTAGACTTGATATGTCCTGGTTTCTGGCATTCGAAGCAAATTATGGCGGAGCCTCCTTTGCTTGGTTCTCCTTTAGCTTCAAACTTTTTGCCTTTCCTCCATTTTTTTCTTATGAATCTTTTGAATTTTTTTGTAATGAGAGCTAAGTCTTCATCCTTTTCTTCATCACTGTTTGGTTCATTTGAGGCAGACTTGAAGGCAACTGTTCTCTTCTTTTTCTCCTCATCCTCTAATGCATTTTTTCTTTGAGTTAGCTCATAGATCATAAGTGACCCTAGCAGTTCTTCTAGAGGCAATGTATTCAGATTCTTAGCTTCCTCTATTGCTGTCACTTTAGCTTCCCAACTCCTGGGCAGGGATCTGAGTATCTTCCTTACCTATTCACTGTTAGAATAAATCTTTCCAAGAGATTTTAACCCATTTATAATATCAATGAACCTGGTAAACATTTCAGTAATTGATTCCTCAGGTTTCATCTTAAACATCTCATTGTTATTGACAAGAAGATTCATTTTACATTCTTTTACCTGATTAGTCCCTTCATGAATAACTTATAGCCTATCCCAAATCTCTTTAGCAGTGTCATAAGTTGAAATTTTATTAAATTCAATGGGATTAAGTGCACAATACAACACATTCATAACTTTTGCATTAGTTTGCATAATTCTAAAGTCATCAGCATTCCATTCATCTTCAGGCTTGGCCATTTCACCAGTTTCAATTCTTTTAGTGGGGATCCTAGATCCATTCATAATGACTCTCCACGGTTCATAATCCATAGATTGAATGTAAATTTTCATTCTATTTTTTCAGTAATTATAGTTCGTCCCATTAAACAAGGGAGGTCTATTTGTGGACTGACCTTCTGTTAAGGATGTTCTAGCTATATTGGCCAAGGATCTTACTCAAGGATGTAAAGCCTTTATATGTGAGCACCAGGCTCTAATACAAATTGTAGGGTCAAGGACAATCCCAAGAGGGGGGGTGAATTCGAATCTTTAAAATTGCTGGATTTTTTTCCAGTTAATCAAAACCAGTTCAGGGCAATAGCAAACAAGAGATGAGACAAATATGAAATTAGATTGCTAACAATCAAGAATAACATGCACAATCATTCAGCAATAATCATTCACACAGTATGAATAGAAGAGAGTAGAGAACAAGAGATTTTACAAAGGTTTAGTTTAATCCTTGCCTACGTCCTCTCTTCCTCGATCCTCTTAAGAGTGTTCCACTATGTAATCTTCTTCTTACATAGCTGCTAGTTTCTTCTAGTGCCCAACTCACTATTACATATAAGGATTTACACTAAATCTTTACAGTTGAGGAGCTTCAACCAAGCTCTCAATCTGGCCGAGTGTTGTCAAGCTGTAGTCAAGCTTTCAGGGTTTACAACAACCTTTAGAAGGTAATAAAGTTACAAGATAATCAGTATCACTCTTAGAAGTGAGGATAATGCAAGTTTTAGCTCAATAACTCCTCTTGGACGATGACAGTTACAAAGTAGTGAGAAAGTTTTAGGGTTTTTGGATTTTTCCATTTTAAGATCCATGTCTCTAACCCATAAATGAGTTTGAAATCATATATTTATAGTCTCTCACAAGAAATAGGCATTAGAGCAGTTAGAGGAGTATTTAATGCGCGAACGGCTAAGACAGTTTTGAAAAATCTGATCGTTGGAGCGTATTTTTGAATTTTCGTTTTCTACCGAATTGTCAGCAATCTTCTACTTGTGCTACCAATCAGGCTCCAAGCATTTTTCGATGTAACATTGTCAGTAATCGTCTTTCTAGTGTTGCCAATCTCGACTTGCCACTGTATTGGTTATTGCTCTTCAACTATGTTGTTTATAAGCTTCACTTTGTGCTTCCAACGTCTATCTTTGCTTCTTTTGAGATTTGATCTTCCATATATTTGTTAGCAATATTCAACTTGTGCTATCAATCTGTCTCCCTGTCTATTTTGTCATTTGCCTGTTATCAAGATTGTCAGCAATTGAGCTAGTGCCAACAATCTAGTTGTCTACTGCAGTTGTTGTTGCTTTCCACAGACCTTAACTTATCCCCTTTAACAATCAGTCTTCAATGGTGTAGACATGTCTAGACTATCAGGACTCGACTTCGCCCTCACTAGGTCGCGACAGTGAAGGGTTTAAGGTTGGGTTTGAAAGTAAGGGATTGGGTTTATGATTTCAACACAACCATATAAACATGAATATGTCATAAATAATCCAGAAATATTACATCAAGGTCGTAAAACCATCTCATAATATTACAGTCCAGCATAAACTAACTCAAGAATTTAAAAAAAAAAACATAAGAGAATAGAGGGGCTTGATCTTGTATACTCATTTCCTTGGAACTTAGTTGGGTGTCTCTATCCCTGAAAATGTCCCATAAGATAGGAATGAGCGACAAAGCCCAGTAGGAGATCTAAGATTTCTATAAGGTGCAGGATAAAAGGTAATGCAGTAAAAGAATGTTATGGCATGCATATGACCCTTGTAATTTCTTTTTCTTTTCATCAATATCAGGATCCTTGCAGGTATGTCCTGCCCGAGCCAATTCAAGCCAATGGGATCCACCCATGATTTATCCTCCATCATCCAGTCCAGTGGGGCCCATCGATGAACATCTAGCCCGATATCAAGCCAGTGATACCGACCCATGATAGCCCCAAGTATCAAGCCAGTTCGGTACACCCATGATATACATCTTAGGGTCTTTTCCTTTCTGGTTATACCACCCTTATACCTCCTCAATGATGCAGTCATACAAACAAGAATGCTATATTTTAAAGTAAATGAGTAAAAGACATTTGGGACAAAAAGCTAATTGGACAGTAAACATAAAACATATCAATATACAAGTTATTTGATAGAGGAAAGACGTAAGCATGAATCTTAAGGAAATGTATAGATTCCTACCCGGGGTAATAGTCTTGGTAAGAAATAAGTATTTGCTTCACGTACTGTCTGTAAAGGGAGGAAATGTGAGCTTGTAAGATTATCCAAGATTTTCCAAAAATCCTTATAAATTAGTGATGGTTAATTGAAGTCTCGAATAATTAGAGAATCAGTCAGATTAAGGTTGTCAGTAGGGGGTGGTTTGGTAGGACGAATTCTTTGAAATCCTCCTCGCCTCTCGTCCAGAAAAAGAATTGCCTGGTGTCAAGCCTAAGGGCAAAATTTCAAAACTTACCAGGGGCCTAGTGACATTGCACTCTCCCATATTTGGGTTTCTCATGATTTTATAGGTCCTCTGGTAAATTTTCATATTTTTCCCAATTATAGTTTATTTTCTACAATTTTCTGTGTCCAAACAAAGTTAATAATTCACAGAAAATCATAGAATTATCAGAAAATTCCAAACAATTTAGGGTAGGCTTCTATGGTCTCTGGGACCAACCCACCAAAAATTGGTGGTCATCAGAGTAGGGACACACCCTCACACGCCACCAAACGTGCGTGGGGTAGGGAGGCATAGCCTCCTCCTTCCTCCACCACTACTAATGATGCTTCTCGGCCTGTTTTCGGCCATCCACGGCACTTCCTGACGATGCATGTGTAACCCAGAGATAGAAAAGGACTTGGGCTTCACACTCATGGCTAGAGCTCGGCTGGGGGTGGTCGGGGGTGGCCAATTTTTGGCTAAACAGCCCGGTTGCACGGCAGAACCCTAGGTTCCATGCCTGCAACTGGGTTTTTCAAGCCCTTCTCGTCATTTTCTGGAAAAGTGTTCTTCACAAAAGTTGTTCGAATCGTTGAGACGAAGAGGACCCAACTGACCTCATCGGATTTGGTGGCTGGTAGCCGGAGTTAGGGCCGGCAAAATCTTTTTTGACAGGTTTGGCCTCCCAGGGAGTTTTTGGTGCATGCACAGAGGCCTTGGGCCTCCCTAGGACACCCAGAGGGGTCCCTGAGAAGCCCAGAGCTCCTGTGGTAACCCTCAATCCCTAGTGTTGCTGCTGTGGGTTGGGTGGTGCAATTTTTTGATCTTTTTCTCTCTCTAGGCTCTCGGCTTAGGCAGTGGGTTTGTGAGGTGTTTTGTGCTGGGTTTAGGAGGCTTAAGGTGTGGGGAAGGTGGGTTCCTCACCTGGTTTTTGAATGCCACAGTCTCGAGCTCCCTCTTCCCCGCTCTCTTTCTTTCTCTCTCTCTCTCTCTCTCTCTCTCAATTTCTCTCTAAAACTCTCACACAATGCTTCTTCTTGAGTAATCCATGAGGGAGGGGGTGCATGTGTATTTAAAGGGCTGTGGTGTGCGTATATGGGTGACGGGGAGTGACCCCTCTCTCTCTCGGTTTCTAAAACTATACCTTCTCGGCGTCCCCTTCTCTCTCTCTCTCTCTTTCTCTCTCTCTCTCTCTCTATAATTCCTTCAGTCGTTCGCATTTCCAGTTTTTGGTTCCTTCATCATTCTCCAATCCCTCAATTCCTATTGGCTGAGTGAGAAACTCTGTCCCGAATTTGTATAACAATCGCTTAGAAAATAATGTGATACGTGTGTGTGTTTAAAATATGTGGTTAGTGCTTAATTTTTTGTAATAGGATAGGTGTAGATATGCATATACATGTGCAGGCATGCATAAATCTATATATATATATGTATAGGTGCATATATGCCATAAAATACCAGCCATGCAAGTTGGCGAGGTAGGGCAATTTCGCAATTATGGAAGGAAGTCCCTAGTCCAGGGCGACTGAGTTTCAGGTTTTCGTTCTTTATCGGGTGTGCAATACAAAACTGTAACTAGAAGGCTCTCAAAAATTTAATCGATTTAGACTCGAATTTCGTGCAATTCCGTCGTCGGGTGAGAGAGAAAACTCCATACGAAGTTTCAGGAAATTCGGGTGCGAATTTCCAGGTGCAGCGGCGTTCGGGGGCTTTTTCGGGGGATCGACACTTTACAAAAATGAGTTATGAGATTACCAAGGCGTCAGGCTCGAAAAGGTGATAATTTTAGACATATAATTCGTCGAAATCTAACGAAAGACGAGAGAGAAAACTCAGCTTTAAGTTAGGGTGTTAGCTAATGTGAATTGCCGCGTAACGAGGTTCGAATTCTGTCTCTAGGGAATCGGGTTTCTTAAATCGGCCGGGTTTGGGCTTGAAAAGATTTCGCTATGACTTATGTCTCTATGGTTGTGTTCTAAACTGTCTCGTTATGGTTAATGCAGTCGAGGAAAAATATAGCGGGTATTACATTGACTCTACTGAATTCCTTCACAGCTTTGAGAGCTCCTTAGGTATTTTATACCATTTTGTAGCCTTTTTGGTTCATCAAACCATTTGAAGTTAGCAATCTGCTTGTGTAGTGAAGTCTCTTCATTTATCAGATTACTAGGTGTTACCAATCATCTGTGTTGTTATCAATCTCAACATACTTCTCACTTAGCCTTCCTTCGAAATGCCTTTGAGAGAGGCATGCTCAACCTTGCACAATTCTTTTAGCGGAACCGAGACATGAGAATCGAAGGTCTTTAAAATGAGCTTGCCATAGAAATCAACATCCATATCCATTATGCATGTGTCTTCAGTGTCTTCTACGTGAAATTGTTCGATTTCTCGCACCCTACTCATATACCCATTATGGTTTTGGCACTCTTATGAAGTGCTAGCCAGATCGTCTGTAATAGTTCATGAATATTCCATAAATCTAATCCATTTGAAATAATCTGCATATTTAAATTAAACATGTTAGATCATAATGACTAGGTTTTGTGATCATCAAAATCAATTACAAGCAATGAAGATCAACCCTTGGGTCAACATAGACTTCATCAAGCTTATAAAAGACTCATTGAAGTGATCCTAAAGAAGAAACAAGGATGTACAGCAAAAAGAAGAAGCTCGGCAGTGAGGCATCTTGAATATGAAATTTTATATGAATGAAAAAGTGATTAGTAGTAGAAAGAGAGAGCTCGGCAGTGAAGAAAAAGAGCTCAGCATTAATGGAATGAAGTTCTGACAGTTTGGAAACCAAGAAAAGATGATTATCAAATAATTGATTCAATCCAAATTGAATAGAGAACAACTTTGATGAATTGAAGACTTTGATTGATCATAATACCCTAAAAAGAAGACTTCTTGAAGATCTTATAGTATTGTTGAAGCTGAACTTGATCATTGGAAGAGTGAATGAAGATTTCTGGGCAATGTGTCGACACATGAAAATGAAGAGTTGACACATGAAGACAGAAGCCAAAAATCTGAAAACAATATGATCAGGTGTCGACACATGAAATTGATGTGTCGACACGTAGAGATAGTGGACAACATCTAGAAAATACAGACCAAATGTGTCGGCACATGAAACCAAATGTCAACACCTGGGAAATAATGGCTAGTTTTTCTAACGTTATAACGGACTAGACTTGGATTAAATGAGTCCCAACAACCTCCAACGGACGAAATCAATACAAGGGTTTATATACAAACTTCCAACTGCATGTATACATAAGAGATACAAGAAAAACAAAATCACTGACTAATCAAACTGAGAAAATCTGAACATTTCTTTTGTCTTCATTTCGGCATTAAGTGAGCTTTTATTTTCCTATCCACTCTTGATAGAGAGTTTGTATTTCATTTGTATAACATTTTATACACTTGTAAGTGAGAGTTTGAGAGTTCTCTTATAGAAAAAAAACTCTTGTAAGTTGGAGTGGATCTTGGACAAAGTCACTTGGTAACTGGAAGAACTTGTGAAGAAGTTCTTGTGTAAAAGTGAGCTGAGCACTTGGTAAATCAACATCCATTTTGTAATTAGAGATTGCATGGCAGAGGAAGACTTCAAGGGGAACTTGGGGTGAGAACGTAGATCACGAATTATGGTTGAACCTCGTTAATTCTTAGACCGCCTTCTATTGCTCTGTTTTCATTTCCCTTTTGATTATATTACATTATATATATCTTGATCACTGTTATATTGATTATATTAATTTTAATTAATCTTAACTACTATTAATTTACGAAAAACCTAATTCACCCCCCCCCCTGGGTTGCCATTTAGGCCAACAGTAAGATCATATCTCTCTTTGTATGAATTGTGTCCACACACATGATCCACCTTAAGTGTAATTCTTGGACCTTACACATCTGACACATCGATAAAATTGCCAACATAATATGAATGAACGTAAATAACATAGAGCATAAAAAATACTATTAATCAAATGTTATAACTATAGGCTTTATGGGCTCATATAATCTAACAGTATCAACCATATGAATCACTTACTCATTTGAGTGGTTTTCAAGTTTTAAAATGGTTTTCAAAACCACCCTCCAATGAGGCTTTCAAGCTTTTGGTCTTTTAAGTTTGTGATTGAAATGGTCTTAATGAAACCCTCACTTGATTGGTTTCCCAAAATCAACCATGTGAATGTCATCGTTACTTGAGTGGTTTTTAGTGATTTTCAAATGGTTTTCAAAACAACCCTCATTTGAGTGGTTTTCAAGAGTTTAAATGGTTTTCTAAACAACCCTTCCTAGAGGGCATTTCAAATGTTCAAATGATTTTCCAAGCAATCCTTTCTAGAGTGATTTTCAATGTTGTGCTCTCTTCAATTTGGGATTGGAATGGTTTCAAGGCAACCCTCCCTTGAGTGGTTTCCAAAAATCAATCATGTGAATCCCGTACTTACTTGAGTGGTTTTTTTTAAAGTGAATTTCAAAACTTATAACTCTCTTGAGTTGATTTTTCAAAAGATTTTATATAAAATGATAACTTTCTTGCACGAAATGATAATTTTTTTAACTATTTCTTCAAAATTTTCATATAAAATCATAAGATTTTTACATAAAATCATACTTTTTTCACTTTCCAAAACCACTAGATCAAAACGCTAATTCAAAACCACTTTTCAAAACTATTAGGTTCAAACCCTAGTTCAAAACCACCTTTCAAAACCCTAGGTTCACCTAACCCTAGTTATCCAACCCTAGGTTAACCTAACCAAATTTAGTTAACCCTAGGTTTACCTAACCATAGTTATCCAACATTAGGTTAAACTAACCAAAGTTAGTTAACCCTAGGTCAACCTAACCCTAGTTGTCCGACCCTTGCCTAACCTAACCCAAGTTAGTTAACCCTGGGTCCACCTAACCCTATTTGTCCAAATCTAGGTTAACTTGACCCAAGTTAGTTAACCTTATGTCAACCTAACTCTAATTGTCCAACCCTTTAGTTAACCTAACCTAAGTTAGTTAATTCTAGGTCAACCTAGCCAAGGCTAATTAACCTGAAGGCTCCAATTTCAAACTTTTTTCAAATCAATCTTTAATTCAAAATCATTTTCAAAAACTTGTTTTCAAAACTTCCACTTTCTTGAGTCTTTTGTGATCATCTTTATAAAACCATCCTTAAAACCCCTTCAACTTCTCAAAATGCTTTCAAAAGTTCCCTTGCTACAAAATGGCTAGATGCTTGACCTTTTCCAAAACCACTTTCGAAAATAGTTTCTAAAAACTCACAATGCAATGGATGTTCCTAACCCTCTCATGGTTAGGGTCTCCAAAAGAAAGTGATATATCAAATGTAACCTTCAAGGTTCATCTTAGGGTTCCAAACCCCAAGTGTTTTCAAAACTTCTCTCAAAAATTGTTTTCAAAGATGACATCCTTAAGACAATCTTAGTTATTCAATGATTATGGTTTTCTACAAAAGGTGAGATATCAAGAAGAGTTCTATAACCCTAAAGTTTTCAAAAATCCAAAAGAAAGTTTCTAGCCTTCTTTCTAAAGATCATAAACCTAAAAGAGTTTAGTTTGATTAATAACTAATCTCTTAAGAGTGATGAAACATTTTAACATACCCTTAATAAAGTATGCAAAAAAGGATTTTCAAAAAATTTTCAAGGACAAGTTCATAAGAGCTTTTTTTCTCTCTCATTTCCTTTTCAAAATCTTCAAACCAAGTTTTCAAAACATCTTCCAAACTTCTTCAAGTAGTTTTAAAATATTTCAAAACTATTTTGAATTGATATTCAAAAATATTCCAAAACTCTCTCAAAGTTCCAATTCAAAAGCATTTCAAAACCTTTCCAAAGTCTGATTTCAAGTCAAAACTCTTGAATCCAAAGTTTCAAAACCTTCTAAGACTCCTCGAGTCTATTTTTAAATCATGCTTTTGCACGAACTACGAATGACCTGATTCTTACCAAATAAAAAACGTAGGCAACCTAAAATAGTGCAGTCATAACCCTTATTTCAGGCCAAATGTCCCTTTTCAAAACCTTTTTTCTTCCAAAATTTTCATTTCAAGCCAAATTTCAAAAACTTCTAAACTCTTCCAAAAACCTTTCAAAAAATGTGCATCATGCATCATTCATCCCCAAAGTGATGACCAAAAGCCGTTTTTTAAATTTTTATTAAGTGGATATAACTTGATATTAGGTAACCAAATATTTAATGAGTGAGTTAAGGGTGAAAAGACATGAAGATACCGAAAGGGCGGGGTAGGGTGATGCTATTAGGATATCTTACTTGCATTTAACCAACCCTCATACTATAGATCTCTATTTCGAAGACCAATTTAGAGTTATGTTTTCAAAATGGCTTTAAAATATTTTCAAAATATTGCTGAAAACCCCATTTTCTAAAATTCTTAAGAGGACATTTTCAAAACGCTTTCAAAAAACCTAAATTTAGTCTTTGGATTATACTTAGTTTTAGGTGACTTAGCACCCTCGTCGCACTTGTTCTTTCACAGAATGATGAGTTCTAACAGAGAGAGTATCAGTCCTTCTCTTGAGCTAAGATGGCTTGAGTGAAAAATCGAGGCGCGACAATGATGTTTTATTGGAGGATCGGTTTAGACCAAAAATTGCCGAGTGGGCAAAAATGAGGTGCTTACAATAATCATTCTCACTCTTAAAAAATGAATGATCATTCTAACAAAATGTGAGAATATGCATTCCGACTTTAAATAGTGATACCAAACAAGAGAATATAAATAAAAGTAAAAATGAGCATTCCATTTTATTAAATTTTCTTGTACTAAAAATAGCCGAAGGACCTGACATTCAAACTCCGGAGGCAAGATGGACAACTAGCGACATTCATCATGCAAGTTTGTGAGTAGCCGATAGATTTAAACATTGAAAGAAGTTCTGATGGTAAACAATTCACGATGGCCTCTAAATGATCTCTATTATGTCCTCTAAGCCCGTGCTTATTGGAGGCAAGACTTCTCGTATAAACATCACCTGTACTATTCTGTAATAATTAATTACGAGGCACTTACACTTCAGTAACTTATGCACCTGATGGTTAATGGTTTTCATTTTTATGTGAAAAGTATTAATGACTTGCAACTGAAGAAGACAAAATGAAATTATTGCAATTCTTTCAATACTGTAGTCATCTTCCCACTATAAAAACCATAGGCACCTATATTGCCAGCATCCGTTCAATCTACTGGATGGGTAGCATTATCGATAACAACATATAGAAGATACCTGCCAAGATGGGGGGCAGAAAATGGGCATCTTTCACTTGTATCGTTCTTGCCTTGTTGGCCCTGCCCATCTCACCCACTTTGGCTTGGTTCAACCCTTTAAAATGCATGGTAGATTATAAAGTACAGGCTGATTGCACCGGTAGTTTGTGGGTTGGTACCGAGAGAAGGGATATCAACTATTTTATAGATGCTAAGTGTTGCAAGATACTTATAGATCTTGATAAGCGCTGTGTGCCAGGTTTTATGAAGTCTTGGAGCCCATTCAGAACCAAGATGGTAATAAAAAGGTGTTCAGAATTTGGCCCTGGCCACTGAGGTCATCCAAATTTAATGACAGCAGACAAGTTATGAGCTTTTATGATTCCTTGAAAACGTTGTCGCTAATGTCAGTTCTTCCAGGATGATCCGAACATTATTTATATGACATTTCTTTAAAAGTGATTGAGAAACGAATTTACTTATCTAATTTCTTGCTTAACCATGCATGCCAAGTTCCACTAGAAGTCAGGTTACCATACAAAATATGTTGAGGTAATTTGGGGGAACTAACCTAAAACATTTTTAGGGAGTTAGCACCTTCCTGGGCGCTAGTATTTTTGACTTGTGGAGGCTGGTCTTTCCTTACAAACCTGATTCGCCTATTAAGAGGAATGGATGCCGCTCTACTTCGTGATAGGCAGAGATGCGTTACTTTTTCGAGAAATTATTCAGTGCCCGTGGAGGCCATGTCACTTCTCATAAATGCGGTGGGTCCTGAACTGAGTCCATTGAGCGAATTTGTATCTAGCTCACGAAAAACCCATTATATTTGTGAGAGGAACTCAAACAAGTTTTTTAAACTTCACCAGTTATTTTAGCTAGCCAAATGTTCAAAATAGTCTTTCATTAAACTCTCTAAATGACTCTCTATTTTGGAGAGTCAAATGTAAAGAGCAATATTAAAAACTATTATTTCATCATTTTTTCCCCCTTCTTGTCCTTTTTTTCTTTGAACATGGATAAAAAAAAAAAGAATGATTTGTAAAGTGACTACCTAAAATAGTGAGTAATATTGGAGGATTTATCAAAAAGTAACTAGCTAAATTTGATAATGTAATTTTTAAATGTATTATGACTAGTTATTTTAAGTAATATTGGATGTGCTCTAAAATGTGGAACAAAAATGAAGGTTTGAAGAGCATTGAATAATTTTTCAACTTTTTCCATGCTTTGGGAAGCTCATTTGTCTTCTCGTACTCTTTTCTACAGCACGGTCCACAGGTCTATGGAACCCACCACTTTATAATGCTGTCTTCTGTTCTCACCCCCTCCAAATGTCATTATAGGTATTGGACTTAACTTATGAAATAGTTTTTTTTTCCTCAGTTTTAGTAACTTTTTTTCAATTAAATTTAATTTTATTTAATTTTTACTATACTGAATAATGTGTTGTAGTTTTGTAAATAATGTTATGTTCATGACACAACTAAGCAAATGGCGATTCATATTCACATCATCTATGACTTATTAACTCATTAATCTTTTTGCTAAATTCATCTTTGTTTCTTAGCAAATACACATGATAGTGTCTAGTGCAATCTCAATGGAAGTTATAATGTACTTCGTACCATTTCTTGTTTGTATAAATTTCAAGTCACAAATGTACCCGCAAGGGTTGACTGAATGGGTGGAGTTTGGACAGCCTTGCCATTGAACTTGGTTTCGAGTCTCCCCTATGGCCCTTGTTGGGGGCTATTTTAGCCTTTTTGTGGTTGGAGTTCTGCTCTCCATACGAGGGGAACGTTTAACGTACCATGGCAAGAAGGGGCATAACCTAGTTACAACCTTTTGTTAAACCAAAAAAAATTTTCCAAGTCACAAATGTCACTATGAATTAATTCGAAATGTTCAATACTTCTTTCACTAGAATGGAAAGGTGGTTTAATTCCGACTCCACATTAGTCACATATATTTTGAGTCAATATTCAATTTAGAGAATAAATTTAAGTTAATTAAGCTACACAAATATTATAATTAATATGTTCTAATTTACTATGTCATACATTTAAAAGCTCAAGCATATAAGCAGGATATGCGTTTTCATAGAAGTACAAACAATACTATTCTACAAGAATAAATGTAACTAAAAATAACTAATGTACTAAAACATGGTATAACATAATAGCAGAATGCTACGTAAACAATTAGACATTCATTCAATTTTTTTAAATTTTTAATTATATTCCACAAGAAAATTTCAAGGATTCCAAAAAATAACACTAGCTGCTCCATCGTGTAGAACATAACTCCAGAATATTTACTCACATAGGTCAATACTTCGCCTGCTTCCAAGCATACTGGTTTAAAATGTATGCAAAATGGAGCCCGAGAGTGGCCACGAACTCTTCCACATGTTACTAGGTGAGAGCAAGCTTTTGCAGAAAATGTCCCTAAATTACAATTCAGACCCTAAACAGATTTGAATTACAATATGTGCCCCAACAATTTTAGAAATTACACTATCTTTCTGTAATTACAGAAAAAAACATGTAATTAAAAAAGAGATAGTGTCCTCAACGACAATGTTCATTGTTCTTCCTTTTTATCCATCGGATGAAGTTTTGTCTCATGTCTCGATCGAATTAGAGACCAAAAAAATCCAAATAAGATATCAATGGGAAGATATTGAAAAACCAAATACAATAATATAGATTACATGTGTTGAAATATAATAAGGAGAGAAGGACTTATTCAACAAAGTTTTAGATTTCATAACTATGATTGCAATTTTCTTTCAAATCATAAAATCGCTATTACGAAACTTTGGAGGCACATTGGATAACAACATATTACAATTTCATATCATCTAACTGTCCTATAACAGAGATGCCATGAACACCTATATGGTGCTTTTTGTGCAAAATAGTTAAAATGCTCCAAAGATGGTTGTATTCTAAGCTTTTGCAAGAAAACAGGTATCACAATTGAAGAATAAATTCGGTGAGTACTAAAGTCGATTCCCTCAAGGACCAGGCCCAATATAGGCTACCAACACTTACAAAGCACTAATTTAACTTGAATTGAATAACAACTATGTAAATTGAACCTACGTAAAAGAGACCAAAAATTCCTTGTTGTTTGAGATTTGAGATCTTAATCAACTATTGAAAGCAATTAAAACTAAGTTAAAAATAATTAAGGGAATGTCTAGAATTCAATTGGTCAAATCACCCAATTTCTACAAATAATCAATGAGGTTTTATGACTCAAATCAAAGACCTCTCCATGCATCTTTGATTCTAAAGGTTTTGACTATAGAATTTAGGAATTCATTACCAATTGGTTGTAGAATTGGTTTTCTATTGAAGATCCATAAGTTCATGCCATCTATTTGTGCAAACTCAATATCAATTCCAAGATTGTGCGTTGAGGTTACAAACTTAGTCAAGAACCTAGGTTTTTTTAAGGATCTAAGAATCAATTGATAATAATTAAAGAAATTGGAATTTAAGCTTTGAAATTCTAATTACCTCCATTGAAAACATGAAGATCTTGAGTGATCTTCTCAATTGAACCCAAGAAATAGCTTAGCTACTCATCACCATTGCAAAATGCTAGAGAAATTGAAAAGAAATTAAAGAATTCAAAGCAATTTGTATTGAATCTGTTAATTACAAAGCATAAACCAACGATTTCTCTACCTAAAACTACTCCTACGACAATGAAAATGAAGAATTACAATGATATCTTGAGTTTCTCATCTAAAACTACTCCTATAAATCCTAAAAACTCTAAAAATAAGATGAGATCCCCAATTTTTGGCCAAAAATTGTCTTAAATAGGCTGAAAAATAATAGAGCAACGTGAACTATTAGCTAGGCCTTGCGAAGCTAATTTAAACGGTAAAAACTAGCCTTTAAAGTTTGACGAGCATTCGCACAGTTTGAATGGCCTTTTGAACTCTTTAATGAGTGTTCGAACAGTCAATTTGGAAAGCTATCAAAAAGTTACACGAAAAATATATGTCATGGACGCCGGTAGCACTTTTGGTTGAAAATATATGACTTTTCAAAGTTTCAGCTTTATGTGATTTAACAGCTTATACTATAGCTTCAGCAACTTGTAATCTGACAGCATGTTCTTGAAAACTCATTCTCCCTTTATCCAAAATACACACAAAAACATCTAATTTAAGCTTAAAACCTATACAAAGCAAAATAAAATTAGTTAATACTAAAATCTAACTAAAGAGACATATAAACTCCTAAACTTAGGCTACTAAAGCACAAATTAAGGCATTGTAATTGAACTTTTGGAGTGCAATCACACTCTTAGACTTTTTTTTCGCTAGTCCCTAGTAAAATACTAAAAATTAAAAAATAATATCCACTTTCATAGAATTTACGAATGCATTTAGCTTATACACCAAGAATTTAAACCCCTAGGTTATTTCTAGTGGCCGAGTGGTGTCTCGTGAGGGTTTACAATGATGATACCCACAAATATCTATCCGTGGCTTGCAATCAAAGATTCATGAAGACAAATAGAGTATGCATAGACTTGTTCAAGCTAATCCTCAATTCACCCTATCTACTAATAAAAAGCAAAAGTAACTCATAAAGCAACATAAGAGAGCTTCAAGTGAGCGTGTGATGAAACAATGCATATAACATAAGCATAACACACACAATCACATCTTTTAAGCCTCAATTCAAATCCCCACCGGTCATACACTCACAAAAAAAATAGGCACAAGGTACTCATAATGAAAAACTAATAGTAAGAGTAAATGTAGGGATACACAAAAGAGCAGTCCAATTACAAAAACCGAAAGAATGAAAGTGTATCCGACTTAATATAGCTTCATGAAAGAATATCTATAATTAAGCACCAATCAAAGTAATTGACAAAGAATGGCTTATACTCCAATGAATTCTCAAATCACATAAACACTTCGAATCAACTGTGACTTTCTAAGGTTATAATTTTGCCAAGAGGTATAAGGTAAGGAAAGGGAAGGATAAAAAGCTCAAAACATGTATGATCAAGGCATGTAATGATCAATAAGAATACACTTTCAAATTTTCAACTTCATTAGATGTTGCTCTTTTCTTTTCTTCTTTCATGGCTTTTCTTTTCAAACATCCAACCTCTTTCTTCCTCTTTTTTTTTTTCTTCTTCTCCTTGTACTTCCCTTACTTTTAGTTCCTCTGTTAACTTTTGTCTTTTTCTTTTTTCACATTGCAAACATATCACCCTTTTGTCGCGTCCCAATTTTTTGCACCCAAAAAAGACAAGTGAGTAAAACATAGTGCTCTCTCGTTAGAACTCATCCTCCTAGAAGAATGAGTGCGACTAAGTTTGAATTAAAAATTAATTTTGGTTAAGGGCTTTTGAAAAAAGTTTGGAGTCGCCACCTAACTTGACTAAGGTGAGTTAGGTCACCTAAAACTAAGCACAATCCGAAGATTATACTTAGGGTTTCTTAAAAGGTTTTGAAAATGTTTTGAAAACTTCCTCAAGAGAGGGTTTTTAAAAAAATAGATTGTTTGGCAACCTTTGAAAATATTTAAGCCCTTTTTTTTTAAAAAAAAATAACTCCATCTTGGTCTTTGAAAACATTGATCCTAAGTTTGGGGGTTAGTTACTTGTAGGGAAGACGCACTAAGCCATTATCTTACCCTGCTCTTGCGGTACCTACATGTCTAGGTTCACCCATTAGAGTTTTTGATTAATAAATGTCCAAAAACTATCCACTTTAGAAAAGAACATCGAAAAGAAGTTTGACATGACTTATGATATGCAAGTTCAAGAATTAAAACTTAATTTTGAAAAGAGATTTGAAAAGAACATTTGATTTGATTTTGGAAATAGATTTTGAAAAGATAGATTTAATTTTGAAAGAAAGAAAATTTTTAGAAATTGGAAATAGAGGTTTGAAAATATATTTTTGAATTAGAAACTTGAAAGAGATTATGGAACTAGAAGTTTGAGAATAGTTATGGAATTGAAAACTTGAAAAAGGTTGTGAAATTAGAATCTTGAAAAAGGTTGTGGAATTGGAGATTTAAAAAAAGTTATGACCCCACCCATGAGGGTTACCTATGTATCCCTTTTGAGAAATCAGGTTAGTCGTAGTTCAGACAAAAGTCTGATAGAAAATTTGATTTGAAAAGAGCTTGATTTGGAACTTGGATTTGAACACTGAAAATAGAACTTTAATTTCAAATCGACTTGAAAGATTTTGAAAAGATTGGACTTTGATTTGGAAAGATAGAACTTAGATGAATAATTTGGACTTATTTTGGAAAGATTGACATTTAGGAAACCTATAATTAGGAAACATAGGATTTAAGAAAGACTTGAGATTAAGAAGGATTTGATTGGAAAGTTTGATTTAGAAAACATGGAGAGTTGGAATCTAGGAAAGATTGAATTTAGAAAATCTTGAAATTAAGAAAGTTTTCAAAATAGGAAAGTTCCGTTTTAGGAAAGTTTCATTTTAAGAAAGGTTTTGAAATTGGAAAGGTTTTGAATTTAGAAAGTTCCAACTTAAGAAAGAGTTAATTTTTGAAAAGATTAGAATTAGGAAAAGTTTGATTTAAGAAATATTTTGAATTTAGAAAGTTTAGGATTTTGGAAAGATTTGGAATGGAAAGTTTGAAATTAGGAAAGGTTTGAAAGTTTGAGTTTTAGAAACACTTGAAGTTTAGGAAAGATTTGAGTTTAAGAAAGATTGAAAAATTTAGAATTTGGAAAGTTGAAATTTGGAAAGGTATGGAATTAGGAAGGGTGGGAATAGGAAAGACTTGGATTAGGAAATATTTGGATTTAGGAAAGATTTTATTTCTATTTCCTAAAATAAAATATTGGATTGTGTTTCTTCAAAAGAGATGATTTTATTTTATTTCCAAAAACGGAGGATTGAATCTAGTTTCTTAAGTAGGGAGATTGGAATTAGTTTCCTAAAACGGAGGATTTGATTTGATATGAAATTGGAAAGATAAAGTTTTAGAAATCCTCACTTTTGGGGTAGAAAATAAGATTTGAGAATATATAATTTTGATGTACAAAATAGGATTAGGAAACCTAAAATTTGAGGCCAAGATAGGAAATTAGAAATTACGTTTTTGGAAAGAAAATTAGGGTTTCCTAACCATGGCTCTAGGGTTTAATTTAGACTCCAAGAAAAGAGATTTTGGAAAGTAGAACTCTTGGAAAGAAAGATTTTTGGAATGAGATCTTAAAAAGGAATTTTTAGAAAGTAAACTTGAAAAGAGAGTTTTTGGAAAGGGATTTTTTGGAAATAATTTTTAGGAAGGAAACTTAAGAAGCATTTTTAGAAAGTGAATTTTGAAGAGAGCTTTTTGGAAAGGAGTTTTTAAAAAAAGAAGTTTTGGAGAATAGATTTTTTAAGGCAATTTTTAAGAAGCAATTTTGGAAACTAAATTGGAGAGAGTTTTTAGTAAGTATGTTAGAAAAGAGATTTTGGAAAGGATTTAAAAGGAGGTTTTGGAAGGTAAGTTTGAAAAATAATTTGGAAAGGGATTTGAATATGGACTTTTACAAGTCTAAAAAATATTCCACTTTCCTAAAACTATTCTAACCATAAGAGAGCTAGAACCATTCTAGGATTGTGATTTTTGAAAATAATAAGGATTTGAAAATATGGACCATGAAGGTCCTTTTAAATGTAACACTTTCCTAAAGCAATCCTAACCATGGAAAGGCTAAATCACCTTAGGATTGTGATTTTAAAAATAATAAGGAAAAAGAAGATTTAATGCAAGTTTGAAAATAACTTTTGATGCAGTTTTTGAAAACAAGTTTGAAAATGAATTTTGGAAGGATGCATGACCATGATATCCACAATGCAAGTTGGAGTCGTGAACATACAAAGTTAAAGGCTTCACCACATAATTAAGGGGCCCGAACCCACGTGGTCTCCGATTAGACTAAGAGAAAGCCCCCAACACGATAACTTTCAATAGCCTAATCCTACACTTGAACCGGGGAGTCCCTTGTTTTAAGCATGCAAGAAAAGGGAGAAAGAAGATGGGGGATTAAAATAGAAGGAAACCCAAGTGGGTTAGGAGAGATAAGAGAGGGGGTGGGGGGAGGGGAGATTGTGTAAACATAAATAGGAAGCCCACCTTGTGTCTTCTTTTATTTGCTTTGTTATGCTCGCTTTCTTTACTTCAATCTTTGCTTTGCTTTGCGTCGGTCTTCGAGAGCTTGCTTTAATTTTCGAGAGCCTCGGAATTATAGCACTTCAAGTCTTCAATGGAGGCTTTGAAAGCTATTATATGTATTTATGCTAGGGTTAAAGTGTATGAAGGCTAGGGTTTATATATGGAGGCTAGGGTTTGGAAAACCTAAAGAAAACTAGGGTTTAGAAGGACTTCGAGCTCTGTATATCGAAGAGGAGGGTTTTGAGACTATTTTTGTGGACCCTTTTCATGTTGGAGGAGACTCTGTATTTATAGATAGAAGATTGCACTGGCACCTACTACAGTGGCACTAGACCAAATTTTGGCTTGGCACCACTATTAGTGGCACCAGCCACTTAAGAAAGTTTTAAGGTTGGCAAGCAATGTATCTTCAGAAGATTTGGGTGCCTGTACTAATGACTGCCATGCAATTTTTAGCCTAGCTTCACTAGAAGTGACTCCGAAAAGACCGAGCATTATTTAAAGGACTGGGAGTGGCCTGGAGGATCGAAAAGGGACAGAAACCCTTATAATAGTGTCTCGGAGGTAATAGACTTTAAGAATGATGACAAGATGTGTTGGAAGGGTTGATTGGGCCATTAAGGGCAAAACGGTCAATCAGACCGGAAGACTATCGGGACAGACTCAGAATATCTCGAAAGAAGACTTGAGGTTTGAAAACATTACCTAGAATATCCCAGGAGGTTACTAGTTTGATACGCAAAGCCGGTGTGGTTTAAAAAAGCGACCAACCTGCCAAGGGCAAAATGGTCATTTTGTGTCAGGTTTTTTGCCAAAACTGACTCAGAATGATCTGGAAGAGTAATGGAATGCTAGGAATGCTATCAAAAGTATCCTCGAGAGGTTATCAATTTAATACCCAGAGCCGGTATGGCTCCTAGGGCGCTCGGATGCCTCGGGGTAAAATGGTCATCTTAACTAAAGGGTCTCGGAATTGACTTGAAATTGACTTGAAGGCACTTAATCATGCCAAATTGTCTTTAGGACAATCTTGGAAGGGTGGACTTACCATTCTAAGGACTTAGGTACTTTCTCAAGCAACGTGCCGAAAAATGGCCCTAAGGGCAATTTGGTCATTTTTCATCACAGTGGGCTAGCAAGCACTGGTGTTGACCCGGGTTTTGAGTGTTTCCATCACTCTGACGGCGGTCCTATGACATAAGGGTTTGTTGGCAATTTCCTATATCGACCTGTTTACGAGTGTTTCCGCCACTTTGACGGTTGCGATGTTTACAAGTATTTTCATTGCTCTAATAGGTCGCGATCGTTCCAGAGACTATCTGATCTTGGAAAGCTGTTAGGTGGACTTATCGCCTGAGGAATCAACTTTCTCGAAAGGCATGTCGAAACGAACATTTCTTCATTGGCGGGCTAACAGGCACCAAAGGTGGACCGTTCTACCATCTCGGAGACTTGGGATTTCATCCCGCTCGTAAGTTTAAAGGGAATGACCGTTCCGAAGATTTTTCTTAGAAGACGTGAGGACAGGATGGACTTACCACCTTGAGAATCAACTTTCTCGAAAGGCGTGCCGAATTTAATTGGAATTAGAATTAGAGTTGAAATTGGATTTGAGATTAAATGGGGACTTACCGTCTTCGAAAAGACATGCCCACTAGAATTAGACCAAATAATGCCCCCAAGGGCATTTTGGTTATTTTGCCTCTATTTTGACCCGGTCGGCCCGCAAAGCAATTGATTGACTGAATTAGGTTTGAAAAACTGATTTAAATTAGAATATGTCCATATTGACTTGAACTCATGTCTAGACGGACTAGAGACTACCGAGAGAGCAAAAATGGGGTGCTTACACCTTTCCTTTCACTTTACAAATGAACTTCTCACAAGTGAGAGTACTTGTGTTTCTCAATCATGGGATATATTTCAACAATGATTCACTTTAGCAAAGGATTGCATAAAGAACATGGTTAAAAATGGGTCCAAATAGAATGAAAATGATAAGAAAATTGATGGCTCAAATAGTGAAAGATGGCCTAGAATCATATCTGAAGTATATAAAAGAATAACTTAAAAGAGCATAAGTGTCAACATCTTCATTCGATATCTAACATATGAAAAAAAAAAAAAAAAAGCATAATAAAGCTATTGAAAAGAGTGGAAGATGAACAACTTAACCTTGAATTAATATATATACTCCGAAAAGCAAAAATAGCTCTAAAGCTTACAAGGTAAATATCCACTTATGTAAGAATGAGAATGCATAAGGTAACAACACATGATGTTATATAACATGATTGTACACAAAGGTGTAATCCCCTTACTTATGTGTTTATGATGCAGTCTCACAATGCATTAGGATTAAAGGGTAAATTAACAATTAAGCTCAAGTTGCAGTACATGCACAACACTAAACGTCCTCAAATCTAAGATTGCATTTCACAAATATAGTTATTGTTCTCAAAGAATAGTTCTCAACACATCCACTGAGAATAATAAAAGGCCAAGCATAATAAGCACAGGAGAATGCACTAAAGACATAAACTAAGATACCAAAACCATAAGGTGCTCAAATCTCTATCAAAGATCTCAAGTGATTAAAAGATACCCATGAATGCAACACCTAAGATTAATCAATTAGCCACAAAGAAATTTGAACTAAAACACAAGATATAAGTACAATGAAGCTCAAAATTTTTCAAGAAAACACGAAAACAAAACACAACACACAAAACTAAACTACTATACCACTACTTCTCCCACCCCCCACCCCCCCTAACTAAAAAATAATACAATGTTCTCAATGCATAAAAAAAACAAAAAAAATTAAGGAACATGGGAAAGGAGGAAGAACTGGGTGTCGAAACACCTCCGCCAACTAGGGGAAAACTCTATAAAACTAAAAACCTTAAAAAGAAAGAAAAATCTCTTAGCTACTCCTACTACTACACAAAATTGGAGAGGAAGTCACCCAATACTACAGAGTGAAAATTTGCTATCATCCCATAAGTCCACTCTTGAAACTTATAAAGAGTTCAAATAATTAAAAGAATAGACAATTTCAACATCTTTGTTGAACTTAAGGATATAACATTGAAGCACACAAGGGTCAAAAGTATCATAGAATGTAGATAAGATAAATTGATTTGCCACAAAGGTGCCTATCAAATTCATTCCATGAATCTCTTTATCCTCCTCTTTCTCTAGTTGTTCACCAATATGAAGGATATTCAGTTCTAATGTTGGGGCATGAAGCTCGAAATGTTCCTGTATACTAGGACTAGATGCTAAAGGCTTAAAGGTAGGGGCCTCATGACCCATAGACATGATTGAAATAACCTCTAGACTATCAGAATCCTCTTTTACTTGTGCATTCCCAACATCTAAAAGCCCAAAATCCTCACTAAGCGTAAGAATTCTCTCTAGAGGGTTCGTTGTATGATCCTTCTCACTTTCGACCTTCTTTGGCTCCTCTTTTCTCTCACTAATCTCATCATTACCCTTTTCCTCACTCTTTTCTTCTCCCCCATCCTCACTCTCTTCTTGCTTAGAGTCTTCAATCTCAGACACCTCTCTCTCAAGTAATTCATCCCTATTTTCATCTTCAATAACTTCCTCACCCACCTTAAGAGTTTTTTCCCTAGACTCACACTATTGGGGAATGATGGTTTGATAGATGATGTTCTCATTCCTAAGGTTAGTGCTTGCTCGATGAAATTGACTTGCTCTTAGTTGGGGTAAAAATCATAATAGGTTTCACTTAAACTCTCTTAGTTGGTGGTCGTCTCTTGGACATTAGAGGCTTCCAATAATAAGGTCATTTGACATTTT
This sequence comes from Euryodendron excelsum, assembly GCA_033060915.1. Classification (NCBI taxonomy): domain Eukaryota; kingdom Viridiplantae; phylum Streptophyta; class Magnoliopsida; order Ericales; family Pentaphylacaceae; genus Euryodendron; species Euryodendron excelsum. The sequence goes on along the minus strand of CM065387.1, from coordinate 36,895,403 downwards.
TTGTAGGCTAACATGCTTGTTGTCCGTTCTAGATAAGCTAGTTGGGGATCCTCCTTAAGAGACTCATTAGGTGAAGATAGATACACAATGGCTATTGGTAGTGATAAATCGGTGGTGATGCTTGATAGTGTTCAAGTGGCTCTTGATAGGATTGTGGTGTGGTAGATAGTGAGGTGAAAAAGTTCCCTCATGCCCCTTAACAAGATTAAATTCATCATACCACACCGGATTGTACGTTGGTGGAAAAGGATCTCATTTATCACTAGCTTGAAGGCAATCCCTAAGAGATGGGGAAGATGATGTTTGCATTCTAATCTCATGAGCTCGAATGTGGTCTCTAAGAGACTGATAAGAAGGTGCTTCCAAACTACCATAACCATGGACACTCCTACTACCAACATTCTCAACCCATGGAGAAAAGTGTTCCATTGTGCCTATGTCGTGGTATAAAGATGATGATATGTACGAAACTATCCAATGCACACGCGAATTTGGCAATCCGTACCTCAACAAGTCAATTCACAATTCCCTTTCACTAATTTGTCTTCTGAACCCTCCAATATCCATGTAAATGTACCACCAATTCACAATTCACAATCCAATTCAATTCCCAACCAACACTTCTAGTCTCCTTATGCAAAAATAATACCATCATTAAGCAAATAGCAGACAATTCTACCCACTAATTGATTAAGCTAAGCAAATAAAAATTCTACCCTACACAAACAAACAATCCTAAAATAAAGAGGAAAATCAAAAAGTAAAATCTAATATGCTATTCACATAAAGGGCAGAACGAAACTACCCACGATCTTAGCTGAAGTTTCCTCCATCGTGGTGGATAAATGAAGATCCAATCCACTAGTTGCTCTTCAACACAAAGTCCTTTAGTGCTTGCTTTATGCCTTTGGTCCTGATAACGGCTCCAAAACTTGAATCACTCCAAAGATGATAGTATTTTAGGCTCCTACAATAGAACGGGGGTTGCGATTGAAGTATAAATCTGGTAAGTACAAGAGTCGATTTCCTCAAGGATCAAGCCCAATGTAGATTACTAACTCTTACAAAGCACTAATTTAACTTTAATTGAACAATAATTGTGTAAATTGAGTGATCTTCTCAATTAAACCCAATAAATAGCTTAACTACTCATCACCACTGCAAAATACTAGAGAAATTGAAGAATTCAAAGCAATTTATATTGAAATCTAGCTATTGCAAAGCATAAACCAATGATTTCTCTCTCTAAAACTAATCCTACAATAATGAAAATGAAGAATTACAATGATATCTAGCATTTCTCTCTCTAAAACTACTCCTAAAAACCCTAAACCCTCTAAAAATAAGGTGAGATCCCCAATTTTGGCCAAAAATGGCCTTAAATAAGTTGAAAATTAACAGAGCAGTGCGAACCTTTAGCTAGGGGTTTGAATGCCTAGCTAACACCTTGTGATGCTGATTCAAACGATAAAACTAGCCTCTAAAGTTTGAAGAGCATTCGTACGGTTCAAACGGCCGTTCAAACTCTTTAATAAGCGTTTGAATGGTCTATTTGGGAAGTGGACAAAAATTTACATGAAAAGCATATATTATGGACCCTAGTAGTGCTTCTAGTTTGAGAGATATGGCCTTACAAAGTTTTAGCTATGCGTGTTTCAGCAGCTTGTACTATGACAGCATCTTCTTGAAAACTCATTCTTCCTTCATCTGAAATGCGCTCGAAAACATCCAATTTAAACTCATAACCTAAACAAAGCAAAATAAACTTAGTTAATACTAAAATCTAACTAAAGAGGCATATAAACTCCTAAACTAAGGCTAACAAAGCACAAATTAAGGCATTGTAATTGCAATTTTGGAGTGTAATCAACAGTGCAAATTATACATTCTTAAATATCTAAGACACACATGCAGACATAAGATAGAATTCTACCTTAAGATTGTTATCAACTGTGTGTGTACTTATGTGTTGTTATGAAAAGAAACTTAGGATGCAAACTTATAAAATGTAAAAATTCAACATGCAAACTTACAGAATGACGAATTTCATAATAGCAAAAATAATAAAGACTAGTGTTTGACACTATATCCTTAATGTAAGTATCCCATTTTTACCCGATCAACAATTCTTAGTTAAAATAGTTAAAATGCCTCCTTGGCATTCCCTTCCATTGCAGGTAGTTTTCTAGGATCAAGCGGTCTCCAAAAAAAATTGCCAACACCTTCGGAGTGACGGAAACACTTACAAACCTTAAACAATTCACTTTTGACACTTGCTAGCCTGTTGATATAGAATGTCTATTATGCCCCTTGGCATCAGACAACTTCCCAAGATTAAGCAATCTTCAAAACCAATCACCAAAATCACTAGAGTGACGAAAGCACTCACAAACTATCAAGCTGTCAGAAGCACACTTGAGATTAAGTGAAAAGGAGGTTGGCAAAAGGTTTCAGCTAAAGAATGAGCTGTGGAAGATAAGCAAGCTAGAGGAGGCAGAAGCAAGGCAAGAATCAAGGGCCTTATGGCTAAAAAAAAAAGTGATAAGAACTCCTCCTTTTTTCATAGTTTTATGAAAAGAGGATTTCAAAAAAATTATATAGGTCAATTGTATGCAAATGGTAGAATTATTAGTGAGACAAATCAGGTAAAGGAGGAAGCAATAAGGCTATTCATAGATTATTTCTCTGAAAAGGTGCATGAAAGGCCTAAATTATTAGGTCCCTTCCTCTAAAACTGAAGGAGGAGAGTAGCTCAAGGATGGAAGATACTTTCTCTGATATGGAGGTATAGCAAGCTATAAAAGAATGTAATGGCTCAAAGGCACCTGGGCCAAATGGATTCAACTTCAATTTTTTACAGTGTTTCTAGCCAATCATGAAGGGGGAGATAATGAGATTTATGTTAGAGTTTCAAGCTAGTGGGAAACTAGTAAAGGGTCTAAACTCCTCATCACTGATTCTGATTCCAAAAGAATTCCCAGATAACCTCTTGAATTACAGGCCAATAAATCTTATAACTTCTGGATACAAAATCCTAGCAAAAACTTTAGGTAGAAGGCTGAAGTCAGTAATCAAGGAAATTATCAGTGAGAAACAAACTGCATTCGTTAAAGATAGGCAGATATTGGATGGAATCTTCATCGCAAATGAGGTTATTGGCTATTGGAAGAAGAGGGGGAAGGCTGGAATTGTACTAAAATTAGATTTCGAAAAAGCTTTTGACTCAATTTGCTTTATCTTGCTGATATGATGAAAGGTTTGGATTTTGGTTCAAAATGGTCCAGTTGGATATTGGAATGCTTAGCATCAAAGTCTATGTCAGTCCTTATAAATGGATCAGCATCCCATGAATTTAAGGCAAAAAAGGCTTCAGGTAAGGGGATCTGATCTCGCCTTTTCTATTTATAATAGCAACTGGGGGCCTCAACATTTTGATTCAAAGAGCAAAAGACCAAGGGGACATATCAGGTGTTGTAATTCGAGGTAACAAAACTACAATCTTAGTATCTCATTTAAAGTTTGCTGATGACACTATGTCATTTTGCAAGGTTGATTTGAATGAACTGTATGCTTGGAAGAGAATCTTAAAATGTTTTGAATTTGTATCTAGGCTTAGAATCAATTACAGCAAGAGTTTAGCATGTGGGGTGGGGGTAGGTGCAGTTTTTCTAAACGAAGTGGCATGCCTATTCAACTACGAAAGTGCTACACTTCCATTGAATTACCTGGGTTTACAGATAGGAGCAAATCCTAGATTGGCAAAAACATGGGATACGATTATTGAAGTAAGCAAGAAGAGGCTATCTGCATGGAATAGAATGCAGGTCTCAATGGGGGACAAGATAACTTTGATTAAAGCAACATTAGCAAGTTTACGTCTTTATTATCTTTCACTGTACAAGATGCCACAAAAAGTGTGTAGTGAGCTAGAAAGGCTCCAGAGAAGATTTTTATGGGGTGACTCTGAGGAAAGAAGGAAAATGAGATGTGTTCAATGGAGGAAAATAACTTTAAGTCAGAAAATACGGTGGCCTAGGCATTCCATCTTTAAAGGTAAGAAATTTCTCTTTATTAGCCAAGGGGTGGTGGAGATTTGGAATAGAAAAACAGGCTTTCTAGAGAAAGATAGTGTGTGCAAAATATGTGTTAAACCCAAGTGGTTTGGGTCCAGATGCAGCAGTTCAGTGCAGGTATTCAATGTTATGGTCAAATATACTATTAGTGGGAAGTGACAAGGATCTTGAACCTAAATCTCTACGAACCTAAATCTTGAACTAGGATCAGGAGAATCAACAAGGTTCTGGAATGATAAGTGGATAGTAAATGAGCCACTGAAGCTCACCTTTCCGAGGCTATTTGCCATATCCAATCAGAAAGAAGCTATCGTGGCCTCTTGTTACAGCTCAGAGGGTAACTCATGGGATTTATCGTTTAGAAGGTTTCTCTTCCAATGGGAATTTGATATATTAGAGGCGCTATTGTTGTCTTTGTAAAATTCAACCTTGGACCCTCTTTCCAAAGATAGATTACATGGAAAGCAGACAAGGAAAACATGTTCTTATGTTAATCCTTCTACAGGGGATTCAAAGAAGGTATGGGTATTTTGCAAAGAGGCAGAATCTCTGGATCACCTATTTCTACATTGTCCTTTCTCTTAGAATGTATGGTCGGCTATTATGAAATGGTGGGGTTTGCAGTGGGTATGCCCAGTAAGTTTTGGAAAACACATTGAGTGGTGCTTCGAACTGAAGAATAAGAAGTTAATGAAAGATGATATGGCATCTGTTTGTGGTAGTGATTTGGACGATATGGTTGTCGAGAGACGATATCATGTTCAATCAAAACCAAGATGCATTTGAAGAAATTGTAGAAGGTATCAAGCTATCCACTGCTTTGTGGATTAAAACAGAGGCGAAAAGGGCTTTATTTCAGTATTTCTGATATTGTATTTGCATTAGATAGGATAAGGTCCTAGGTAGTTAGTTGTTGATTGGTTTCTAGCCAATCATGCTCTTGCCTTTGGTGCAGTTGTGTATCTCATAGGCAGGAGGCTGGTGGTTCCCTTTTCTATCCAGCGTTTTTGCTGGTTTAGCCTTGGGCTTCCCTCTTCTTTATGTTTTTTGCTAATGATATCATTTTTTTGCTCTTCAAAAGAAAAAATTTACTGACTATATAAAGTAATAAACTATAATTCATGTTATCTATAATTCAACCTCTTATCATCAAACTAATTGTTTGTCAAGTCAAAAATAGCAGGAATCTAAAATGATTACTGACAACGATTAAACGTATCATGTCGCTGAAATAGCCTCGCAAGCTAAGGCTGCAAAGATGGGGAGGTTAAGCTCCGCCCTGCTTCTTGTTACCTCCTTCGCTGTGCTCGTTTCCCTATACAAAATAATGGTGGCTGTAATTTCGCTGATTTAGGATTATTCAAGTTGTCGTCATTTTCTTCTAGGACGTAATTTAGCATATGGAATCTTCATGTTTATACTCAACTTGGTGGGATTAATTTATGTAACATGAAAAGTCAGGCTCCTACTACCAATCTATCTGACGATATTGCTTGTACTTATCATATTGATGGCTGTCATTACAACCGGGGGGTTCATTATCTTCAAAACAACCAACAAAGTTAAGAACGAGAAGAATACAAAAAAATTTTGTGCTCGAAAAGTGCTCACCATGGCTACAGAGTTATTTAGTGAATGAGAAAAGCTGGAGTGCTTTCGAGAAGGTTGCTAATTACTTTCGGAAATAATAATCTCTAAGCCCAAACTGATAGTTGATTAGTTAAATTTAGTTGTTAATTTAGTTTTTTAAATCCCAAAATATATTAAACCCCATTTGTGCACTTTCGCAAGAATTGAAGCTTAAAACAAGGCAAATGGGCAAAAAATAGGAAGACTTTTCGATCGGGCCAATATACCAATCGATCGGCCGATCGAACAGTCCTTCGAAGGTTCGATCGGCCAATTGATCATAGCACTTCCCGTTCAATCGGCAACATCGCAAAGAGCTCTGTTTGGCCTTCTGTAGCAAACTATAGAGGGGGCATTTTTGCGTTCGATTGGCGACGTCAGAATGCCCTCGCACAGCGAACACAAAGCAAACTTCAGAGAGGGTCCTAATTCTTTTGATCGGGGGTTCGATCGCCATAGACATTTGATTGGCCATTCGATCGGTCTGTACACAATCTGATTCTTTGCAAAATATAAAACCTATGTGCAAGGACAAAAAGGGAGTTCGAGAATTTTTAGATCTAGACAGAGGGAAGCAGCTTTCAATGAACTTTTGGGAGATTTTGTAAGGCTTTAGTTAGGTTTTCATCAAAGCTTTGTCATTTTGTTATTTATTTCTCTTTGTATTGTTGTAAATGCATGCTTATGTATGAAGTTAATGTTTCTCTCACTTTCTTGTCATTTTTCCTTATTTTCTTAGCAACCAAATGCTAGTTTCTCTTTGTATAATGTTAGATTTACCTTCATTTATGCTTTTTATTATGGATTCTAGTAGTTAAACATCTCTTGGATGTAGTTGTGAAAATCTACCAAGAATCTGCAAGGGTTTAAAATGAGATGTATAAAGTTCAAAGCTATAACTCTAGATTTCTATGGTTTTATTTGATTGAGTGTGAGATTCATTAGAAAACTTAGATTCATAACCCTCTTGGTAATATTTATGCACAACTAAATATTTGGTATAGGTATTGCACATTTCTAAGGTTTGATTCTAGGGTCCTACTCATAGATTTCATCTTTACACTCAATCAAACATGATCCCAAGTATTTATGGTCAAAATCTTTCGAATCAAGAATCTAAGGTGCGATTCTTAATTTGAGTTATAAAACTCTCAATTGAAACCCTTGTTGTGAATTGGTGGATTAAATCAACCATGTCCAGACTTTTCCATAATTGCACATAAATTAGATTTTATTGCCTTCATTAGTTGTTAAGTACTTGCACTAGTCATAGAACAACCATCATTTCAAAACCAACAAGTTTTAAGTCTCTTTTATATCAGAAAAAGAAAAGATTCTCATTTGCAATTCATAACGATAAGTTCCCGTGCTAGCTGAGCGTTGTCTGCTATATTTGCAGAAGTTTCTTGGAAGAGAACGACACCGGATTTTCTGGTTTTTACTACATCGCAACCCCATATTCTTGCAGGGTAATTCCATTTGTGAAGAACATTTGGGAGCGAATCAAGTTTTGAATCGATCAGGCAACTTCACTGTTCGATCAGCCGTTCGATCGCTGGTGCTCCACTTTGATTGATACACGAGGCAATCGATTGTTTTAAGAACCGATCGATCGGTAAGGAGAGCTGCCTATATATACCCAAGAGTTCACTATTCATTTGCATTCAATCACGAGAGATAGAGAGTTTTTGAGAGCCTTTTCATATATCAGAGCAGCGAGGCCCTACCAGCTCACTTTGTTAGACCTTGCTTTATCTTTTCACGGTTTTCTTCGCTATGAGAGATATTCCTTCAACTGATCTTTGTTCATTCTTTCATTTCCAACTTTACTTAGCCTAATTAGAGGTAGATGGTTAAGACTAGGAGTATGGAGAGTACATTTGAGGAGGGGGCTTCTGAGACTCGAGCTAGGAGGCAGAGAGAAGGAGAGTATGATGCTACTCATTTCAGGAGTAGAGATCAGGAGTGAGAGTTCGGTCGGCTGTGGAGCAACTGTAAGGTGGTAGTGGAGAGGCATTGGGTTATGAGTCAGTTCGATAAGGAGCCATACCATTGGCTTAAGCCATTGACTAATCACCATTTGTTATGATTAGCTTCTTTTAGAGGCCAGTACTCTGCCACCCTCGTGGCAGAGTTCATGGCCAACATATCATCGGACTCCACCACTGGCGACTGACATATTATTCGCCCTTAGGTTTGGGGTAGAGATGTTGTTATCACCCCGAATTCCTTTGCTAAGCAGTTTGGTTTATCGAGAGTTGCACACCCTTAGTTCTCATATGACAGGAGCACTTGGCATCTCATAAGGAGATGTACGCAAGATTCTAGCACCGGGAAAAACCTAGACCTCATCTCAGGTCAGGATTAGGCAGATTGCCCCCAAATACCACCTGTTTTTCCTCTGGACGTGCTATTCGATTTTTCCACTAGGGAGGACAGTAGAATGTAGTAGGTTGTGGGGGCAATTGATGTGGGCTATTAGGACGGGCAAGACTATTGACTTGCCCCACTTCATATATATGGCACTGTGGACCGGGACCCAGGGTGCTACTTCCCAGTCCAGCATTCCCTTTGGTTGTTTTCTGATAGAGAGGATCAGGGCAACTGGGGTTAGCATAGCAGATGTTATCCTGCTATCCCCTACGACCGTCATAGATTGGGTGATAGAGAAAAGGGTGCCAGAGTAGTTGACAAAGAAGGGGGGAACAACAGCCAATTCAGTTCACTTGTCTTTTCAGTAGCCACCTTCTCAGACACAGGTTAAGACCCAGTCAGTAGAGCAGCAGTAGGATCAGCCGGGGCAGACGGCACAACCCCAATCTAAGGGTTAGGAGGTGCCATCTTAGGAGGCGATACTTCAGACTTTGGCAGCCATCCAAAAGCAACTGACTGCTCAGTAGGCAGAGCGTCGGCAATGGCAGAACGACATTGCGGCTAGACTAGATCTCCAGGACACTACCATTGCTGCGCTTCATACTCAGCTGATAGACATTCAACAACAGCAGCAGACAGAGTCCACTCGACTTCAGGAGATTATCTAACATCTTGGATAACCTCTTCCGGATGATGATAGGGACTTCTTTTCTGATCTCTAGTTGGATTAGATGCATTGTGCACTTTATAGCATTTCATTTCATTATATGATGTATCTAAATCTTTTTTTATTATAGTAGATGTATCTATTTTTGGGTTGTTTGTATAATGATCTTTGTTATTTTGGCTTACCTTTTTTGTATACATCTATTGTAATTTTTTTTTTTTTTTGTCTATCTCGGGTGTATTTTGGCATTTTAGTTACAAGTATAGTATTCGATTGATATTCATATCACATGTATTGTTCCGACTGAGGTAAGGGGTATTGTATGGTATCAATATCGCTCTTCACTATAAATTGACACTCTAGCCATGTATGTAGATTGTTGATGTCATTTCTCTTTGGATATTTTTGATAGAGGTGTCAAGGTTGTTTTAGACAGGAACCATACCATGGTTTTGATTAAATTTGAGTTGATGATTAATTCACCTTAGAGATTATGATGCATTGCAAGTTTTTGTCATAAAACCATTATAAGAGAGAGTTTACATTGTTGTACACTAGTATGTTATTTGATACTCTATGTTTCACTCTTATGCATACATGTCCTTATAAGGTGGAAATCTTTTTAATTTGTGAGCTTTAGAGCCTATTTATCGCCTTTGGAGAGTAATTTACATTTATTCATGGTTATTTTTGTTGATCTTCGTTCATTGAATAGTTTCATTATACTTGATTTCGGTTTACAAGTTTGAGTGTTAGATAGAGTTATTGACACCTTATACACTCTTGAAGTTTTGATTTGTTGTATTCTTCAGATTATAAAAACTTAGGTCATTTCATTCCATTGAGCCATTTCATGTGTATATTTTTTCTTCTCGATATTCATATACATGCACATAATGTAAAGTTGGAAGTTTATGGAGTTGAAGAGTAAAAAAAATAAAAGAAAGGGATGAAAAGGAGTCTAAAAATAAATAAAAAAATCAAATGCAAAAGAAGTGAGGTGAAGGAAGATGAAAATTTTCAAAAGTTAGAAGTTTGATAGTGAATGTCATTGATCATTATGTGTAATGCGCATGCATATGTTAAAATCTATTACCTCTTTCTATCCTCTTACATGGCTCTTCTTTCATTCACCATCCTTATGACCTTGATATCCGAAGATACATGAATCTTTAATTCAATTGTGTATAAGTCATCAATGCCAATTTTCTAACTTATGCTTAAGCTATAAATATTCTTTCATGAAGCTATGCTAAGTCGATACACTTACAATTTATTCGTTCTTAGTTTCAGAATTGCTCTACTTGCATGATTTATACATTTACTAGTTAAATGAGCTTTCCATTGAGAGACCATGAGTGTTCATATTCAAAGTTGAGTGTATACCTTGTGAGACTTAGATCGAAGTATCAAGGATATAATTGTGCGAATTATGAGACATTAGAGTCATATGTCATTGGTAGTACACATCAATGTGTTTTATTTCTTCCATGCTTTATGCCTTTTCCTTGCGATGGTTCACAACCTAGGTGGATTGAGACTTGACTTGAATAAGGTTAATACATGTCTTGTACATTTCTAAAATAGTAATCTCTAAGCCCAAACTGGCAGTTGATTTGTTAAATTTACAGTACAAGAAATTTGATATTTAGCAAGGAAAATATTAGTAAGAGAACCGAATTTCTCGCTAAAAGTACCCTTTTAGCGTGGAAAACCATGACTCCTCACTAAAGTCATCGAATGACCACATTTATCAACAAATCTCAAAATTCGTCGCTAAAACTCATCGCAAAATCCTTTGTGCGAAACATTTTTGGCAAGATATGTGGCAGGAGAGAGCATTTGCAACAAAAGGTAATATTCCTCGCCAATGGTGATTGACTTGAAAGAATATTAGCAAGGGGAAAAATGATTCCTGGCTAAAGGTTTCAAAGAAGATTTTTTGCGGCAAAAGAATATGGTTGCAAAAACATTTGATTACTTTTTAGTTTCAAATTTGTGTTCTTCTCTAATGCTAAAGGCCTAAAACCTTTGGCAAGGCACATTTTGCCTCACCAAATGCATAATATACCATCTTTAGCAAGGAAATAGTATATTCCTTGCTAAAAAAAAAAGCAATTATTTTATGTTATAGCGATGACAAAAAAAATTTCTTGCTAATGGTGGTCATAAAATAGCCGTTAGCATGGAAATTGTACATTCCTCACTAAATGAAGCTATCATAGCACAAAAAAAAAAAAAAAAAAAATTTACATAAGGGAATGGCCACAAGCCAATTACAAATTTATTTAAGAAAAATAGAAGGTAATAAGATCATACTCTAGGTAAGGATGGACAATGGTCCGATGGGCCATAGAGGCCCAAAATTAACTTCACTAGTTAACTTTATAAAAATAAATAAATAAAAAATCCGTTTAATCCAAAAAAAAATATATTGTACAAAAAAAAATTTTGAAGGCCCCACATTTTTTAAAACCTTATAGGCTATAGTTAAAGACTTATATAGTTTATACTTCTTTCAAAAAAAAAAAAAAAAAAAAGAACGACGTTCAAATGATAAAAATGCTGGTTAGAAAAAGAAGATCCAAAATTAACACACTAATTAATTTTAAAAGAAAAAAGCACATGTTTCACCAACAAACTAACAATGAACTAAAAATATAAAAAAATTCATTTAAAGTTATTGCTTTAGGCCTCAAGTCTCAGGACAACCCTTCTTGATTATTGGCTGGCTCAGTAGCTTAGCCCATGTCTGCTACCTAATTGGACAAAAATGATAGTTAAAAAAACTTTATATGTGATACGGACATAGATGTTCTATATGACTCATTTTTAGACATTATTTCTACTTAAAAAATATCAACATGGTACAAATAGTTTTTTTATAAAAAACAAATTCTGGCATACATAGTACTTCCTATACTTGAAGTGTGAGAAAAATAATAAAATAAATATACTTAGTTCACCTATTTTTTTAAATAAAAATTATTTTATCTTTTTTAATTAATATTTTCTATAAAATACAATGTTTTGATAATCGGACCGCATTGATCGACCTGTCTGTCAACTTGTCTAAGAAACAATATGGTCAAGCCCTTACAACCATACTAGCTTAAGAACATGCCTAAAAAGAAAAAATTGAAAAAAAAAATCAAGGTTGCACAGCCAAACTGTTTGAACCATTCACGGGTTTACTTGACCAACCGATTGAATAATTAGACTAGTGAAATTTGATGGAATTTGAATTTTAAAATGGAATTTGATATGTTTGGAATGAATGAAATTTAAAATAGGATTTGAAAAGGAAAACAAATCATCTTGAAATCCTTTGAAAAATGTTCAATTTCTTGGGAATTGGAATTAATAAAACATAACAAAATATAGTTACACATTACCCTCCCTCTTTTGTTAATAAGTTTCTTACTCATTAATCTGATAGAGGGCATCACTCTCTACAAAATAATTTTCTTTGCAATTACTCGTTAAACCAAGCAAAAAAGATGGAATGCTTCTTTTAATTCCAATTAATTATTGCCAAACACTAGAAGGGATTCTTAATCCTTTCCTTTGCCATTTTGAAATCCAATAACATAGGGGATTTGGTTCCAATTTACAGGAAGGGGTACTTTTTTTTATCTAGGGTTTTTCATTTAATTTCAGTCCCTCCTTCTCCGCCTTAAGGTTCTCTCTCTTTCTCTCTCTCTCTCTCTCTCTCTCTCTCTCTCTCTCTCTCCATTCGACTAAAGACCAATCGACTGCACACAGTAGCTAGCACTGTTCCCTTCACAATCCCGGATCCCCCACCTGCTGTCTCTGGCATCTAGCAACTGCATATCCAACCCCGATAGCCGCAAGTAAGTATTTTCATGATTTGAGATTGTGTATTCAGAAGTGTGCATCTTTTGAATATTAATTTTTACATACTATCCATGTAAGAGAATGAGCTTTCCAACCCGTGACAGTGAAAACCCTCCCTAATTAAATGAATGCAATGGAAGTGAAGGATTAAAGTTTAAGCTATCTTACAACAAAAGGGCCGCAAGTTTTGTTTCATTTTCCCCCTCTTTTCTTGGCTCATACCATGTACAAAATCTGACTATTCTATGAATATTATATGCCTACTGGTACTATATGTTTTTCCCCAGTTTTGCAGGGGTGGTGTGTACTGTGTAGTTTCATGATTGTGTAATTGTTCTTTGTGCTATTGTCGTTACCTTTGGTGGTGTCTGCAGCAGAAACACTAAATTCAATAGTGTTGTATTTCATTTATGGGATTCAGCAGAAACAGTAAATTTCAAGCCTTAACCAGAACACTCTTCGTTTTTGGGTTCTTACTGGAGCTACAGAACTCGGTTTCAGGTGTTTTTGGACTTTCTGGAAAGCTAAGACGTAGGCCTAATACTTTTATGAAGATTCCAAAACCCAGTTCAGCAGTTTTGAAGTTCAAACCTTAGAAGAAATGGAGAAGTCCGAATCTGTCCAGAAGTTTACTGCGGCGCAGACCCTGTTTCGTATTCAGCCTGTATCTGGAGTTCTAGAAGTCAGAATAAAGCAAGCCCAGGTGCGTTGGAAAACTGAGAACGAGATCTAAAACTTTTGTGAAGGGCCCAACTCCAAACTGTGTCGTTTTGTTGCCCTAAATCCAGCTGGAAGACGGGTAATAAAGTCAGCCAAGAATTCTGGATATCAGTTGCAGATATGGAGGAAATCTGTTTTAAAATGAAAAAGGAGAATCGGTTTTGGATGGATTGGATATCAGCAGCAGATTTGTGAGTGGGGTTTTTTTCCCACGAATGTAGGGGCTGTTATTTGAAAGCTTGAATGTCAATTCAAGATAGAGATTATTCAATTTCTGGTTTTGGAGGAGGACGGATTGGCATTGACATGAGCGCGATGGTAGGAATTTAGCAACAAAAATAACGAAATACAAAGAGTTGTTGGATCCAAGGAGAAGGTTTTGGACCTTCCTTCTACTCCCTAAAATGGAGCACACAAGGTAGGAGATCCTGATTCTAGAGTTGATGTTTGTCTCTCTTTGTGTGAATGACAGCGGAATCATGGTAAACTATAATTATTCGTGTTGAAGGAAAGAGTTTGTTCTCTCTTCATGCTGATACCACCATTATCACCATCTAATAGCACACCACCAATCAACACTTCCACCATTTCTTTTACCAGCTCTAGCATCATCACTCAATGTTTAAAACCATATTAATTCCTTATCCCTTTTCTACAAGTATTGGCCATTAGTACATGTGTTTGTCGTTCATAATTTTTGATGTAAGTACTACGGTTTGACAGGGAAGCTAGAATATGGAACAATTTGTTTGAGAGATAAAATGGCTGGAATAGAAAAATGTAGCATTGGAGCCATTGTTCTAATCGAGACACTTTTGGCTATCTTTCAAATTAGTGGCATGGTATGTGTTTCTTCATGATCTTATAGCACTTCATCCACATGTTTGTCCATTTTTGTTATGCTATCCTTGTCAGTACTGTTGTTTATGTTTAGAAGTACGCATGCACATAGGTGTAAATGTAGGCATGGGCTTCATGCATTATGTTACTTTTGTAGCTTGATTGGTCACCTAATTAGCATCATAGTGATAAACTTGTGATTTAGGGAATATTGTAGTTTAGAATTATTTAAAATGGTAAATAATTAGTTTCAAAGTGAGAAAACCAGTTAGATAAAGAAATGAATGTTTGTGGTAAAATTATTATAAAGAAGATATTATGATTGCATACTACAGTTATGCAGCCTAGTTCAGGCATATATTTGGGAAAGGATGCCCCGGGGTTTTTTTATAGGTAGTAAATCATAGTAGAAATAACATGGGACTCCTTATTATATGCAACGAGGTTAAATTTGTATCATGGAGCATGTTGGTTTGTTTAGGATTCTATTTTGACGATTTGAATACTTTGTTATGCATAACAAAAGTCAAATTATTCATTCTTAAATAGGCAGCTCAAATTCTAATATAAAGCCTCCACACTGGTCATCATGTTTTGTTTTATGTGCAGATAGTTGTTCGAGCGACGATAAGCAGCTTTGGTTGGACTAAGATCGATGGAGTTTTAGGAGTCAAAGTTTAAATGAATTTTTTTTTTTTTTTTTGATTGCTTATCTCTATTTGTGCTCCTTGGAGAGAATGGAGCATTACTTGTTTGTATTTTGAAGTCGTTGGAGGGAAAGCAATATTAGATGGGAAGAAGTTTAAATCTGAATTTCTTTCAATACTTTTTTTTCTATTTACTCACTCCTTAGGTCTTGTTTTTGTGGATTGGAACTTGTGATATTACATATATATGTAAACATCATTCATACTTTATGGGAGTCATCTTGCAGCTCGGTTATTTTTTTATTTTATTAATCATATGTGTGGAAGTTTAACCATGTTGTCAAAGTATAGGGAATATAAAATTTTGAAAAAATTACTAGCATGCTACTTTTAGTAAAGAAATAAATCATATTCCAAATATGAATGGTACATTTTTAGGAGAAAAAAAAAGGCTTTTACTGACAAATATAGTATGTTGTAAAGATGTATATTAGTTTTTCCAAATCTATTTTAGTGAGGAGATATATCGTTGCTAAATATGATATTTAGTAGCGAGAATACCTTGTCACTAAAATTTTTAACATTTTTGCAACAACATCCTCGTTGCTAAAGCTCAGTCTTTTAAACATATGAAAAATATTTTTAGCGAGGAAAAGAAGGCTTTTAGTGGCGAATTGTTTTACCCTTTAACAAGGGCATCATATTGTCAGAAAAGTAAAAAGTTTTGGTATCAAAGCGATTTTCTTGCTAAAAGTATACTTTTGGCAAGAAATTGAACGTTCATCGCAAATGATAATCTGAGATGACCCTTTAACGACAAAATGGCGATGAGTAAAAATCCTCACTAAAACTCTTTAGCAAGGAATATTTGACATTCAGTGAGGAATGCTTTCCTCACTAAAAGCCATATTTATTGTATTTTAGTTGTTAATTTTTAACTCCCAAAATATATTAAACCCCTTTTGTACACTTTTCGCAAGAATTGGAGCTTAAAACGAGGAAAACGAGTAAAAAAATAGGAAGACCATTCGATCGGGCCATCATACTGATCGATCAGCCGATCGAACCTTTGGATGATGTTTACTCACTCCTTAGCTAAACACCTCTTGGATGTGGTTGTGAAGATCTACCAAGGATCTTCAAAGGTTTAAAATGAGATGTATGAACTTCAAAGCTATAACTCTGGATTTTTATGGTTTATTTGATTGAGTGTGAGATTCATTGGAAAACTTAGATTCATAACCCCTCTTGGTAATATTTATATACAACTCAATATTTGGTTTAGGTATTGCATATTTCTAAGGTTCGATTATAGGGTCCTACTCATAGATTTCATCTTTACACTCAATCAAACATGAACCTGGGAATTTATGGTCAAAATCTTTCGAATCAAGAATCCAAGGTGCAATTCTTGATTTGACTTATAAAACTCTCAATTGAAAGCCTTGTTGTGAATTGGTGGATTGAATCAACCATGTCCAAACTTTTCCATAATTGCATATAAATTAGATTTTATCACCTTCATTCATTGTTAAGTACTTGCACTAGTCATAGAACAACAATCATCTAAAAACCAACAAGTTTTCTGTCTCTTTTACATCAGAAAAAAAAAAAAAAAAAAAGATTCTCATTTGCAATTCATAATGATAAGTTCCCATGCTAGTTGAGTGTTGTTTGCTATATTTGTAGAATTTTCTTGGGAGAGAACGACACCGGTTTTTTTGGTTTTTACTATATTGCGACCTCCATATTCTTGCGGGATAATTCCATTTGTGAAGCACATCTGAGAGCAAATCAGTTGCCAGTAAAGAAATTCCGTCTCCCTTTTAGGTTCTTTCCATCTCTCTATATATTAATTCTATGTACGTATAGATTTTTAAAATTATGAGTTAAATAATTGCCGTTTTAGTTTTTCATTCTCTATAAAAACTTTATTTGGGCAGCATTACTCTTCACCACCTTTTGTTTTAATTATTATGTTTTAAGTTTTCTTTGCACGTACTATATTGCAACATGATAATGTAAAATCAGATTATATTCAACAGCAACCAAATATGAAAAAAAAAAAAAAAAAAGCACTTAATTGTCATTTTAGTGAGAAATGGATAAGACCTATAATCTATTGTTTAAAAACTACTACATTTTCTTGAGTTAGGACCTTGAAAAGAGTTTTAAATTGTGAGGCATTGATATAATAGATTTTTGTTAGAACATTATACGTTATACATGTGCATGTTGAAGTTAAAAGTTCCAGACCCACCAAGTTCAGGCGTCCCATCTTCTCAAGCATAGGATGCGGTGGGATTGGAATAGTTTCCTAGTTTACCTATTACTTGCCGCATTTGATAAACCAATTTCATGGAGTTTAAATCCATAGATATTTCCACCTAGGTTTAGGAGTTGAATACCAGATTATTCATAACCTTCTAAACATGACAGGCTGATGGAGTGAATTTCACCTAACCGTTCAAAACCTCATTTGGATGAGCTGATTTGCATACATAAAATTTTAATGTGCATATGTGTACATATACATATGTCTGATCTGGGTTTTTAATGGATGGCCTAATAGAAACCTCAGTCTTAAAATCAAAGCAGCACCAAGTCTTGTAAGTCATATAACCTTTATGCTGTATTTTAAATCCGTAATTATTAAGAAAAAAGAAAAAGAAAAGAGAAATATGAGGGAAAAAGAACAAAATGAGAGGTTCTAAATCCTAACTTATTTATGTTATCTTTCCTTTCTTTTTCCCTCACCAAATTCCTGATCCCAACACATTAACTTGTATTGATTTTTTTCTTTGATCCTCTTGCCAGCATCATTTTTCTCATAGTTGTTTTTAAAATGAGTTGAGCTCCATAGTCGTATTAAGTGGCCTGTCATGCAAAGCTCTAAAAATCGAGTCCATACATAAGCATTGAAGAAACTTATTTGATCATGACAACAAAAAGAGTATACTTCATTCTAATTTGACCTTCTTCTTTCCTCTATGTTTTTCGTCTCCCAATTACCAGTTGCCTTGCTGTAACCCTCCTTTGTACTGCGGTTTTCAATCGGACAAGAATCAAAGCTGGGTGGCGCCGAAATCAGGCCTTACTTATCAGAATCACGACTGCGTTTCATGGACCAACTATAGCGAGAAACTGTGCTACAACTGCGACACCTGCAAGGCAGCATATATCGGGGATTTTCTTTTCCATTGGGACTACACGGGGAATCTTCCATACTTCATCTTCATCATCTTGCTTGGTTGCTTTGCTTTTAGAGATGACTATAAGAACAACTGTAGAAATGAAGGCAGTTGCTAAGACCAGTATAGATTCGTCAAAATTCTTGTTGGTATTTTCTGTCGTTTATTCCGTTTGAGGATTACGAATTGCTTGAGAAATTAAATGTTGAGATATGGAAGTTGTAAGTTGAGTGGTGGATGTATTTAGGATAAATTACACTCTGTGCTCTTGTACTTTACACCTAATCTCACTTTAGGCCCTACACTTTTTTTGTAGCAATTGGGTCCTCACACTTCCAAATTGCGGCAATGCCAACCCTAACCCAACTTCCATCAGTTTAATGGACGGTTTTTATGGGCAAAAATGTAAATTTCATTTCATCCCTCTCATATATATATATGGATTAATTACACTTTGCACCTTTGCACTTTACACCAAATTTCACTTTAAAATCTTCACTTTTAATTGTAAGAATTAATCACTTACACTTCTAATTTGTTTTAATATCAACCTTCTACTAATTTTTATTTAGAAAATAGACAAATTTAATTTATATGAGAAGCATGTTGTCTTTTTCAATGGGCAAAGATGTAAAATCATATTTTTTTCCTAATAATATATCAAAAATTTCTCTCAAATCACTTTAAAATTATAAGTGTAATTAACTTTGTGGTATATATAGTGTAATTAGGCTAGATGAAAATATTCCCAATTCAACTCATGTGCGATATATGTGAGTCTTTGAAATGGAAAAAGGGCAACTGAGTTGAATTGGGAGTGTTTTAATGTAGCCTAATTACACTATATACACCACAAAGTTTATTACACTTATAATTTTATAGTGATTTAAAAGGAATTTATGGTATATTATTAGGAAGAAATATGATTTTACATCTTTGCATATGAAAAAGAAAATGTTCCAATTAGCAGAATGTTGACATTGCAACAAATTAGAAGTTATAAGAGGTTGTTTGCTGATTTATTTCCCAAACTATTATCACTATCACTGAATCAACAAGAGTTGATCAGTGATGTGTTTTAGTCTGATGGATCTGTTACATGGAATTTGAGCTTCAAAAGGGATCTCAAAGCTTAGGAAAATGAGGATCTTAAAAATCTCATTAACATGCTCAATCTTTTTAACTTTGTGCCAAATAAAGGTGACTTCTTATCCTAGAATGCAAATCCATCCAAACTTTTCTCAGTAAGCTCCTTCTGCAATTTATTCCAAAACTCTATGGGTTCATCACTTCACTTTAATCTATTCTTATAGAAAATTGTTGCACCTCTTAAAGTTCAATGTTTGGATGGCTAGCTCTACCAAGGAAAATCTATACCATAAATCTGCTACAACACAAAGGTATTCTACCTAATGACTTAAGTGTAAAGTGTGCCTTTTGTAATGAAGAAGAGGAATCCTCTAATCATCTGCTATTAAGATGTAATATCACTTTGCTTATTTGGTCTTCCATCCTTAACTAGTGGGGATTGAGTGGTTCTCCCCTCCTACTTTGTTAGATCTAGCTTAATAGTGGTATGATACTAAGCTGCATGGTCTAGAAGTTGAAAAGATTTGTCTAATATTGGAATCTTAACTAAAAGATGATGTGCATATAAAGCCATGACTTGAAGGTGGGTTTGGGTCCCAAGGGGCACCCTAATTGTGGAATGGGGAGGACCTACCCAACCCATGGGTTGACCCACAAAACACAAACGTGCACGCACGCCCCGGCCACCTTGAATCAAGTCGGGTTTGGACGTGGGTCGTGGGTCATGGGTTTCAGTTTGGCTTATATCTTTTTGGGCCAGGGTTCGATTTAAATTAATTAATTAATTTTATTTTCTGACTGTTGACCGAACAGATGTGTCCGTTGACTAGTGCCATTCTGACGAAGAACTATACCTCTCCGTTTTCGACGAAGGGATGTGTCCCTCTGGTAAGGGGCTGTTTGGCTGCCAGTATCTATTCAAACCAGTGTCTTGAACAGGCATCGAGGCTCTATAAATAGGGCTAAATCCTACATTCATTTTAATATGATTTTCAAATTCTAAAATTGCATAGCATTACATTCATCTTCCTCCTCCCATTTTTTTGAGAGAGGTTAGAATTATCTGGTTTCCACGAAGCAAATTCTATTGAAGTATTGCTTAGAATCTGTTGAAATCATTTCATCTTGGGAGGCAGACATTCATCTTCCAGTGAGCACCGACTGTGGGGAGCAAATTTGTCTTTAAGGAGAGAGTGTCACACATTCAATTCAATCTAACTTTGAGTTCTTCGAACTTTTGCTCATCTTCAAGATTTCTGATTTATGTACGACAACCGGGTAAGTTGTTTAAGTTTTGTATTATTTTTTTCAGAATTGCTTCTAATTGCCTTTTAGTTGATTTCCAATTTGCTTTTAGTTGATTGCTAGTTTTGTACTAGTTGCTTTAATTGATTAGAACACTTATTACACACACAATTTAATAGGGAAGCATTATTTCTAACAATCTTAAAAACAAATTCCTTGTTCCTATTTTAACTATGTAAATTAGTGGTTCTTTGATTTCGTTTCTGTAGTATTAAATTCTGGTTTAATTATTTAGAAATGGCTAGTGATATTACTCCTACTTCTTTTGTCCCGATGATTAATTTCACATGTAATGTTAGTAGTATCTATGTGAATTGCATATTGTGTGTCCATTACGATTAGGATGTAAGTCATAAAATTGAGATACAGATTTCTTTCCTATTATTGTTATATTGAACCAAGAAAGTTCATATTGGTTATGAATATGTAAATCTGATATGTTGCATTTTGTGGAACTACCCATTATGGGTTTTGAGTCCAAGTTAGTCTTAATTGAGAAATTCATTGAAAATGGCTTTAGTCCTAAATTTCATTTGAGAATTGTTTAGCATTGTTGTTAGTTTCAAGTGTTGTAATTTTGATGTTAGAATTGTAATCGTGGTCAATGCTATTATTCTCCAAATTTGTGTTTAACATGCTTAGTTATAGTTAAGTATTTTAAATCCATAGTACGTTATACTTTATGAGATCCTAATTATACGATTGTGGATTTGTGTGATTGTAATGCACATGAAGATGGTAGATTCCTATGAATCTGAATCTTTGGCTGCACTTATCTCTTCTCGAGCAAGGTGGGGCACATGGGGTACTACAACTATAATCGAGGAAGTGGGTTCGAATTGGGTTGGAAGTCCCAAAGACAAGGATCCTCCTGTTTGCAGAGTTGAAGTGAGGAAATTTCTCCTGAACTAGTGTAACCAGTTGTGCCAAGAACAGTGGTGCGACCGAGTCGGTTCTATTATGGGCAAATCCGACATACTACTCGAAAAAGTGTGCCTTGTCCTAGTTATTTGAAGAAACTGTCATGGTCCTCACATCCTATTGGCATACTTCAGGGTTCGCATGAGGTGGAATCTCGATTCTGACAAGTGCATACTCTTAAGAGTGTTCGAAAGGGAACACATGATGTGGATGCTGGGAGATGTCCGTCAGATTCTTATCCGTCATAGTATTTTTATTTATTATATTTATCTAAGTGTTAGATGATTTTGTTTGTTGTTTGTGTTGGAACACTGTAGTGTCCTTATAACCATATGTTAGTTTATGTATTGTGACTGAATTAATAATGTGTGTTTTATGCATTAGCATATTGTATTAACATATATGTTGTGATGAATTGGTAGTCTTTTTAGTTAATTGCATTTTTGTTGTGCTGAAAAATGTTCAAACTAAAAAGGGTACAAATGATGTAATTACTTATAGTAATTCGTGCATTATATGTTGTATGGCTTGGTAGATTAGGACATGTGAACTTTGATATTATTCATAGATTAGACAATTTAAAGTTATTGCCTAAACTTGATTTCAATGCTAATCATAAGTGTCCAACTTGCGTTAAGGCAAAGCTGACAAGAATTCCATTTAAATCAATTGAAAGGAGTATTGAACTACTAGAACTAATTCATAGTGACGCTTGTGACTTGAAATTTGTTCAAACTTGAGGCAATAAAAAGTACTTTATAACTTTTATTGATGATTACACTCGCCATTGCCATGTTTATTTACTGAGAAGTAAAGATGAAGCAATAGACATATTTATGTAATACAAAAAAGAAGTTGAGAACCAACTTAGCAAAAAGATTAAAGTGTTAAGAAGTGATAGAGGTGGTGAGTATGAAGCACCATTTGCACAGTTATGTATTGAACATGGTATCATACATCAAACCACTGCACCTTATTCACCACAGTAAAATGGAATTACTAAGCTGAAGAATCATACTCTGAAATAAATGATGAATGCTATGTTGATAAGTTATGGGGCACCCCAGAATTTTTGGGGGGAAGTGTTGTTATCCGCCAATTATGTTCTCAATAAGATACTCCATAAGAAATTTAGCAAAACCCCTTGTGAGTTATGGAAAGATTGGGAACCTTCCTACAAATACCTGAAAATGTGAAGATGTTTAGTTAAGGTAGCGGTTCCTTTACCTAAGAAGGTAAAGTTAGGACCTAAAACAGTTGATTGTATATTCATAGGCTACGCTGAACATAGTAGTGTATATCGGTTCTTGATTCACAAGTCTGAAATATCAGACATACATGTGAATATAGTAATGGAGTCTAGGAACGTATCCTTCTTTGAAGAGGAGTTTTCTTATAAGTCTACACTTGAATCAAGTTCACTTAAACGGACTCATGATACTATCGTAAAGCACGACCAAGGGTTGGTGGATAAAGAAAACGAGATTGAGGCTAGACAAAATAAAAGGACCAAGGTTGCAAAATATTTTGGTCCTGACTTTCTAACTCTTTTGTTAAAAAATGAACCCCAGAGTTATAAGGTAGCTATATCCTTGTAGAAGCTTTTTTATGAAAAGAGGCTATCCATAGTGAAGTTGAATCGATTCTGCAAAATCATACGTGAGAACTAGTGGATCTTCCACCTAGTAACAAACCCCTTGGATACAAATGGATATTCAATAGGAAGATGAAAACAAATGGCTCAATTGATAAATACAAGGCCAAACTTGTAGTCAAAGGCTACAAGTAGACCGAGGGAGTGGATAGCTTTGATAGATATTCTCTTGTAACCAAAATAATGTCCATACATATCTTGATAGCCTTTGAGGCTTTACATAATCTTAAGATTCATCAAATGGAAGTTAAGACGACATTTTAAATGGAGATTTGAACGGGGAGATTTACATGGAACAACCTGAGGGGTTTTTAGTTCCTGGTAAAAAGAATTAGGTATGCAAATTTGTTAAGTCCTTGTATGGATGAAAACAAACCCCCAAACAATGGCATGAGAAATTTGATAATGCTATGCTGTCAAACAGTTTCAAGATAAATGAATGCGATTATCATTATATACTTCTAATAGTTATGTCACTTCTAATAGTTATGTCATTATATGTCTTTAAATAAATGATATGATTATCATTGGTAGGAATAATAAAGTCATTAAAGCTACTAAGAGGATGTTGAGCAGTAAGTTTGACATGAAGGACCTAGGTGTTGCAGATGTAATACTTGGTGTTAAGATTACCAAAACTTCTTATGGATTTACGTTATAACAGACTCATTACATCGAGAAGATGCTCGAAAAATTTAGTAAGTCTGATAACGATCTAGCGAAAACACCCATAGATGGAAACCTACATCTATACATGAACAATGGAGAAAGCATATCCCAACTAAAATACTCACGAATAATTGGTAGTTTAATGTATCTTATGAATTGCACACTTCCGGATATTGCTTATGGGGTAAGCAAACTGAGTAGATATATGAGTAACCCAGGGTCAAACCATTAGAAGGCCATAGTTAGGGTTCTCAAGTATCTGAGATTCACCTTGAATTATGGGCTGCACTATACAAGATATCTAGTTGTTGTATAAGGCTACACAAATGCAAACTAGATATCTAACACTAGAGACTCTAAATCCACAAGTAGATGTCTTTACTCTTGGAGGCGCGACAATTTCATAGAAATCCTCAAACAAACTTGCATATCCAGATCCACTATGGAATTTGAGTTTATCACTTTAGATAAAGCGAAAGAGGAAACAGAGTGGCTTTGTAACGTTCTGGAGGATATTCCCATGTGGCCAAAACCTGTCTCTACTACCTGCATCCATTACAAGAGTCAATATGCAATAGCAAGAGCACAGAACCACATGTATAATGGGAAGTCGCGACATATCCATTGTCGACACAACACTATGAGGCAATTGCTTTCGAATGAAATTATATCCATTGATTATATCAAGTATAAGGAAAACATTGCAAACCCGTTTACGAATGGTTTGACGAAAGATCAAGTAAAAAATTCATCAAGGGGGATGGGCCTTCAGTCTATGACTTTAAAAGTCACCATAATGGCAACCCAATCTAGTTGACAGGAGATCCCAAGATCTAGGTTCAACAGGATGACCGAATTGTGTGTGACTTTGGACAAATCACTGATGAACTCACTCCGCTGTCCATTCTTATGATGAAATAGTGATAACCTGTAGTAATTAAACAAGATGAGCTTCTTAGCTCTTAATGATTCTTATACCTTGAGAATTCCAAGTGGAGTATAGTAGGATACTCTTAATAAAAAATACCTATATGAGTATGATGGGACCGCTTCTATGAGAAAATCTAAGGCTATTATCTCTTGAGTACTCATGAATCTACCAGGCATTATTCAAGGCCAAAATGAACATGATCAAATGGATCAGTAGATGACTAGATAGGAACTATGTGAGTACTATTATCTTGGTTTATACAAGCGGTTGAACAGTTCAAGACATCATGTTCACTGGTTAACTAGATAAACTAGATAGTATTTCACTAGGGAAAGTTTAAAACCAACAGCCACCTCTCTCGATGCGGTAACTTTTCACCTGTACTCTCTCTCTCTCTGTGTCACGTCTACATTCTCATTTACATTTTCTTTATTGTAAGCACCTCATTTTTGCCCGCTCGGCAATCTCCGGTCCGTCCGAACTTACATTCAAACCGATACAAACACATTCAAGTCCAAACTACATTTCCAAACTCAATCCAATCGTTATTTTCAAAAAGAGCTTAAGACTTTCCAAATGTTGCCAAACAATCTATTTTCTTAAAAACCCCTCTCTTAAGGAAGTTTTCCTAAACTTTTTTCAAAAACCCTAAGTTTAATATTCAGATTATACTTAGTTTTAGGTGACCTAACTCACTTTAATCAAGTTAGGTGGCGACTCCTAAACTATTTTCAAAAAACCCTTAAATCAAATCATATTTTCAAGTTCAAACCTAATCGCACTCATCCTTTTAGGATGGTGAATTCTAATGAGAAAGCACCATGCTTTTTCTCGAGCCAAAGGAACTTGGTTAAAAACTAGTGCGCAACATTTTCCCTGCACAAAAAGGTCTACAATCTCAGTCCAAAAATGTTGCCTTTTTGAAAATAGAGTTCGAATCATCTCTAAACCCTAATTCCTTTAAGTCTCTTCAAGCCCTAGCCTCCATACATTCTAACCCTAGCTTATACACACTTCATACACTCTTCCACTAGCCTCAAAGCAAGCTATTGAAGACTCAAGTGTTGTAAGTTTGAAGCTCCTAAGCTCCAATTAAAGCAAAGCAAGCAAAGCAAATAGAGCAAGAAGAATCAAAGGTTGATTTTCTCTTTATGTTTATGTACTCCCCCCCCCCCCCCCCCTCTCTATTCTCTCTCCTAACCCATTTGGGTTTTCTTCTATTTTAATCTCCAATCTTCTATCTCTCTTTCTTGCATGTTTGAAACAAGGGATTTCCCGATTCATGCATAGGAAGGACTGTTGAAAGTCATCGTGTTAGGGACTTCTTCTAGTCCAACCTTAGGTTGTGTGAATTCGGGCCCCTCTATTATGTGGTGAAGCCTAACCTTATATGTTCACGGCCCTTTTTGTATTGTGCATCTCATATTCATACATCTATTCAACGTCGTTTTCAAACTTGCATCAAGGTTGTTTTCAAAATTTGCATCCAAAATCTTCTTTTTCAAACTTACTTTTCAAAAACACAATCCTAAAGTGATTATAGACATTCCGTGGTTTGTTTTAGGAAAGTGTTATATTCATTGTGATCATCAAGGTTCATATTTTGGGTGTAAACCCTAAATTGTTTTTCATCAAAACTACAATCTTCAGATGATTCTAGCCATTCCATGGTTAGGGTTGTTTTAGAAAAGTGTGATATTCAATGTGACCATTATAGTCTATATTTCAAATTCATGTTATTTTCAAAACCACTAATTTAGAATGGTGATAATCTTTTCATGGTTAGAATCGTTTTAGGAAAGTGAGATATTCAAATATCCATATTCAAGCCCTTTTCCAAACTGCTTTTTAAACTTTTTTCCAAAAAAACTCTCTTCAAAAGTCTAGTTTCTAAAAACTCTGTTCAAACTTCCTTCCTAGAACTCTTTTCAAAAGATCCACTTTCCAAAAACTATTTTTCTTTGAGTTCAAATTAAGCCCTAGATTCCATGGTTAGAAAATCCTAGTTCTCTTTTCTAAAAACATGACTTCTTGTTTTGCCTCAAATCATAGATTTTCAAAAATTATCTTTTACATCAAATCTTATGTTTTCGAAACCCCTCTTTTCCACAAAAATCATAGACGTATAAATCCGAGATTTTCAAAACTCAACCTTTCCAATTCCATGTCAAATCAAATCTTCCTATTTAGGAAACTAGATCAAATCCTCTTATTTTGAAAACAAAATCAAATCATCTATTTTTTTAAATAAAATTTAATCTTCTACTTTAGGAAATAGGCATCAAATCTTTTTAAATTCTAAACCTTTTCAAATCTCAACTTTTCAAATATTTCTAAATTCTAAACTTTTCCAAATCTCGACTTTTCAAATCTTTCTAAATTTTAAATCTTTCCAAAGTTCAAATCTTTCTAAATTCAAGACATTCCAAATTCAAATCTTTCCTAATTTAAAAACTTTTCTAATTTGGAAACTTTCTTAAAATGAAACTTTCCTATTTTGAAACTTTCATAATTCAAATCTTTCCAAAATTAAAACTTTCCTAATTTGAGTCTTTCCTAATCCGAACCTTTACTAAATTTAACTTTCTAAAATCAAACATCTCAAGTCTAAATCAAACCTTCTTATTTCAAGTACATGCTTCAACCTTAACAACCTAAACCTTAGGATGTCAAACCTTAGTTCAACCCTAATCCAAAGTTAGGAAGATTCAATTCTTTTCTAAACCAATATAGTTTTCAAACTTCAATCTAAGTCAAAATGTTTTCGAAACTCAACTCCTTCTATTCCAAATTAAGTCCAAGTTCTCTTTCAAAGTTCAAACATTTTTTCAAGTTCAATTCTAAGCCTAAGTTCAATGTCAAATATTCTATTCCAAGTTTAAATCAAACCTTTTTTTCAAATCAAACTCTTTTCAAATCAACCATTTTCAAGTCAAACTTTTTCAAAAACCTGAAAGTGTCTATTTTCAATCGAACTCTTGTCGGAACTATGACTGACATGATCCCACCAAATGAATATGTAAGCAACCCATATTGGTGCGGTCACAACCTTTTTCAAAATTCAATTACCTTTTTCAAATTTCTAATTCCACAATCTTTTTCAAATTTCAATTTCACAACCTTTTTCAAGTCTCTATTTTCACAACCTTTTTCAAAATTTTAATTCCACAACCTTTTTCAAATCTCCAATTCTGTAATCTATTTCAAGTTTTCAATTTCTAAAACCTTCTTTCAAACTTCAAATCTTTTCTTCAAATCTATTTTCAAAATCAAATTTTTTTTCTTGCACTTGCATATCATACATCATATCATACTTCTTTCTAAAATTCTTTTTAAAGTAGATATAATTGGACAACTGTTAATCAAAGATTTTAAATGAGTGAACGTAGGGTGAATAGACATGTAGGTACCGCAAGGGCAATGGAGGGTGATGATCTTAGGATATCTTCCCTACACGTAAACAACTTCCAAACCTAGATCATAGTTTTATAGAGACGAAAACAGAGTTATTTTCAAAAAGGGCTTAAATCTTTTCAAAGGTTGCCAAACAAGCTATTTTCTTTAAAAACCCTCTTCTGAGGAAGTTATTCAAAACATTTTTAAAAACCCTAAATTTAATCTTCGAATTGTACTTAGTTTTGGGTGACCTAACTCACCTTAATCAAGTTAGGTGGTGACTCCAACCCTTTTTCTAAAAACCGTTAATCAAATCAAATTCTAATTCAAACATAGTCACACTCGTCTTTCTAGGAGGATGAGTTTTAACGAGCAAGTACTGTGTTTTTCCCACTTGTGTGTATGTTCCTCAAGTGCAAAAAATCGGAGCGCGACATTTATCAGCCAATCTTATTCATGTGCGGGATTGTTGGAAAAATATTACTTTGAATCAATTAAAATGTGGGACCCACACCTCCGTTTAAGTAGATCTATGGTGCATTGGATTAACCTCCATGAGGAGATTAATCTTATGTATTTACTTGCTCAAATCTATTAAGGATTGAATGAATTATTGGTTTCCAAAGTGGCCAACATGACCATAGAAAACTAGAAGTTAAGCAGGCTTATCGCACATTAGAATCTTAAGTGGAAGATGATGTGTATATAAAACCATAACTTGAAGGTGGGTTTGGGCCCCAAGGAGCACCTAATTTTGTGGAAGGGGGAAGACCTATCCAACCCATGGGTTGACCCATAAAACACACAAACGTGTGCTACTGCCTCCAGCCTCAAACTGAACTAGGTCAGGCGTGGGTCATGGGTTTCTGTTCAGCCTTTATCTTTTTGGGCCAGGGTCGGATTTTAATTAATTAATTTATTTATGTTATTTTCTTACCGTTGATCAAATAGATGTGCCTGTTAACTAGTGTCGTTCCAGTAAAGAGTTATGCATCTCTGTCTCCAACAAAGGGATGTGTCCCTCTAGTAAGGAGTTATTTAGCTGTTGATACCTGTTCAAACCAGTGTCTTGAACAAGCACTTGGGCTCTATAAATAGAGCTGAATCCTGCATTCATTTTACTCTAGTTTTTCAATTTCTAAATTGCATAGCATTGCATTTTTCTTTTTCCTCCCATTTTTCAAGAGAGTTCAAAATCATCTAGTTGTTCCACCAAGCAGATTCTATTGAAGTGTTGTTTAGAATCTGCTGAGATCATTTTATCCTGAGAGATAGATACCTATCTTTCCGTGAGCATCGACTGTGGGGGCCAAATATGTCTTTAAGGAGAGAGTGTGTCACACTCAACTCGAGCTAACTTTGAGTTTTTCGATCTTTTGTTCATCTTCAAGATTTTTGATTTAAGTACGACAACCGGGTAAGTTATTTAAGTTATGTATTGTTATTTTCAAAATTACTTCTAGTTGCCTTTTAGTTGATTTCTAGTTGGCTTCTAGTTGATTGCTAGTTTTGTACTAGTTGCTTTAATTGAGTAGAACACTTATTACACACATAGTTTAATAGGGAAGCATTATATCCAACAATAATTACCCGTTCCAGAAACCAATATTTATTAACATTTCATGTAACTAGAAACTTCACGTATATATACATAAAGAATAAATAATAAAAAATTAAAAAAAAAAGGAAAAGAGCGGCACCGCTCTATTCCCAACCCGAAATGGATAAAGAACTTCTAAGGGAGAGAAAATAGGGGCCTATAACAGAAAATGAACAAATGGAAAAATTTTTGAACTTTAACTTCAGTGGGAAAAACTTTTTTTGCTTTGGAAATCGTTCACCTGCTCTTACTTTATTAGTGCTAATTAATTCAATGTGCTTGATGGCATAATGAGATCGAGGGTTCAACCCCCTAAGGTTGATGGTGGAAGCAAGATATATTTGGCATATTAACATTCTACTAAAGTAAGCTTTTGTGTAATAAAGGTGGAAAACAATGAAATAATTAGTTAGGAAAAAAGATGCCTATCGTGAAGAAGAGCTTTTGTCTAGTAAAGGGACAAAATAATGACATAATTAGCGAGGAAAAAAGATGCCTATATTGAAAAGAACACATATAATATCGTTTATAATTAGATTAAGTGGTCTGATGAGTTCAACTGTTTTTGGGGAGATTAATAATATGCATACAGAAAAAGTGTACTGAATAATATGGTTAAGTTAACCACAAATAATAATAATAATGTGATTAAGTTTTGTGCCAATGTTTGACAACGTCTTTTGTTTTTGTTTACAAAATTTTAGAAACAAAAAGTTAAAACAGTTTTTGGTAATGTTTTATGTTTTTGTTGTGTGCCAAAATTTGAAAACAAAAAACAAAAATTGATGAAAAAAGTGAAAACAAAGAAAAGTTTATCACATGTTTGAAAACACCAAAACGCAGATGAACAATGTTTCTTTGATGAGATCCTCACCAACAGCCTACTCACGGAGCTCAAGCATGATTACTCATGAATCGTGAGGCACGTGCAAAACCAAATTATGGGTTGGTGGTGATAGGAGATTTGCCGAGGGATCTAATGTAAGCCACATAATCCTTTTGACTAGATAGGCCAACTATGCTCTATCATTTGAACTGGCAAGTTGAGAGTCAGTCCCTGTTAAATTCGCAAACTCAAGTGGTCAAATTCTTGAACTATTAAAAGATATGTTGCCACTTGAAATGTGACTGAGAAAATGTTACTTTCAATTGAAAGCAACAAGCAATTGGCGAAATTGGCCATTTATTTAGTTTCTAGTCTACTATATTTGGGTATAAAAAAATATTTTAGTATAGAAATCATGTAATAAAATATTTAAATATTATAATAAATTCAATAATGCAAAACTTAAATATATTAAAATAAAATTAATATAATATAAGTGCTCTCGAGATGCTCTTGACCCTATGATTTTAAAAAATTGACGCTCTCACGCTCCCGTACTCATAGGGCCGCCTAGAACATATAGCGAGCAAATCACTCATTTTAGGCCTCTAATTTTTAAAAGCCTCAAATTTAAAAACATCATATATGCTATAGTCAAGCTGTAACAACCCAAATTTTTGGGACCGTTAATAAATAAATAAAGTAACCCAAATGACCTCAAATGATAGTTTTACACCACGTCACCAAAAAATTGAACTCCCAAAAAGAATCGATAAATCTCCACAGGTGTTATAATTAAAATGACTATACATCATGTCTCCAAAACTATAATTTCACATTCTTGAGATAGGACTTGCAACTCCAAATAGCTCAAAATAATAAATACTTCTTCAAAAGTTTTAATAAACATAACTCCCAAAATAAATGTCTCTAAAACAAAAGGGATTCTCTACTAACCGAAAATAAGTAATCAGTGTGCCTTTCATATTCCACCCGCATCTCATTTGCTTTAACCTCAAAAAATAAAATTAACTCGGAAGTACACAATACGACAAGAGTACAAGTGCTTAGTTTAGGATAGTTAAAATGAAGTTCGATAGTCAGTCACATCAATTCAAAAGATCGAATGATCAGATTAATAAGATGACAATAAATCATAACATAATATGTATATCAATCATTTCAATATTTCAGTCATTAAACCAAGGTCTCATCACAGCTCAATACCTGACTCTTTTTAGTAACATGTTAAATGCCACCCGTGCTGTGGCACCATAACCAGTACCCCGTATGGTCAATATTCCATAATCAATACCCTATAGGATCACCACTTCCAATAACAAGTTAACGGATACGTTTGAACATGTACTGATTAGTTTCATGGCATATTAGCCATAATAAAATTCAATATATCCAAAAGTAGCGTTATCATGGAGTTCAACAACGACTACGATAGTCAAGTGTGCTGGAAGAAACGTAATAGAGCCAAAAATATATATATATATATATATAACGATGAAATTTAACAAGTATAAATATGCAAGAGGAATATAATTCAAGAATAATAGAATCTACTTTTTGAAAAGATATTTGGGGAGGAGTATATTGTATATAACCAGTTATCTCAATTACGTTTCACAATGGTTCTTAAGATCGCCACACAACCCAAATTACCATGAATATTTTACCGTAATTCAACCCAATTATCTAGTGAGCAATTAGATCAATGTCACCCTGAAGCATAAGAATAAAATAAACCATTAACAATACCCAATACTAAAAATACTCACTCTATGCTCAATAATAAGAGAGGACAATTGCCTCTATCTATTCCAACTCTAATTCACCTCAAGATTAGTGCTAATCTATAAAATATAAAACTACATAGTCTATTATAATGTGTCCTAAAAAATCATAGAGACACCTAATCTTAAAGACCCATGCTTATTTAGAATTACACATTGATTTTCACAATCATATATGTAAGGACCGCTTGAACATCCTTAACTATTGTATGTATAAAATCATATACACAACTCAAACGTATGTTCCATTTCTTTGAGATGAAAGACATCCTAAATTTTTCAATGGTCTATAGCCAATAATCCAAATTCTCACATAAAAATTCATATTAAGTCCCGAAGCTGCCACTGCTATCACTTAGACAGCACGAACACCTTTTAGTGTTTTAGCCATATCTCATTCTACAAAA
This sequence comes from Euryodendron excelsum, assembly GCA_033060915.1. NCBI lineage: Eukaryota > Viridiplantae > Streptophyta > Magnoliopsida > Ericales > Pentaphylacaceae > Euryodendron > Euryodendron excelsum. The sequence continues at coordinate 36,862,802 of CM065387.1, read as the reverse complement.
TTTAGAACGACGAATCATATGTTGGGTAAGAAACTATGTATGTGTATCTTTCCAATCATGTATGTCAACACTACCAAAAATTTACCAGTAAAATCAAATTTTATTAAAAAGTACTTGATTTTTTGGTTTTGCAAAATCGTCCAGCACTGACACTGTGAAGTTTAGACCACACTTTATCTTTCGTTTCACAACGAAACCACATGAATTTTATGTTTAAAGTGAAGTTCTTTCTGAGCCCGATCTAGCCATATGCTCAGAACTCAATTTTATGAAAACTAGATCTCCCGAAAAGGCTATGAAAGGTTCTACTCCTGGTAATTTTGCACCAGATTTTACTGGTACATTACTCCCCATTTTTCCTCTGATCAATGTTTGCAACTTCTTTACAAGTATACGTACTGTATGTATAATCTTGACTCTTGTTTGGTATCTAGAATTGTGTATCACGTTCTTTGAGTTGTTCAGATTTCTCGAAGTGACACATAATTCTTCTATCAGTAATTGGGTTGATCTAATCAGCTGCAAATTCTCTTTTTGGTAGATTGATGCGCGAGGAGAAAGTTGAAGCTTTTTATTTTGAGTAATTTTACATATGAAGATGGGAACCATAGGGAATTTGGGGTTGTTGTTGTTTTTGTTTTTATACTCCCAAAAAAGTGCTTAGGTTTCAACAAAAACAAAAAATAGGCACGGTAAACAGGTTGAAATTGGGTTTATGAGTTTGGGCTAACCCATATTCAGCTTGCCTATACCCGACCTTTAAATGAGCGAATTTGAGTTAAATCCTTTTAACTTGTAACCTATTTAAAATTCGTCAAAGCCTGTCCATTTGCCACCTTAGTCACCTTAGTGAGTCTTGCGGATCTTACCTAAAATGTTAGACAAGATCCAGAATATGTGTATGGTGTGGATCCATGTCCAGTCTGGTACGATCCTAAAAAATTGTTGTTTTACTGACGTCTTATTGCAGTATAATTGATTTGCGACCACAAGGTCAGAGATTTTACTGTCAACTGTGGACATCATCACAATAGAAAGTGATTTTAGTTTTCTTCGCATCATATTTACCAATTCAAAATGCAAAATAAATTGATTTTGCCTGTGGCAAAAGTTGTGAAGAAGAAAGCAACAAGGAGATGAAGAAATCTATATCTGAATTTTCCTAACGGTTGAAGATCTTGGTGATATATCGTTTAGGCAATAGAAAAACTATTGTTATGCATTAGCATATAAATGTTTTCTTTTTTCTTGTATTCTATTTTGTATTAATTTATTATAAAAAGTAAAAAACTGGTGTCACAAGCTATATAGATTTTAAGCCTGTCAACGGTTCGGGTCTAGTTCCGATCCGACAGACTCCTATCCAACATACTTGTATCCAATAAGTTCCATACCTGATCCGAATCTAGTAAACATTGGACCTGAAAGTGGTCACACTGCTAATAATCCGATTCAGATCCGCAAACCCTACCCAACAGATCTGACAATTAAATCTATTTTATCTTATTTTATTTTAAGATTAATTTCATTTTGCTTCTTTCTACTTAGCTCAAAAACCACACGAACTCCCTTAACTTTAAACCCAACACTTACCCCTCTTGGTGTTCAAGACAAAGTGCAAAGCGTTAATTGATTAACGGATCAAGTGAAATTTCCTAAATACCTCTTTTATCTATGACATCCGTCCCTGTAATAAAGAGACAAAACACTACCAAAAAAAAAAAAGGAAAAGTGTAAAATAAAAAAAATTATCCTGGAGAGCCATCTGGTTCATTGAACAGCACCACCCTCCCCTCTTTCTGGACCTTCTACGGCCACCATGGCCAGCCACCTTGCTGTAACAATTGCATTCTCTTACTAAAAACCAACACCTAATGAAGAAGATGATGCGCGGGAATGGTGCGAATACCAAGAAGGGAAATCAACAGTGAACACTCGAATGATGCAATTTTGATGATAACGAAGAAGATGATGCACTGGACTGAACCTGCCACCCCCATCGCTCCGCATCCCCCACCCTCACCCTTCACGAGACTAGCCCACATCCACAGCCCTCAAAACAAATATTATGGAGTCACGGTAGAATGTTAACCACAACCACAGTTATGTGTCAGTCATGTATGCCACATCAGATGGGCCCTACCAGGTTAAGAATGACGGTAGCCCAAGTTTGAACCCAATATAACTAATTAAGCTTGTGTTTGCCGGTTTACCTGGAATTCATGCATGAGAGCATACAATTTCGTACAAATAAATAGGACCATTGGTTGTTCCCAACCGGCCCGATCAAACAGAGTCTTCCAAGGGCCAAACAATAGTACCGAAACATGTCACTTTAGTGTCAAACATGAAGAACGCCTGCCAATCTCTTCGTATAGTGTGGTAGGAAGGAAACAAGATTTGTGTGTATGTGGCATGTGAGCAGCCATGGCAATGAAGATGGGTGACGAGTGAATAGAGAGAGGAGTGAGGAGAGTAAAAAACAATAATGAATTTAAAAGGGTATTAGAGTGATTTTAAGTTCTCAAATTCTAGCTCAAATGCATTTGTCGCGAGTGATATACAACCTCAGTTCATTTGGACAGAAAAAGAAACATTTGCATTTTATTCTAAACTACAAGGGATGTAACTGTTAGGTTTTGAAATTGAGAGGGTGTATGCGTGTTTTTCGAGCTAAGTACAAAGGGGCAAAGTGAAACTAATCCTATATTATTTTTTAGAGTTAGATACATACTACTACAAAGCTAAATTTGGAGGAACAAGGAGTTGGATAAACAAGATATTCGATTACATGATATTATTTTGTGTATGTGTTTTTTCTTTTTTTAAATAAGGGGCAATTGTGTAAGTCCCAAACAAAAAGTAGGTAAAAATAATAAAAATTACTTTATTAAGCAATATTCAAAATCACTCATGAGTCTAAATGACCATGTTATGTAGGCTAGTATAGCAATCTATACTATATATATATATATATATATTAGCAGTAAATGTGCACTATGCATGGAATTATAGCCATTACAATCATAAGATGATTTTAGAAAAATTTTGACATTTTTTTTACAAGATCATATGGGTTTAGAATATTGTCCTAAATGAATTAAATATGTTGAACAGATTTTTTTTATTCCATAAAACCAAAATAATTTATAAAAAATAATTTGTATATAATTACTATGCTGAGTTATATTTTAAATATATATATGCCCAGTGCGAAAAATATGTTTGTCATAAGTTTGGAAATCAAGATGATTAGGCCATCCTCATAGTAGAAAAGAAAAAAACAAAAATTAAAGAAAAAAGAGTTGAAGATCTCCATGGAAACCATTATATATTTTATGGTTAATGTCATTGCTTATCGCTTTCTCGAAATGATAATTTAAAAGAATAAAAAATATCAATGTACTTTACTGTTTAGAAAATACAAATTAATAATGAAAGACATTAAATAAGTCTCCATAGTCCATTAAGATAAAAATAGGTAAATCTTATGATTCCGTACTTAAACCATATAATTTGTAAAATTAAATAATAAAAAAATGTTAGTTTGTTTTAATTCTATATAATAAAATTAATTACACCAAAAATAGTGTCTAAATATCTAAGGTTAGTAAGTCACTTGACTTGTGCATAATATATATATATATATCTTATTACCTTTTATCCTTATGATAGTTTTGAAAAAAAAATTTTATTGATCAAAATAATAGTTTTGAAACTAACATAGCAAAAATTAGATTAACTAATTAAAAGAGGTTAGTAAGTCCCTTTATTAAACAAATTATAAGATTTGAGTAAATAAACTTCATCAAAAAGTTTAGATATACATGTATGTAAATTTAATCAAAAATTAAAGTTGAAGGAAGTTAGAATGTTTTAGAAAGACACTATTTGTTCGGAATTTTAAAAAGAGCGTAGATTCAATTACCATATGGACTTAAAAAATCAATAATAACATATTTATATATAGATATTATTTATTATCTTGAATGACTTTGAAAGTTTTCATCTATACTATATATTATAGCAATAGGTTGTTAAGTCAATAAGCTTGAAATTCCTTATTCTCTTTTTAAAATTTTTAAATTTAGAAAATAAATAAATATACATGTAGTGAACCCATTGGTCATTTAATTAATATGGTAATATTATTTTAACTTGACATATTTTTAATATAGTAACTTTGAACATTCAAGATAATATTCAAAATTTACATAAATGTATTACTACTAATTCTTTAAAACCAATATAATAAGTAAACCTAATCATCTTTTTAAATTCCTAAAATATGGCCCATTACCAAAATGTTGTAGGTTCCTTACAACTTAGTCTTTCGTTGAATTTATATTTATATACATTTGAATTTATTGATGGATTCTATCTATTCAAACCTATACTACATATTGTAGTAATACATTGTTGTTGGGTTTTTAACATTGAAAGACCTAATCTAATATTTTTAATGATTAGTAATTTTTAAAAAATATTAGAATTCTTATTTTAAATTTCCTTAAATTCCTCTTTTAGTATTTTAGAAAGTTCTTCCTTTAATTCAGAAATGTGGAGTTTCATATTCGAATCCATTTAATTTCTTTATTGAGAAGGACAAAAATAATATTTAATATTTTTTAGAAGGCCTTTGAAGTTGAAAGTTTCAATCCATTTTCTCAAATTTTTTATTTTTTAAAGTTACAAAATACTTGTGTCATACTATTATTAATCCTTTCTAAATTTTTTTTACCTTATATATTTTATAAAAACAATTAATCAATTCATATAGTATGATTTTTAAATTTCCTTCAATTATGATCTTGTCTTAAAAATCGTTCCTTAAATTTATAAAATAGAAATGACACATGTTGTTAAGTTATTAGCATTTTATCATTTATTTTACTATATCAAATCACATTTCTCTAAAAACATTTACAAGAAAAATAAAAAATATATTTTGAATAAAATAAAATAAATAGACTATAACAAAATTGTTCACTATTTTATTCTTACTTCTTTTTTCAAATGAAATATGCAAATATATGTGACAATATACTAAGTGAAACATGTTTCAAAATTTAAGTATGTACATCTGTTTATTAAAGTTATGTCTAGTTTTTACTTCCTCCTTTGTATTGAATTTTTACATTTGGATAATGTTAGAAAATCATCATGTGCTCAAACAAAGTAGATTATTTTTATTAGATGTAATAATATAATTAAGACTTTTTTATTTATGATTAGGTTATGTATAACTCTAATTTAAATATGGTATGTATAGCCCAATTAATTTTTTTTTTTATAATGCTCAATATTTTAGGCCAAACATTTATAATTAAGATTGTTCAAGGTTGATCCTTATGTTGATTTTGATTATAACTAAATCTTGTGTTATTCTACTAATGCATTTACTTAGCGTGCAGATTAATAATAATTATAATGTGGACTTAAATGTTTTAACTGAAATTCTAATACATGTCAAAGTGGATGCATAATATGCCAAATCAAACAACGCACTCTAAGAGTCATGCAACGCACCAAATAGAGCAATGGCACCTATTTCAACTTCAATCAAATGATTTGCATTCGAAGATATTAAAGGTGTTCAAAAGAAAATTTCATCAAGTATGCATAGACTCAATGAAAATGACTTGCATTCAAAGATATTGAAGGTATTCAACGTCGCACCCAAATTTTTCGCACTCGAGTAATACACACACAAGCGGGAAAAATATTGTACTCTCTTGTCAGAACTCATCCTCCTAAAAGAATGAGTGCGGCTAGGTTTTAATGAAAAATTAATTTGAATAAAAGGCTTTTAGAAAACAATTCGGAGTTGCTACCTAACTTGATTAAGGTGAGTTATGTTATCTAAAAACTAAGCACAATCCGAAGACTACACTTAGGGTTTTTGAAAACAATTTTGAAAATACTTCCTCAAGAGAAAGTTTTTAAGAAAACAAGTTGTTTGACAACCTTTGAAAAATATTTTAGCCCTTTTTTGAAAAATAACTCCATTTTGGTCTTTCGAAAACAGTGACCCTAGGTTCGGAGGTTGGTTACGTGTAGGGAAAATGCACTAAGCCATTACCCTGCCCCGCCCTTGCAGTACCTACATGTCTATTCACCCTAGTTCACCTATGAGAGTCTTTAACTAACAAATGTCCAAAACTATTCACTTTAGAAAAGAATGTTTTAAAAAGACATGATGCATGATATGCAAGTGCAATAGAAAAACTTTATTTGAAAGTAGATTTAAAAAGAACTTGATTTGATTTGAAAAGAAATTGAAATAGATTTGAAAAGATAGATTTGATTTAGAAAGAAAGTTTTGGAGATTGGAAATAGATTTTTAGAATTGGAAGTTTGGAAATACATTATAGAATTGGAGATTTGAAAAAGGTTGTGGAATTTGAGATTTAAAAAAAAGTTGTGACCGCGCCCATGAGGGTTGCCTACGTATCATTTTTGAGGAATCAGGTCAGTCGTTGTTCGAGCAAGAGTCCGATAGAAAATAAAATAAATAAATAAAGCTTGATTCAGAAAAAGAGATTTTGATTTGGAAAAAGGAGTTTGATTTGAACTTTAGAATGGAAGTTTAAAAGTTGGAACTTAGAATTTAGAATTGAAAATATTAGACTTTGATTTACAAAGATAGAACTTGGAAGAAGGATTTGGACTTGAAAGAGAACTTAGACTGTATTTGGAAAGAAAGGATTTCGGGAAACCTAGACTTAAGAAAGATAAGACTTAGGAAAGACTTGAGATTTTAAGAAAGATTGGACTTGACTTGGAAAAGATTTAGAAAACATGGAAAGTTGGAGTTTAAAAAAGATTGAATTTTGGAAAGGTCCGAATTAGGGAAGTTTCAAATTAGGAAAGTGTCATTTTAGGAAAGTTTCGTTTTAGGAAAGTTTTATTTTAGAAAAGATTTCGAATTAGGAAGGTTTTGGTTTAGGAAAGTTTTTGAAATAGGAAAGGTTTTGTTTTAAGAAAGTTTTGAAATTGGAAAGTTTCATTTTTAAAAAAGAGTTGATTTTTGGAAAGATTTGAATTAGGAAAATTTTGATTTAAGAAAGATTTGGAATTTGAAAAGCTTAGGATTTATAAAGTTTTAACTTAAGAAAGTTTCGTTTTAAGAAAGTTTTGACTTTAAGAAAGTTTAAGTTTTAGAAAGTTTAGAATTTTAGAAAGATTCAATGTTTGGATTTTAGAAACACTTAAGATTAGGAAAAGTTTGAGTTTAAGAAGGGTTTAGATTTGGAAAGTTGAAATTTAGAAAGGTATGGAATTATGAAATATTTGGAAACTTAAAGTTTAAAGAAAGATTTTTACGTTCAAATTTAGGAAACTTATGGTTTAGGAAGGCATGAGAATAGAAAGGAGTAAATTATGAAAGGATTATACTAGGAAGGATTGAGATTCCTATTTCCTAAACAAAGGAATGGATTTTGTTTCTAAAAAAGAGATGATTTGATTTTGTTTTCAAAAAGGGAGGATTGGATCTAGTTTCCTAAACGGGAAGATTGTACTTGCTTTCCTAAAACGGAGAGTTGGATCTAGTTTCCTAAATGGGAAGATTAGATTTGACATGGATTTGAAAAGTGAAATTTTAGAAACCCTAGATTTGCAAGACTATAGTTTTGACATAGAAAATAGGTTTAGGAAACTTATGATTTTGATGTAAAGGGAAGATTTTGGAAACCTAAGTTTTAAGGCAAGATTAAAAATCATATTTTTCGGAAGAAAAATTAGGGTTTCCTAATTGTTGGCTCTAAGGCTTGACTTGGACTTTAAGAAAAGAGATTTTGAAAAGTAGAATTTTTGGAAGAAGATCTTTGGAAGGAAATTTAAAAAGGAGTTTTTGGAAAGCGAATCTTGAAAAGAGAGTTTTTGAAAATGGACTTTAGAGGAGTTTTTAGGAAGGAGTTTTTTGGAAGGAAATTTAGGGAGCTTCTAGAAAGTGAGTTTTTGAAAAGAGTGTTTTGGAAAGGAGTTTAAAAAAAAGCAATTTTGGAAAATAGATTTTGAAGAGAGTCTTTGGAAAGAGATTTTTGGAAAGGAGATTGGAGAGAGTTTTTAGAAAGTATGTTGGAAAAGAGATTTTAGAAAGTAGATATAAAAAGATATTTTGAAGAGGAATTTAAAAAGAGAGTTTTTGGAAAGTATATAAAATATCTCACTTTCCTAAAGCAATTCTAACCATAAGAAGGTTAGAACCACTTTAAGAAAGTGGTTTTGAAAACAACAAAGATTTGAAAATTTGGGCCATATTGGTCGATTTAAATGTAATATTTTTCTAAAGCAAGCTTAGCCATGGAAAGGCTAGAATCACCCTAAGATTGTGATTTTGAAAATAGGTTTTGAAAAAGAAAGTTTTGATGCAAGTTTGAAAACAATGTTAATGTAAGTTTTGAAAACGAGTTTGAAAACGAATTTTAGAAGAATGCAAGATCATAATATGCACAATGCAAGTTGGGGTCGTGAACATACAAAGTTAAAGGCTTCACCACATAATCAAGGGGGCCGAACCCACGTGGTCTCCGGTTAGACTAAAAGAAAGCCTCCGACACGGTGACCTTCCAATAGCCTAATCCTACACATGGACTGGGAAATCCCTTGTTTTAAGCATGCAAAGAAAGGGGGGAAGAAGATGGGGGATTAAAATAAAAGAAAACTTAAGTTGGTTCAGAGAGAGAAGAGAGAGGGGGAAGTGCGTAAACATAAAAAAAAAAAGAAAAAGAAAGCCTACCTTGTGTCTTTTTATTTTGCTTTGCTTTGCTCGCCTTATTTTTCTTTCTTTGCTTCGGTCTTCGCTTCAGTTTTCATCTTAATCTTCGAGAGCTTGTCTTGAGCTTCGAGAGCTTCGAGTTGCAGCACTTCAAGTCTTCAATGGAGGCTTTGGAGGCTAACGTATGAGTATATGGGAGTGTGTTTGAGTGTATAGGAGGCTAGAATTTGTGTATGGAGGCTAGGATTTGTAAAACCTAAAGAAGACTAGGGTTTAGGGAGGCTACGAGCTCTGTATATCGAATAATAGGGTTTTTAGACTGATTTTGTGTACCCTTTAAATGTTGGAGGAGGCTCTGTATTTATAGAGGGAAGAGAAACCTATCGCATGTTGTTGTGGCACCAGGGCAAAGAATACATTGGCGCCATTAGCAGTGGCGCCAAGCCATTTTTTTGGCTTGGCGCCACTACTAGTGTCACCAGCCACTTAGGAAAGATTTTAAGTCGGCAAGCAACGTATCTTCAAAAGATTTGCGTGCCTGTACTAGTGAATACCATGTAATGTTTATCCTAACTTTACTTTGAGTGACTCCAGAAAGTCCGGGAATGAATTGAAGAGGCCGGGAATGATCCGGAGGGTCGGGAAAGGACAGGGACCCTTAGAATAGGGTCCCGAGGGTAATGGACTTGGAATGTCCCAGAAGGAGTCTCGATGTTTGGAAACATTATTTGGAATGTCCTAGGAGGTTACCGGTTTGATACCCAGAGCCGGTGTGGTTGGAAAAAGCGACCGGCCCCCCAGGGGCAAAACGGTCATTTTGCACCGGGTTCGCCCAAACTAACTCGGAATGATCCGAAAAGATAAAGAAAGATTGGGAATACTATAAGGAGCATTCTCGACAGCCTACTGGTTTGATACCCAGAGTCGGTGTGGTTCCCGGGGCATTCAGATGCTTAGGGGCAAAATGGTCTTCTTGACTGGAAAGTTTTAGAATTGGCCCGAAACTGACTGGAAGACACCTAATCATGCCGGATCATCTCTGGGACAATCTTGGAAGGGCGGAATTACCATTCTGAGGACTTAGGTACTTTCTTAAAAAAACGTGTCGAAAAATGGCCCTAGGGGTAGTTTGGTCATTTTTCACCGGAGTGGGCTAGCAAGCACTGGTGTTGACCTGGGTTTTAAGTGTTTCTGCCACTTTGACGATGGTCCCATGATACAAGAGTTTGTTGGCAATTCCCTATATCGACATGTTTACGAGTATTTCCGTTACTCTGACGGTTGCGATGTTTGCGATTATTTTTGCTACTCTGAAGGTTCGCGATCATTCCCGAGACTGTCTGATCTCGGGAAGCTGCTAGATGGACTTCTTGCCTTGAGGAATCAACTTTCTCAAGTTTGCTGAAACGGACATTTCTGTATTGGCGGGCTAGCAGACGCTAAAGGTGGACCATTCTACCATCTCAGGGACTTGGGGTCTCATCCGGGTCGACAGGTTTGAAGGGACTTACCGCTCTGAAGAAACTTTATTCAAAAAATGTGCTGGACAGGATGCCATATTGAGGAATCAACTTTCTCGAAAGAGGGATTGGAATTGGAATTGGACTGGAAAAGGGGACTTACCATCTTCAGGAAGACGCGCCTACCGAAATTGGATCGAACAACACCCACAAGGGCATTTTGGTCATTTTGCCTCTATTTGGGCTTGGCGGGCCCGAAGCAATGGATTGACTAGATTAGGACTGGAATATTAGAGCATGTCCATGTTAACTTGAACTTAAGTCTGGACGGACTGGAGACTGCCGAGTAGGCAAAAATGGGATGCTTACAATTGCCCTTCTGTTTCTGTCTTTGATTGTTAAAGATAGAAAACGATAGAGTAAGAGTTCCATGTTGACCGTGAGGCGGTCGGAGGGACGGCTTTGAAAAGTTTGGAAGATGGAAGTGTGAAAATGGATATTGGGCCCCAAAGGCCTTCGAAATCAGGTTTTGGCGGGAAAAAGGGCAAAGTTGCTCCGAATTTAGAACTCACGCCACTAGTAGTGGCGTCTTTGTCAAATTTGTCTTAGCGCCTCTGCTAGTGGCGCTAGGCCTGGAGTAAAACTAGAAAAATATCTGGTTCGATCACTTGCGGGATTTGAAGAGTTTTTCAAAAATTTGAGAGCTTTTGCAAGGAAATTAACTTGAACCTTGAAGAAGCGCCTCTTGGGGACCACGGGGGATCACTGGAGGTAGACCATGTTGCCGAAAAAGTCGCCGAAAGAGAAGATTTCGTTGGAGAACTCTGAAAATGTGAGTTTTCTATCTTATGTTGATTTTGATGTGTAGAACTTCGTTTAGGTCGTGTGAACAGTGAAAATTGATGTTTTAACATGTTTTGAACACTGTGGTGATGTTATTTCTGTATTTTGGTGCTTGCTTGATTGAATTTAAGTGATTTTGTGTGATTATGTGAATGGGGTTTTCTGCAAGAATTGGGGGTTCATTCCTACAAGCTTGGGCATTAGGTTTTTCGGCTAGATTTTTATACTATGTGCCTTAGAAAAATATTTTTAACAACCATGTGAAGTTTCGTGATTTTTTGAAAATTTGGTGAATTTTTGAAAAATAGAAAAATATTTTAAAAATTAAGAAAAATTTAAGAAACTGATGAAATTTTTAGATTTTAAAACTTGGAAAAATTAGGGAATTTTTTTAGAAAACATTTGAAATGATTTTGAAGAATTTTAGAACATTGTTGAAAACCATTGATTTATTGAAAAATAAAACATGTGTTTTGAAAAATTCAAAAATTTGAAGATTGTGTGCAGGTGTTGATGTTATGTAATTATAACTTTGTGAAGTGTGCAGTTTGTGCTTTGTGTTAAAGTGGTGGGTGTTGTAGGGGCAATTTTTAAACGAGATTTTGACGAAATTTTAGAAATTTAGAAAAAGGATTGGAAAAATTTTGGAATAAAATCTTTTTGAAAGAAAAAGATATAAAACCATTGAGGATGGAGTCTTTTTGGTGGAGAAGACCCTGAAAAACTCAGGGGCCTCGAAAACTATTGGAAGAAAATTTTAGGAAGATTTTTTTTAAAAATGGAGATTTGAAAAAGAATAGATTTTGGAAGACTTGGAAACAGATTTTGATGAGAATTTTGAAAGGTTGAAAACTTAAGGATTGAGTTTGAAGAAAACCTTTTTGGAGGAAGAAGTCTTTAGAAAAATCTCAATTAGAATAGGAAAAATAGGAATGGCTTGGGATTGGAAAAACATTGAAATTTTGGACAAAACGTATAGAAAATTCGTTTTGATTCGGAATAGGAAATTTTAAAATCAAAATGTGTAGGAAATTCATTTTGACTTGGAAATAGGATTTAAAATCAAAATGTGTAGAAAATTCATTTTGACTTAGAGTGGGATTTAAAATCAAAATGTGTAGGAAAGTCATTTTGACTTAGAACTTGAAATTTTTTTTTAATGTTATTTTATTATTTTTTTTGTTGCAATTATTTATTTATTTTATCATTATTTTTATCTGCATATACCGTATATTAACACCTTACCTTGGTTTACCTTCTCAGGATGGCAAATACGGGTGATGATGGTTCCGAGAGGAGACGCCGCTCTGGGAAGGTGGCCCGAACAGATTCTGCCAGTGGTTTCAGTTGATCTAGAGGTAGCTGACGATCTACTGGGTAAGCATCGTTTAGTCAGAGTGGTCGGGAGAGTAGGCCACCTGTCGACCCCTTTCCTCCAATTGAGTAGGCCTTTGATGAAAAGATCGGCGCAGAGGAGGAGGTACTAGGTCTGGGCGACCAAGTCACTGGTTATGGGAGGGCCTCCTCTAGACATAGGCAGACAGATGCTGATTTAGGAGATCTGGAGATATCGGATGTTCCACTGCTCAGGAATCTTGCTTATCACCCTAGTGTAAATTCTAGACAGTATTTGCCCCCTCCGCAGGTACACACAGCTTTTAGAGAGGCTGTTCATCAGGTATTCGTGACCATGCAGTAGGCTACTCCGTCATATCGTACTTTCTTGGCTGAGATCGGGTTCGGAGCCTTCATAGGATTACAGGCTAACCGCCTAAACCGATATCTGGTGCTGACGCTTATTGAGAGATGGTTTGGAGAGACTGGGACTTTTCATTTCGACGGCTTCGAGTTAGGACCTACTCCTTTGGATTGGGCTATCATCATTGGGCTCTCCTTTGTCAGTCGACAAATCACCTTACAACCAGTCAGCAGGGACAACGCATGTGTACTGCTGGACTTGCCCCTCCTGAGCATTCTGCCTTTCCAGTCTCTTGGCTCAGTCGGATGACCGTACCTTTGCTGCTGAGCCATCACCTGCCAGGCAGGACATTATGAGATGGCGACTTATTTTGTACATCATCTTTAGCTGCTTCTGCAATAACAACAAGTCACTCGTGCCTTTCCAGTTTGTGAGCATAGTACCTGATCTTGGGGCTTTGTCTGAGCTGGATTGGGGGTCCTTCTCCTTTGGCTGTTTCGTTCGATTGATGTGGGTCCGGACTTCCTCTCATTGGGGTAGCATGGCTAGTTTCTGGCCTTTCCTCATCTGGTGGAGCTATGAGTACCTGCCTGTTCGTCGCCCTGCTTGTGTTGAGGAGGACCTTTATCCTCGTGCTTTGAGGTGGGCTCGTGACTGGGTAGCCCAGCGATCGAAGATTACTGATTTTGTGACGCCACAGGCTAACCTGGAGCTTATTGAGGCGAGGGATATGACCTAGCGGCCCTTTATTAGATCAGTTCATTATGAGACAGTTCGGTACTTGGTCCCATTGTCCCTATCGAGGGCCTCCTTTCTCAACGACGATTCTTGGGAGTCCTACTTAGGGGAGCGACACTGGCGGCAGTTTCACGAGGAGTTCCGATCAGCTGGAGATCTATCGGAGTATATGTTTGGAGCCTTGGTGGCGGGAGTGCCTATCCCCTATCAGGAGCGCCAGCCGGGTGTCAGGTTCTTGCTTCCTCTAAATACGGATTACGCTGTGCACTTTGGGGCTCATTCCATCGGTGCCTTCACCCGGTTTGAGGTAGTAGTCAGCAAGTATGTTGTTGGCTAGGAGGTGGTTGACTTGTGGCGCCGAGCCGGAGGATATGTGCCCCAGGCTGAGTTTGCTGCTATGAGAGACCAGTAGGATCAGTATCAGATGGAGCGGGATCAGTACCAGGCAGAGGTAGCTTCCCTGACGGCTCGACTATCCCAGATGGGCGGTGGCAGGGTATGTTGTTCTTTCTCTACTTCTTCTGTTCACTCTACTATTGACTAGCTATTCCTTTATCTTGCTGATTCTGGTTTGCGTCTTCTTCGCAGGATGCCGGCGCTTCAAGTAGCTATCCACCTCCTCCAAATCCAGGTTTCGGGAATTTTGATCCAGATGACATTGACTTTGACCTTTGACAAATGCCTCTTATGGAGACTCTGATCTTCCTGTGCCCCTATTCCTAAGATATATTGATGTTAGACATTTTTATTTTATAAATCTTGTACAAAGATGAATGTTTATTGTAGCTAAGTATATGATCAGATGCGTGTGATGGATGATGATGATGCATATTTATTTTAATGAACTGATATTAAATTACATTGGTATTTTTTCCTTCTCTCTTTTTTTCTTTTTATTATTATTATTTTTTTTTTATTTTCTCACGCCTATATATTTTTTATGAAATGGATATGCTAGTTGATGAAATGACAAGGGGTGCTGTCAAACTCAGTATCCTTGGAATGGTAACTCCTTTCTTTTCGGGAGTCTGGCGTCTCTTCTGGCTCAATCTTGCCTTGACTGGATGATAGCACTTCGTCACTTTCTCAACCTTTCGACCACCTCCAATTCTCTGTTTCAGGGTTGATGTATGGGGTTATTGGGCTAAAACTCTCGACTCTCGGGGTTTTAGCAACAACTTACTTGACCTTTAACAGAGCGATAAGCGGCCAGTCCTGTCAATCTGAAGAGACTTTGTTTAGGACCGTAATGTGGGCTAGGTTATGGGGTTTCAAAAACAATGGAATGTGTAGACTCAAATTTGATGTTGTTTTCAGTAGGGTTTAGATCCATACCATCCTTGACTATTTTCCTTCAAGTAGAGTTAACATCTCTTCTCAGCTTTAGCAACGTGTCTAGCTCACTCAATTAAGCAATCCGTTTTCAAATAGAGGGGACTTTAGTAAGGTTGTAATGTAGGCTAAGGTTTCAGGTTCTTGCAAGAAAGGGGTAAAAGACTCAAACCTATTATTTCTACTGGGCTTCTTTGTAACCTATGATCACCTTTAAATTCCCTCCTTGTTCTTACTATACACTTCCCAAGGGCAAAAATGACTCTTCTCTTTCGATCCTGCTATATATTTTTTGAGATACACGTGATTCCCTTCTCTTTCAGCCTTTCTATGGCATAATCATGGTTTTCTTAAGGCCCTTTCTTAGATATGAATTTTTTTTTTTCCGGCCACCTACCCCTTGACAACTCTTTCCTTCTACCTTATTTTTCTATTTTTTTTTCACAACAAATAGTTCTACAACCCTTTCTTTCTTAGAACCTCTCTTTAGCAGTTCAATCTAACCCAATGTGGGCGGTGATCCCTAGGTTGGGGTTTTCTAGAAATAAAATAAATGGCTCAACGGGTTCGGCAAAGGGTTGCTTTTAACTGTATGAGAAAGTGAAACGAGGGCCTCTCTTCACTTTGAACTAGATTGCTTGATCTATAGAGCCTTCAATGCTACCTTAGCATAGTGGGGGTAGATACCATTCCTAGAGTTCTCAAATATTATCTGCCCCAATGTGGGGAGGACAGTCTTGGATCGGGGTTGATAAGAAAAACTTTGTTTATTACGAGGCTCTAAGGGTTAAACAAAGGGAATAAACACTTTTTCTTTTACATAGGGAAATGAAAGGTGGCTCCTCTTCACTTTGATAATCTGGCCACACACCATTTAGCTTTGGTGTCATGTAAGTGTTGCCTCTGGATAGTTTCCTCACTCATCCTTATCCTCTCTCTCTTTGGAAAGCTGATCATTGGGCCAGTGGTTAACTCATGCTATCACCCCTTCAAGTCAGTCTTTCCATAAGATAAACCATGCCCCTTGCGCAAGAAGTAGTCGCCATTCACAAGAGAAATTAAGATAACAGCAACAAATAAAGAGACTATCATTTGATTATTATTATCATTTTTATAAAAAGCATAGAGTTTTTAAGCAATACAGAAATGTAAAATATCAATTTAAAGACGGGAAATAAAAGGGATAGAAAGAAAATGGGTGAAAATACCCCTCTCTTGTACGCTTTTGAAGGGATCCATTTCAGTAGGGTCTTAGAACAATGCCCAATCTTCGATACTCCATTCGCGATCTTGGTCCTTAGCCAAGGCTAGATAGGCAAAGGCTTCTTTTAGGGCTCCAGGCATATTCGCAGTGATGGTGCAGTTGGCAGCTTCATTGATCCCTTTGATGTCCTTAGTGGTGGGCTCTTCCGGAAATAGCATGGCTAACTCACTTCCTTCCAACTCAAATGGCTTTGTTGATGTCTTTGGCTCTTTTTGCTCCCAGCCTAGGTCTTCATAGCCGCATTCGATTACAGGCTAAGGATTCTCTAGTAAATGACGCTCCATCGCGGCATACTTCGGGGGTAGAAACTCAGCACCCCATCTATCAACGGCCATGTTTTAAACAAGCTCTTCTTCTGGAAATATTGGCTCCTTAACTAGCCAGTCAGAAGCATCAGGCACCTCATTAGGGTTATAAAGATAAATCAGGCATAGTGGGAGATCCTCCTCCCAGTCATCCTCTTCATCGGTCTCCTAATTCACCTAATAATCTTTGGCCCCGAGCTCGTCGAACTCTCCCTCGCTTTCCATTTCTACTAGTATCATGTTGACGGTATGGTCAGGCAGAGGGTTGGTGGTCACGTTAGGAGTTAAAGCAAGCTTTACCGGTTGCAGATCAATGGTTTTGTTGTCTATTAGGTCCTAAATTTTGTGCTTAAAGGAGAAGCAGCTCTTGGTGTCATGCCCTTGGCCACCCGAATGGTACTCACAAGTGAGGGCGGCATTGAAGGTCGGGGGTAGAGGGCTTGGCAATGGGCGAGCAGATATAAGCTTCAGGATATTATTCTTTAGTAGGTTATGGTAGACCTCAATTTGGGTGCAGGCTAAGGTGTCGAAGGTACAGATGCGGGGCCATAATTAGGGGTCGTGCCCTAGCGAGGCCATAGTTAGGGGTTGGAATAGGCATGGTTAAGGTGGGTGAGGGCAGGACAGGGTGTGATTGTAGTGGTGGATGGTATTGGGGTGGTTGGCCAAACAGAATGGCAGAAACCTCGCTCTCCTTCTTGATTATTCCCCTTGTAATAGCCACCTTCTTGGTTATGTTAGTAGAACTTTCTCCAGTCTTGGTGTAGGGGTCCTTGATCCTCCCTGTCTTGAGATCGTTTTCTATCATCTCCCCTTGCATAATCAAGTCAAAGAAGATTTTTTCTCACACTTGTGCAGAGCTTCTCGTAGAATATTCCTTGGAAAGTATGTACAAACAATTGCACGTACTCCTTTTCTTCCAGTGGGGGATTGACTTGCGCAACAACTTCTCTCCATCTTAAGGCATAGTTCTTAAAACTTTATTTTTCGCCCTTACTCATAGTCATCAGAGACCATCGGTCAGATGTGAGGTCAATATTGTGACGATACTGAGCTTTGAATGAGTTGACCAGCTCGATCCAAGTCGTGATCTTTCTTAGGTCTAGGTGGGCGAACCATTATAGAGCAGACCCAGTGAGGCTTTGTTGGAATAACTGCATGAAGGCTTCGGATCGTTGCCATGACCACTTAACGCTCTAGTGTACAAACGAAGATGAGCAACGAGGTTACCAGTGCTGTCATACTTCTGGAAGTCAGGCATTTTGAACCTAGCAGGTCTTAGGTGTCGTGCCCAGATTTTTTGCACTCAAAGAATACACACACAAGCGGGAAAAACACTATACTCTCTCGTTAGAACTCATCATCCTAGAAGAATGAGTACGATTAGGTTTGAATTGAAAATTAGTTTGAATAAAGGGCTTTTAGAAAAGATTTGGAGTCACCACCTAACTTGATTAAGGTGAGTTAGGTCACCTAAAAACTAAGCATAATCTGAAGACTACACTTAGAGTTTTTGGAAAACGATTTTGGAAAACATCCTCAAGAGAGAGTTTTTAAGAAAACAGGTTGTTTAGCAACCTTTGGAAAACATTTAAGCCCTTTTTGAAAATAAACTCCATTTTGGTCTTTGAAAACAGTGATTCTAAGTTCGGAGGTTGGTTGCGTGTAGGGAAGAAGCACTAAGCCATCACCCTACCCCGCCCTTGCAGTACTTATATGTCTATTTACCCTAAATTCACCTATGAAAGTCTTCAACTAACAAATTTTAAATCCTATTCACTTTAGAAAATAATTTTGAAAAGAATGATGCATGATATGTAAGTGTAAGAAAAAGAGAGTTGGAAAATAAATTTGGAAAGAGATTTGAAAAGAAATTGATTTGATTTAAAAGAGATTTGAAAAGATAGATTTGAAATTGGAAAGCTTAGAAATTGGAACTAGAGATTTGAAAATAGAAATTTAGAATTAGAAACTTGGAAGAGATTAGGAAATTGGAGACTTGAAAAAGGATGTGGAATTTGAGATTTGAAAAATATTGTGACCGCACCCATGAGGGTTGCCTACGTATCCTTTTGGAGGAATCAGGTCAGTCGTAGTTCGGACAAGAGTCCAATTGAAAATAAAAGGTGTGATTCGAAGAAAGAGATTTTGATTAGAAGATTTGAAAAGATTTGATTTTGGAAAGCTTGGTTTTAGGAAACTTAAACTTAAGAACGACTTAAGACTTAGGAAAGATTTGACTCGAGTGTTGAACTTGGAAGATTAGGAAAAATTGGATTTAGGAAGGGTTCGAATTAGGAAAGGTCCGATTTAGGAAAGTTTCAAAATATGAAAGTGCCATTTTTGAAAAGTTTTGATTTAGGAAAGTTTCATTTTAAGAAATGTTTCGAATTAGGAAAGTTTTCGAAATAGGAAAGTGTTGGATTAAGAAAGTTTTGAAATATGAAACATTTTGTTTTAAAAAAGTATTGGAATTGGAAAGTTTTGAATTTGGAATGTTTTGAAATAGGGAAGTTTTGAAAGTTGGAAAGTTTAGAATTTAGAAGGTTTCAACTTAAGAAAGTTTTGAATTTAGAAAGTTTTGGATTTGGAAAGATTTGAGATTTAGGAAGTTTAGAATTTTAGAAAGATTTAAATTTAAGAAAGTTCAGAGTTTTGGAAAGATTTGAAGATTTAGATTTGGAAAGATATGGAATTTAGGAAAGGTTGGAATTAGGAAAAGTTTAGATTAAGAAGAATTTGGAAGTTTAAAGTTTAAGGAAAGATTCAAAAGTGTAAGTTTAGGAAAGTAAAAGATTAGGAAGGAGTGGATTAGGAAAGATTTAGACTAAGAAGGGTTAAGATTCCTATTTCCTAAAACAAAGGATTCGATTTTATTTCTAAAAAGAGATGGTTTGATTTTGTTTTCAAAAATGCAGGATAGGATCTAGCTTCCTAAAGGGGAGATTGGGTTTGGTTTCCTAAAGGGAATGATTGGATTTGGCATGAATTTAGAAGAGGAAGTTTTAGAAACCCTAGATTTGGAAGACTATAGTTTTGATATAGAAAATAGATTTTGGAAACCTAGGATTTTGGTATAGAAAACAAGAGGTTTTGGAAACCTAGATTTGGAGGCCAAAATAAGGGATTAGAAATCATGTTTTTGGGAAGGAAAATTAGGGTTTCCTAAATGTGGGTTCTAGGGCTTAACTTCGGCACCAAGAAAAGGAATTTTTGAAAAGTGAGTTTTTTGGAAAGAGGGATTTTTGGAAGGAAATCCTAGAGAAGAGTTGTTTAGGAAGGAAATGTAAGGATCGTCTTTGGAGAGTGAACTTTGAGGAAAGCGTTTTTGGAAAGGAGCTTTTAGGAAAGATGTTTTTGGAAAGAGATTGTTGGAAAGGAGTTTTTGAAAAATAATTTTGGAAAAAAAATTGGAGAGAGTTTTCTAAGAAGGAAACCTAGGGAGTGTTTTTTAGGAAAGGAAATTTGAAGATGGTGTTTTGAAAAGGAATTGAAAAGGAAGTTTTGAAAATAGATTTTTGGAGGGAGTTTTTGGAAAACAATTTTAAAAAGGAATTTGAAGAAGGAGATTGGAGAGCGTTTTTAGAAAATATGTTGAAAAAAAGGTTTTTAGAAGGAGGAATTTAAAAATAGAGTTTTTAGAAAGTATATAAATGTCTCACTTTCCTAAAGCGATTCTAACCATAAGAAGGCTAGAACCACTTTAAGAAAAGTGGTTTTGAAAACAATAAGGATTTGAAAATATGGACCATATTGGCTACTTTAAATGTAACACTTTCCTAAAGCAATCCTAACATGGAAATGCTAGAATCACCTTAGGATTATGATTTTGAAAACAAGTTTTGAAAAACGAAAGTTTTGATGCAATTTTGAAAACGATGTTAATGCAAGCTTTGAAAATGAGTTTGAAAACAAACTTTGGAAGAATGCAAGATCATGATATGCACAATGCAAAGAGGGTCGTGAACATATAAGGTTAAAGGCTTCACCACATAATCAAAGGGGCCAAACCCACGTGGTCTCCGGTTAAACTAAAAGAAAGCCCCCGACACGGTGACTCTCCAAAAGCCTAATCCTACACATGGACTGGGAATTTCCTTGTTTCAAGCATGCAAGAACGGGGGGAAGAAGATGGAGGATTAAAATAGAAGAAAACCCAAGTGGGTTCAGAGGGAGAAAAGAGAGGGGGAAGTGCAGAAATGTAGAAAGAAAGCCTACTTTGTGTCTTTATTATTTTGCTTAGCTTTGCGCGCTTTGCTTTGCTTGTCTTGCTTCGGCCTTCACTTTAATCTTCAAGAGTTTGTCTTTAATCTTCAAAGCTTCAGATTGCAGCACTTCAAGTCTTCAAAAGAGGCTTTGGAGGCTAGTGTATGAGTGTATAGAAGTGTATATGAGTGTATAGGAGGCTAGGGTTTGTGTATGGAGGCTAGGGTTTGGAAACCTAAAGGAGACTAGGGTTTTGAGAGACTACGAACTCTGTATATCGAAAAGTAGGGTTTTTAGATTGAGTTTGCGGACCTCCTTCACGCTAGAGGAGGCTCTGTATTTATAAACATGAGATAGACCTAGCGCTTGTTGTAGCGGCACTAGGGCAAAATTCCTCTTGGCACCACTAGGAGTGGCGCTAGGCCATTTTTTGTCTTGGCACCAGCAAGTTAGGAAAGTTTGTTAAGTCAGCAAGCAACATATCTTTGACAGATTTGGGCGCCTATGCTAGTGACTACCATGCAATTTTTAGCCTGGCTTCACTAGGAGTGACTCCGGAAGGTCCGGGAAAGATTTAAGGAGCCGAAAAGGGCCCAGAAGGCCGAAAAGGGACATGAACACTTAAAACAGTGTTTCGGAGGTAATGGAGTTGAAAATGGATGACAAGATTTGTCGAAAGGGTTGACCGGGCCATCAGGGGCAAAACTGTTAATCGAGCCAGGAAGCTGCCAGGACGGACTTGGAATGTCCCAGAAAAAGACTCGAGACTTGGAAACATTATTTAGAATGTTCCCAAGAGGCTACCGATTTGATATCCAGAGTCAGTGTGATCGGAAAAGGCAACTGGCCCACTAGGGGCAAAACGGTCATTTTGCACTGGGTTTGCCAAAACTGACTCGAAATGATCCAAAAAGATAAAGGAAGGTCGAGAATACTATAAAAAGAATTCTCAAGAGGTTACCGGTTTGAAACCCAGAGCCGGTGTGGTTGGAAAAGGCGACCGGCCCACCAGGGGTAAAATGGTCATTTCGCACGGGTTTGCCGGAATTAATTCGGAATAATCCGAAAAGATAATAGAAGGTTGAGAACACTATAAGAAGCATTTTCAGGAGATTACCGGTTTAATACCCAGAGTCGGTGTGGTCCCCGGGGCATTCGGATGCCTAGGGGCAAAATGGTCATCTTGATTGGAAAGTTTCAGAATTGGCTCGAAATTGACTACAAAGCACCAAATCATGCCGGATTGCTTTTAAGACAATCTTGGAAGAGTGGACTTACCATTTTGAGGACTTAAGTGTGTTCTCAAGAAACGTGCCAAAAAATGGCCCTAGGGGCAGTTTGGTCATTTTTCACCGGAGTGGGCTAGCAAGCATTGGTGTTGACCTAGGTTTTGATTATTTTTGCCACTCTAACGATGGTCTCGTGATACAGGGGTTGGTTGGCAATTCCCCATATTGACCCATTTGTGAGTATTTTCGCTATTCTAACGGTTCGCGATCATTCCCGAGACTGCCTGATCTCGGGAAACTGCTAAAGGGGCTTAGCGCTTGAGAAGTCAACTTTCTCAGAAGGTGTGCCTGAAACGAACATTTCTACATTGGCAGGCTAGTAGGCGCCAAAGATGAACCGTTCTACAATCTAGGGGACTTGGGGTCTCGTCCCGGTCGACAGGTTAAAAGGGGACTTACCGTCTTTAGAAAGACATGCCTGATGGAATATGGAAAGCGGTCTTATCATATTTGAAAAGACGTGCCTGATTTGGAATTAGAAAGGGGACTTACTGTCTGCGAAAAGATGCGCCTGATTTGGAATATGGAAAAGAGTCTTATCATCTTCGGAAAGACGCGCCTAATTTGGAATTGGAAAGGGGTTTTATCGTCTTTGGAAAGACGTGCCTGATTTGGAATTAGAAAGGGAACTTACCATCTTCAGAAAAACGTGCCTATTGGAATTAGAAAGGGGACTTAAAGTCTTCAGAAAGACGTGCCTAATTTGGAATTGAAAAGGATAATGCCCCTAAGGGCAATTTGGTCATTTTGCCTCTATTTGGGCCTAGTGGGCATGCGAAGCGATGGATAGACGGGTTTAGACTTAGAGAGTTGATTTTGATTGGAATACGTCCATATTGACTTGAGTACAAGTCTGGACGGACCGTACACTGCCGAGCGGTCAAAAATGGGGTGCTTACATTGGGTGGTTAAGAAAGAAACAGAGCTCATCGTAGGGAGTGAACCCGTAAGTGTCGTGGCCATGGAGACTTCGCAGAGAATCCTCTAGCCCTTGGATTTTCAGACTGAGAGGGTCTAGGGGGGCCTTCTTAACGACAGGTGAAAGTAATATGGTCTCCTCTTCTTCAGTGTTGATTCCTTTGGCATCTTCCTTATTCCGCCTAGCATTGTCAGACTGAAGCACGATCCTTGGATTAGTAGGTTCGGGGTCCTTAGATGAAGTCATAGATGATGATGGGACTGCAGCAGCATCCTTCATAGCCATAGTTTGAATGAGTTTGAGCATCTCATCCATCTTGGTTCTTATTTCGTTGACCTCTTCTCGAGAAACTTGAGATGATTGTTCAGGGTTAGCAGCCATCAGTAATGCTCTTTGTCGGGTGATAATGGGATCCCTAGGTGGATGTTGACTTTTCTTGGGAGCAATCTTGACTCAATGCAAGGTAATTTCTGTAAATAGAAAGGAAGAAAGAAAGAAAAACAAAAACATAAATTGCAAGTCAGTTTCTGGTTTTTAGAGAGCTTTATGCAATGCATGTCGTTGGGTGTCCCTCTTTTAAGAGGCAAGCTAAACATGGCGAATTGGCTCACTTCTTGGAGATAAGGGATTTGCCTCTGTATGCAGATACCTTACCGTCAAATGAGGAACTTCATCCATTCACATGCTTGTCGCGCCCAGATTTTTTGCACTCGAGGAATACACACACAAGTGGGAAAAATGTTGTACTCTTTCGTTAGAACTCACCCTCCGAGAAGAATGAGTGCGACTAGGTTTGAATTGAAAATAGATTTCAATAAAGGGCTTTTGGAAAAGATTTGGAGTTGCCACCTAACTTGATTAAGGTGAGTTAAGTCACCTAAAAATTAAGAATAATCCGAAGACTACACTTAGGATTTTTGAAAAAAGGTTTTGAAAATATCACCTCAAGAGAGGGTTTTTAAGAAAACGGATTGTTTGGCAACCTTTTGGAAAACATTTAGCCCTTTTTTTGAAAATAACTCCGTTTTGGTCTTTGAAATAATGATTCTAGGTTCGGAGGTTGGTTACGTCTAGGGAAGATGCACTAAGCCATCACCCTACCCCACCCTTTCGGTACCTACATGTCAATCTACCCTAGATTCACCTATGAGAGTCTTCAACTAACCAATGCCCAATCCTATTCACTTTGAAAAACAATGTTTGAAAGAAACTAACATGATGCATGATATGCAAGTGCAATAGAAGAGAGTTGATTTGGAAAAAGATTTGAAAAGAAATTGATTTGATTTGAAAAGAAATTTGAAGAGATAGAATTGAAATTGGAAAGTTTTAGAAATTGAAAATAAAGATTTGAAAATAGATTTTAGAATTGGAAACTTGAGATAGATATGGAATTGGAGATTTGAAAGAAGTTGTAGAATTAGAAATTTGAAAAATGTTGTGGAATCTGAGATTGGAAAAATGTTGTGACCGCACCCATGAGGGTTGCCTACGTATCCTTTTGGAGGAATCAGGTCAGTTGTAGTTTGGACAAGAGTCCGATTGAAAATAGAAGAGTTGATTTGGAAAAGAGATTGAATTAGAAATTGAATTGGAAAATTGAGAGATTGAACTTTGATTGGAAGATTTGAAAAGATTTGATTTTGAAAGACTTGGTTTTAGGAAACCTAGAAAGACTTAGAAAAGAAAGATTGGATTTGACTTGGAAAGATTTTGGAAACGAATTGACTTGAATATTGGATTTGGAATATTTGGACAGATTGGATTTAAGAAATGTTCAAATTAGGAAAGTGTCATTTTAGGAGAGTTTTATTTTAGGAAAGTTTTGGTTTGGGAAAGTTTCAACTTAGGAAAGCTTTGACTTAGGAAAGTTTTATTTTGAGAAAGGTTTTGAAATAGAAAAGTGTTGAATTTAGAAATGTTTTGAATTAGGAAAAGTTTAGTTTAAGAAAGGTTTAGAATTTGGAAAGTTTCAAATTAAGAAAGTTTTGAATTTGGAAAGCTTAGAATTTTAGAAAGATTTTAAATTAGGAAAGATTTAGAAAAGATTTGAATTAAGAAAGTTTTGAGTTTAGAAAGTTTTCAATTAAGAAAGTTTCATTTTAAGAAAGGTTTTGAAAGAGGAAAGGTTTTGAAAATAAGGAAGTTTTGAAAATAAAAAAGTTTTAAGTTTAGAAAGTCTTAGATTTGGAAAGATTTGAAGTTTTAAGAAAGTTTAGAATTTAGAAAGTTTGAGAGTTTTAGTTTTAGAAAATCTTGAGATTAGGAAAGGTTTGAAAACTTAGATTTGAAAAGTTAAGATTTGAAAAGGCTAGAATTAGGAAAGATGTGGAAGCTTAATGTTTAATGAAAGATTTGAAAGTTTTAGAAAACTTATGGTTTAGGAAGGTAGGGAATTAGGAGAGAGTTGAATTAGAAAAGATTTAAATTTTGAGTTTTAAAATTTAGGAAAGATTGTTATGTTCAAGTTTTGCAAACTTAAGATTTAGGAAAGTGGAAGATTAGGAAGGGATTGAATTAGGAAAGATTTGGATTTTGTTTCTAAGAAGAAGTGTTTTGATTTTGTTTCCAAAAACGGAGGATAGGAT
Source organism: Euryodendron excelsum (assembly GCA_033060915.1). Classification (NCBI taxonomy): domain Eukaryota; kingdom Viridiplantae; phylum Streptophyta; class Magnoliopsida; order Ericales; family Pentaphylacaceae; genus Euryodendron; species Euryodendron excelsum. The sequence continues at coordinate 36,837,437 of CM065387.1, read as the reverse complement.
TTAGTTTCCTAAAGGGAAAATTGGATTTGGTTTTCTAAAGGGAAGATTGGATTTGGTAAGGATTTAAAAAGTGAGATTTTAGAAACCCTAGATTTGGAAGACTATAGTCATGATGTAGAAAATAGTTTTGGAAATATGTATAGTTTTGATGTAGAAAATAGGAGGTTTTGGGAATCTAGGTTTTAAGGCAAGTTTGAAAACTATGGTTTTGGAAAGAAAATTAGGGTTTCTTAATTGTTAGCTCTAAGACTTGACTTGGGCAACAAGAAAAAGGATTTTTGAAAAGTGCGTTTTTTTGAAAACGAAGATTTTTAGAAGGAAAATCCTAGATAGGAGTTTTCAGAAAGAGATTTAAAAAAAAAAAAGAGTTTTTGGAAAGTGTGTTTTTGGAAACGAAGATTTTTGGAAAGAGATTGTTGGAAAGAGTTTTTGGAAAGATTTTTAGGGAACATTTTTAGAAAATGAATTTTGAGGAGAGGATTTTAGAAAGGAGTTGAAAAAGAGAGTTTTGAAAAATAGATTTTTGGAGGGAGTTTTTTGAAAATAACTTTGGAAAGGAAAGTTTTAGGAAAGTATGTTGAAAAAGAGATTTTTAGGAGGAGGGATTTGAAAAGAGAGTTTTTAGAAGGTATAAAAACATCTCACTTTTCTAAAGCAATTCTAACCATAAGAGGGCTAGATCCACTTTAGGAAAGCGGTTTTGAAAACAACAAGATTTGAAAATATAGACCATATTGGTCACTTTAAATGTAACACTTTTCTAAAGAAATCCTAGCTATAGAAAGGCTAAAATCACCCTAGGATTGTGATTTTGAAAACAAGTTTTTGAAAAGGAAATTTTAATGCAATTTTGGAAACAAGTTTGAAAACGAGTTTGAAAACGATTTTTGGAAGATGCATGATCATGATATGCACAATGCAAATTTGGGGTCGTGAACATATAAGGCTAAGGCTTCACCACATAATCAAGGGGGCCGAACCCACGTGGTCTCTGGCTAGAATAGAAGAAAGCCCCTGACACGGTGACTCTCCAATAGTCTAATCCTACACATGGACCGGGAATCCTCTTGTTTCAAGCATGTAAAAAAGGGGGGGGGGGGGGGGGGGGAAGAGATGGGGGATTAAAATAGAGAAAACCCAAGTGGGTTAGGAGAGAGAAGAGAGAGAGGGGGGAAGTGCAAAAACGTAAAATGAAAGCCTGTCTTTTGTCTTGTTTATTTTGCGTTCCTTGCTTTCTTCGGTCTTCGCTTCACTTCAGTCTTGATCTTCGAGGGTTCGTCTTTAATCTTCAAGGCTTCAGTTTGCAGCTCTTCAAGTCTTCAAAGGAGGGTTGGAGGCTAATGCATAAGTGTATGGGGATGTGTATGAGTGTATATGAGGTTAGGCTTTGTGTATGGTGGCTAGGGTTTGGAAAACCTATAGAGACTAGGGTTTACGGAGTGTTCGAGCTCTGTATATCGAATTTTGGGGTTTTCAAACTGAGTTTGCAGACCTCTTTCACGCTGGAAAATACCATGTATTTATAGAGAGGGGAATGCACTAGCGCTTGTTGCAGTGGCGCCAGGCCAAAACTTACATTGGCACCACTACTAGTGGTGCCAGCCATTTAGAAAGTATTTAAGGTCGGCGAGCAACGTATCTTTGACTAGATTTGGGCGCTTGTACCAGTGACTACCATGCAATTTTTAACCTAGCTTTACTAGGAGTGACTCTGGAAAGTCCGGGAAGGAGTTGGGAGACCGGGAATGACCCGGAAGGCCGGAAAAGAGTAGGAACACTTAAAAAAGTGTCCCGGAGGTATTTAACTTGAAAAATGAGGATAGGATGTGTTGGAAGGGTTGACCGGGCCTTTAAGGGCAAAACAGTCAATCAGATTGGAAAGCTGCGGGGACGGACTCGGACTGTCCCGGAAGAAAACTCGAGATTTGGAAACATTATTCAGAATATTCCCAAAGGTTACCGATTTGATTCCCAGAGTCGGTGTGGTCGGAAAAGGTGACCAGCCCACCAGGGGCAAAGTGGTCATTTCGCATCGGGTTTACTGGAACTGACTCGGAATGATCTGATAGGATAAAGAAAGGTTGGGAAAACTATAAAAAGCATTCTCAGGAGGTTACCGGTTTTATACCCAGAGCCGGTGTGGTTGGAAAAGGAGACCGGCCCACCAGGGGTAAAACGGTCATTTTGTACCGGGTTTGTCGGAACTGACTTGAAATGATCCGAAAAGGTAGAGGAAGGTTGAGAATACTATAAGAAGTAATCTCAGAAGGTTACCGGTTTAATACCCAGAGCCGGTGTGGTTCTCGGGGCGTTCGGATGCCTAGGGGCAAAATGGTCATCTTGATCGAAAAGTCTCAGAAAAGGCCCAAGGGGCAGTTTGGTCATTTTTCACGGAAGTGGGCTAGCAGGCACTGGTGTTGACCTGGGTTTTGAGTGTTTCCGCCACTCTGACGGCGGTCGTCGTGACACAGGGGTTTGTTGGCAATTCCCTATATCGACCCTTTTACGAGTATTTTCGCTACTCGGGCGGTTGTGATGTTTGCGAGTATTTTTGCTACTCGGACCGTTTCGAGGAATAAACTGTCTCGAGAGAGGGATTGGAAAGGGGTCTTATCATCTTCGGAAAGACGTGCCTGATTTAGAACCATCTCGAGGAATAAATTATCTCGAAAGAGGGATTGGAAAGGGGTCTTATCGTCTTCGGAAAGACGTGCCTGATTTAGAACCATCTCGAGGAATAAATTGTCTCGAAAGAGGGATGGGAAAGGGGTCTTATCGTCTTCGGAAAGACGTGCCTGATTTGGAACCGTCTCGAGGAATAAACTGTCTCGAGAGAGGGATTGGAAAGGGGTCTTATTGTCTTCGAAAAGACGTACCTGATTTGGAACCATCTCGAGGAATAAACTGTCTCAAAAGAGGGATTGGAAATGGGACTTACCGTCTTCGGAAAGACGTGCCTGATTGGAGTAGATTTATCGTCTCGAGGAATCAACTGTCTCGAGAGAGGGGTTGGAGTTGGAATTAGAGATAACAATGCCCCTAAGGGCATTTTGGTCATTTTGCCTCTATTTGGGCCTGGCGGGCCCGCGAAGCGATGGACAAATAGGATTTGGACTTAGAAAGTTGGTTTCGGTTAGGATATGCCCACAATGACTTGAACACAAGTCTGGACGGAGTGTAGATTGTCGGGCGGTCAAAAATGGGGTGCTTACAATACTCATCCATCCATTTGCTCAAGGAAAATAAAGAAATACATTTAACTTTGGGTTTAATATACAAAAGAATTGAAATACAATTTAATAAGGGGAGAAGGAACATGTTTCTTTAGGATTTCTGCCTATCTAGTTTTACATAAGAAGTCCTAAACTACTCTTGAGTCTTCGGATTCGCCTTCTCTAGATTTGGTGTCGATGAAGTCACTGAGAAATCTTGTTGATCGATTGCCCCTTGTCTTCTTGGCAACGCTAACTCCGTGAGCATAGAGGGATTGGGGCCCCTCTTATGGAATGACTTAGAATGCATGTAATGAGTCCTTAGGGTTACGTGGGAACTCTTAGGGTTTTGGTAGGTTTAATGTAAGCGAGAGTAACCTTGGTGTCACTCTCAATGGGTTGATCATATACATGGAAATGTAGTGACTTGAGTTACTTGGAACTCTCGTCTTGACATGGAATAATGGAATGCATGAAAACGGATGCATAGAGTATAAGGACAGAGAATGCCATTGAAATAAATATGCATGCATGAGCAGTTAGACAGGCATTATAACAGTAAGAATATTGTCATTATAACAACATCAATAAACAGGTATAAATAAAAGTAAGAGCAGTGGCCCTTTCCTCTATGGTTTTGAAAATAGTGATCGTGTCTTAAATCCCGCAGAGGTTCAGTTATGCAATGTGTCTATATAAGCATGAGGTTGAGGGTTGACTAATGCATCCTAAAAAGGCTCGGTCCCCAGATCTTCAAACCTAGGCCCACTCCCCGAGGTGATGCCATGATCGGTTAGTGATCCGAGCGAGGGAACCATCAAGAGGCCGTAGGCGAAGAAACTGACACGTCTTGCCCACAACCAATATACTGTTCCCCCTTTCTAACTAGAAGGGTCATATCAGGGTTAAAATGCAAGTATGCAGAATGCAAGTGCACGTGCAGTGTGTGTGTGATTTTTGAAAGCAGAGGAAAGAGCCCAACAACTCCCATCCATCCTACTCATAATATTCATGCATAGCAGTTAATAAAATGTAAACAAAATGTACACCTACAAAACAAAAATGCAAGAGTTAGTATGTGGATGACAAGCTTAATACAAGATAATATAAATAGAGTTAAATGCATATATATATATATATATATATATTTTAATACAACTTTGAAATTTTGATTTTGAAAACTGAAAGTGGATAAAACTAGACAAGTTCATTGAAGACTCTACATGGGTGAAGGGTGAAGAGACATGACTATGGCCTAACCCTCTAAGTGTCCTCAATGGAGTCGCCAGCTATCACGCTCAAATTTTTCGCACTCGAGGAATACAGACACAGGCGGAAAAAATACTGTACTCTCTCGTTAGAACTCACCCTCCTAAAAGAATAAGTGCAACTAGGTTTTAATGAAAAATTAATTTGAATAAGTGACTTTTAAAAAATAATTCGGAGTCGCCACCTAACTTGATTAAGGTGAGTTAGGTCACCTAAAAACTAAGCACAATCCGAAAACTACACTTAGGGTTTTTGAAAACAATTTTGAAAATACTTCCTCAAAAGAGGGTTTTTAAGAAAACAGGTTTTTTGGCAACCTTTGGAAAATATTTAAGCTTTTGTTTTGAGAAATAACTCCGTTTCAGTCTTTCAAAAATAGTGATCCTAGGTTCGGAGGTTGGTTACGTGCAGGGAAGACGCACTAAGCCATTACCCTACCCCGCCCTTGCGGTACCTATATGTCTATTCACCCTAGTTCACCTATGAGAGTCTTTAACTAACAAATGTCTAAAACTATCCACTTTAGAAAAGAATGTTTTAAAAAGATATGATGCATGATATGCAAGTACAATAGAAAAACTTGATTTGAAAATAGATTCGAAAATAGATTTGAAAAGAACTTGATTTTATTTGAAAAGAAATTGGAATAGATTTGAAAAGATAGATTTGATTTAGAAAGAAAGTTTTGGAGATTGGAAATAGATTTTTAGAATTGGAAGTTCAGAAATGCATTATGGAATTGGAGATTTGAAAAAAGTTGTGGAATTTGAGATTTAAAAAAAAGTTGTGACCACACCCATGAGGGTTGCCTACGTATCCTTTTTGAGGAATCAGGTCAGTCGTAGTTCGAGCAAGAGTCCGATAGAAAATAAAATAAATAAATAAAACATGATTCAAAAAAAGAGATTTTGATTTGGAAAAGGAGTTTGATTTGAACTTTAGAATGGAAGTTTGGAAGTTGGAACTTAGAATTTGGAATTGAAAATACTAGACTTTGATTTAGAAACGTAGAACTTGGAAGAATGATTTGGACTTGAAAGAGAACTTAGACTATATTTGGAAAGAAAGAGTTTTGGGAAACCTAGACTTAAGAAAGATGAGACTTAGGAAAGATTTGAGATTTTAAGAAAGATTGGACTTGACTTGGAAGAGATTTAGAAAACATGGAAAGTTGGAGTTTAAGAAAAATTGGATTTTGGAAAGGTTCGAATTAGGAACGTGTTATTTTAGGAAAGTTTCATTTTAGGAAAAATTCGCTTTAGGAAAGATTTCGAATTAGGAAAGTTTTGGTTTAGGAAAATTTTTGAAATAGGAAAGGTTTAGTTTTAAAAAAGTTTTGAAATTGGAAATTTTCATTTTTAAGAAAGAATTGATTTTTGGAAAGATTTAAATTAGGAAAATTTTGATTTAAGAAAGATTTGGAATTTGAAAAGCCTAGGATTTAGAAAGTTTTAACTTAAGAAAGTTTCGTTTTAAGAAAGTTTTGACTTTAAGAAAGTTTAACTTTTAGAAAGTTTAGAATTTTAAAAAGATTCAAGGTTTGAATTTTAGAAATACTTACGATTATGAAAGGTTTGAGTTTAATAACGGTTTAGATTTGGAAAGTTAAGATTTAGAAACGTCGCGCCTCAGTTTTTAGGGTGTCCAAGGTCCTTTTGGCTCAGAAACCCTAAAGCATGGATCTCTGTCACTAGAACTCGTCCTCCTAAAAGGACACGTGCGACTAGGTTTGAAAATTGGTTTGACTAAGGGTTTTTTTAGAAAAATAGTAGTCGCCACCTAACTTGATAAAGGTGAGTTAGGGCACCTAAAACTAAGCGTTAATCCGAAGATTAAACTTAGAGTTTTTGAAAAAGGTTTTTGGAAACTCCCTCAAGAGAGGGTTTTTAGGAAAATGGGTTGTTTGGCAACCTTTTGAAATGTTTAAGCCCTTTTTGAAAAGAACTCCATTTTGGTCTTTCAAAAATAGAAATCTAAAGTTCGGGGGTTGGTTACATGCAGGGAAGATATCCTAAGATCATCACCCTACCCCGCCCTTTCGGTACCTACATGTCTAATCACCCTTTGTTCACTCACTAGAATAACCGGTTACCATGGTCCACTTTAGAAAAATGGGGTTTAGTCATCACTTTTTGGATGAATAATGCATGATGCAAGTTTTGGAAGAAGTTTGAAAATAATGGAGGTTTTGAAAGAGTTTGGGATAGAAACTTTGATTGGATTGGAATTTTTGAAAAAGGGATTGGGGTTGAAACAAAAGTTATGACCGCACCATTTCAGGTTGCCTACGTATCTCATTTAGCGAGAATCAGGTCATTCGTAGTTCGGGCAAGAGCCCGAGGGGAAAATAGGCGCATTAGGGCCTTTGGAAGGTTTAAAGACACTTTGGGGTCTTTGAAAAAGTTTAAGACACTTTAAGGTCTTGGAAAAGTTTAAGACACTTTGAGGTCTTGGAAGCTTTGACTTGAAATTGGAAGTGAAGTGTTTTGAAAAGGCTTTTGAATTGACTCTAAGGGAGTTTTGGAAAAATGCTTTGGCATGACTCAAGAGAACTTGAAAGTATTTTTGAAGTCTTGTTTTGGAATCCTATGAGGCATGACTTTAGAATGTTTTAAGGAATTAGTTTTTGAAAATGGTTTTCGAAAATGGCTAAGTGTTTGAAATCTTAGTATAGACAACCTTAGAGGTTGATCTTGATTTATCACTTGTCCTTGGAATCCCTAAACATGAGAGGGCTAGGAATACCTTACGTTTGTGACTCTTTGGAAGCATCTTTAGAAAGGTCTTGAAGATGGAGTGTAGGAACATAAGAAGAGTATATGGAGTTGGGTTTTTGAAATCATGGGGGGAGGAGGTTTTGGGAGAATATGTTAGGAGGACAATTGGAAAATTTGAATGATCATTTAAAAAAAAAAAAAAAAGGGTTCAAGAGTTGGAACCTTGAAGTGTATTAACCAAAATAGGATTGGTCTAGGGTTGGTCAACTAGGGTCAAGTTAACCTAGAGTTAGGTAACTAGGGTCAAGTTAACCTAGAGTTAGGTAACTAGGGTCAAGTTAACCTAGAGTTAGGTAACTAGGGTCAAGTTAACCTAGGGTTAGGTAATTAGGGTCAAGTTAACCTAGGGTTTGGTTACTAGGGTCAAGTTAACCTAGGGTTTGGTAACTAGGGTCAAGTTAACCTAGGGTTTGGTAACTAGGGTCAAGTTAACCTAGGGTTAGGTTGGAGAATGGTCTTAAAAGTTGTTTTCATGCATTCTTGGAGAGAGTTTTGAAAACAAAACATGTTATGCAATGGACTTTAGTATGCCATCTCTTTGAAGATCATTTCCATGAAAATTTTGACTCTAATCAATAGTATGGCTTGTATGGGTGGTGCTTGGAGACCATTCCAAGGAAAATTTCCTCATGGCCATTATAAACTTTATCTTGACAAGAGTGGAGGGATTAAAATTCAACATGATGATGACAATTTTTTGGAAAATCATTTTTGATGCAAAGGTGGAGAGAATGCATTTTGGAAATCATCTTTGGAAAAAGATTTTGAAAACCATTTTTTAAGGGAACCATTCCACCAAGAGAGGGTTCATATGGCCAATAAAAGGGAGACCACTCAAGAGATGGTTCCATGGGGCCATTCCAACCACTAAACTTGGGAGAATAGAAACCATAGAATTCAAAGTGTTTGAACATCATTCTTTGTGTCGCGCCCAGATTTTTCGCACTCGAGGAATACTCACCCAAGCAGGAAAAATGTTGTACTCTCTCGTTAGAACTCACCCTTCTAGAAGAATGAGTGCGACTAGGTTTGAATTGAAAATTGAATTGAATAAAGGGCTTTTGAAAAAGATTCAGAGTCGCCACCTAACTTGATTAAGGTGAGTTAGGTCACCTAAAAACTAAGCATAATCCGAAAACTACACTTAGGGTTTTTTTGAAAAACGATTTTGAAAAACATCTCCTCAAGAGAGGGTTTTTAAGGAAAACAGGTTGTTTGGCAACCTTTGGAAAATATTTAGCCTTTTTTGAAAAATAACTCCTTTTGGTCTTTGAAATCAGTAATCCTAGGTTCGAAGGTTGGTTATGTGTAGGGAAGACGTACTAAGCTATCACCCTACCCCGCCCTTTCGGTACCTACATGTCAATCTACCCTAGATTCACCTATGAGAGTCCTCGACTAACTATAGTTCAACCCTATTCACTTTAGAAAAACAATGTTTGAAAACTAATATGATGCATGATATGCAAGTGCAAGTTAAGAGAATTGGAAAATAGAAATTGATTTCAAAATAAATTGATTTGATTTGAAAATAGATTTGAAGAAATAGAATTGAAATTGAAAAGTTTAAAAATTGAAAGTAGAAATTGGAAGTTTGAAAGTAGATTGGAATTTGAGATTTGAAAAGATTTTGAAAATCGCACCCATGAGGGTGGAATTGAAAGTTTGAAAAGTATTGTGACCGCACCTATGAAGGTTGCCTACGTATCCCTTTGGGGGAATTAGGTCAGTCGTAGTTCGGACCGGAGTCCGATTGAAAAGGGATTGATTTGAAGAGAGAGATTGGATTGGAAGATTGAGAGATTGAATTGAAAATTGAGTTTGATTTGAAATTGGAAGAGGAGATTGAAAATTGAAATTGAGAAGATTGGATTTTGGTTTGAAAAGATAGATTTGGACTTGTTTTAGAAAGATGAAGGTTTAGGAAACCTAGACTTAGGAAAGAGAAAAGACTTAGGAAAGATTTGATTTGACTTGAAAGGTTTAGGAGATTAGGAAAGATTGGATTTAGGAAATGTTTGAATTAGGAAAGGTTCGATTTAGGAAAGTTTTGAAATTAGAAAGTATTGAATTAGGAAATGTTTTGAATTAAGAAAGGTTTAGAATTTGGAAAGTTTCAAATTAAGAAAGTTTTGAATTTTGGAATGTGTGAAAAGAGGAAGTTTTGAATTTGGAAAATTTTGAAAACAAGGAAGTTTTGAAAGTAAGAAAGTTTTGTTTTGAGAAAGGTTTGAAAAAGGAGAGTTTTCATTTTCGGAAAGTTTTTGAATTAGGGAAGTTTTGAAATAGGGAAGTTTTGAAAAGTGGAAAGTTTCGTTTTAGGAAAGGTTTGAAAAAGGAAAGTTTTAAAAGCTTGAATTTAGAAAGTTAAGATTTGGAAAGGGGGGTTGAATTAGGAAAGATTTGAAAGTTGAGTTTTAAAATTTAGGGAAGATTTTTAAGTTCAAGTTTAGGAAACTTAAGATTTAGGAAAGTGAAAGTTTAGGAAGGATTTGAATTAAGACAGAGTTGGATTTTGAAATTTAAGGAAATATTTAAAGTTTAGGTTTAGGAAAATTATGGTTTAGGAAGGAATCGAATTAGGAAAGGTTTGGATTAGGAAGGGATTGGATTTAGTTTCTAAAAGAAAAGATTTGATTTTGTTTCAAAAAACGGAGGACGGGATCTAGTTTCCTAAACGGGGAGATTTGATTCGGTTGCCTAAAGGGAAGATAGGATTTGACTAGGATTTGGAAAGGAGATTCTAGAAACCCTAGTTTTGAAAAATTATAGTTTTGACGTAGAAAATAGGTTTTGGAAACATGTATAGTTTTGATGTAGAAAACGAGAGATTTTGGAAACCTAGGTTTGGGGCAAAGTTTGAAAACCATGTTTTTGGGAAGAAAATTTAGGGTTTCCTAATTGTGGGTTCTAGGGCTTGACTTGGGCTCTAAGGAAAAGGGATTTTTAGAAAGTGCGTTTTTAGAAACGTAGATTTTCTAGAAGGGAATCCTAGGAAGGAGTTTTTGGAAAGTGAATTTGAAGAGGGAGTTTTTGGAAAAAGATTTTAAAGAGAGGGAGTTTTGGAAAGTGTGTTTTTAGAAACGAAGATTTTTAGAACGAAAATCCTAGAGGGGAATTTCTAGAAGGGAGATTTTGAAAAAGAGAGTTTTTGGAAAGATTTTTAGGGAGCGTTTTTAGAAAATGGATTTTGGGGAGACGATTTTGGAAAGGAGTTAAAAAAGGGAGTTTTGAAAAATAGATTTTGGAAGGGAGTTTTTGAAATCAATTTTGAAGAGGGTAGTTTTAGGAAAGTATGTTGAAAAAGAGATTTTTAGGAAGAGATTTTTAAAAAGAGAGAATTTTTAGAAGGATTAAAAACGTCTCACTTTCCTAAAGCAATTCTAACCATAAGAAGGCTAGAACCACTTTAAGAAAGTGGTTTTGAAAACAATAAGATTTGACAATTTAGACCAAAAGGTCACTTTTAATGTAATACTTTCCTAAAGCAACCCTAGCCATGGAAAGGCTAGAATCACCCTAGGATTATGATTTTGAAAACATGTCTTTGAAAAAGAGCTTTTGATGCAATTTTGAAAACAAGTTTGAAAACGATTTTTGAAAACAACTTTTTGAAAACAAATTTTGGAAGATGCAAGACTATGATATGCACAATGCAATTTGGGGTCGTGAACATACAAGGCTAAAGCTTCACCACATAATCAAGGGGGCCGGACCCACGTGGTCTTTGGTTAGACTAGAAGAAAGCCCCCGACACGGTGACTCTCCCATAGCCCAATCCTACACATGGACCGGGAATCCCCTTGTTTCAAGCATGCAATGAAAGGGCGGGAAAGAGATGGGGGATTAAAATAGAGAAAACCCAAGTGGGTTGGAGAGAGAAGAGAGAGGGGGGAAGTGCGGAAATTTAAATAGGGAGCCTACCTTGTTTCTTATTTGTTTTGCGCGTCGTGCAATCTTCGGTCTTCGGTTTTCGTCTTGATCTTCTTCCTCAACCTTCAAGGATTGTCTTCAAGCTTTAGATGGCAGCTCTTCAAGTCTTCAAAGAATGGTTGGAGGCTAGTGTATGAGTGTATGGGGGAGTGTATGAGTGTATAGGAGGCTAGGGTTTGTGTATAGTGGCTAGGGTTTGGAGAACCTAGGGAGGCTAGGGTTTTGGAGGTGCTCGAGCTCTGTATATCGAAATATAGGATTTTTAGGTTAAGTTTACAGACCCCTTTCATGTTGAACGAGGCTCTGTATTTATAGAGAGAAGACAAACCTGGCGCCTGTTGCAGTGGCGTCAGGCCAAATTATACACTGGCGCCACTATAGGCCATTTTTTGGCTTGGCGCCACTACTAGTGGCGCCAGCCATTTAGGAAACAATTAAGGTCGGCAAGCAACGTATCTTTGACTAGATTTGGGCGCCTGTACTAGTGACTACCATGTAAACTTTAGCCTGGCTTCACTAGGAGTGACTCCGGAAAGTCTGGGAATGATTTGAAGGAGCCGGGAATGACCCGGAAGGCCGGAAAGGAGTAGGAACACTTAAAATAGTGTCCTGGAGGTATTTGACTTAAAAAATGAAGATAAGGTGAGTCAGAAAGGTTGATCGGGCCTTTAGGGGCAAAACGGTCAATCGGACTAGGAAACTGCCGGGGCGAACCCGGATTGTCCCGAAAAAAGACTTGGGATCTGGAAACATTATTTAGAATGTTCCCAGAGGTTGCCGGCTTGATTCCCAGGGCCAGCGTGGTCGGAAATGGAGACCGGCCCACCAGGGGCAAAACGGTCATTTTGTACCGGGTTTGCCGGAACTAACTCGGAATGGTCCGGAAAGGTAAACGAAGGTCGAGAACACTATAAAAAGTATTCTTGGGACATTACCGGTTTGATACCCAGAGCCGGTGTGGCCGAAGAAGAAGACCGGCCCTCTAGGGGCAAAACGGTTATTTTGTACCGGGTTGGCCGAAACTGACTCGGAATGATCCGGAAAGGTAAATGAAGGTTGAGAACACTATAAAAAGTATTCTCGGGACATTACAGGTTTGATACCCAGAGCCGGTGTGGTTCCCGAGGCGTTCGGATGCCTAAGGGTAAAATGGTCATCTTGACCGAAAAGTCTCGAAAAAGGTCCTAAGGGTAGTCTGGTCATTTTTCACCGAAGTGAGCTAACAAACATGGGTATTGACCTAGGTTTTGAGTGTTTCCGCCACTCGGACGGGGTTGAGTATTTCCGCTAGTCGGACGGGGTTGAGTATTTCCGCTACTCGGACGGGGTTGATGATTTGGGAGTATTTCCGCTACTCTAACAGTCTTGTGAGTATTTCCGCTACTCTAACGGGTCTTGTGAGTATTTCCGCTACTCTAACGGCTCTGTGAGTAGTTCGGCTACTCTAAGGGTTGAGTGTTTCCGCCACTCTGACGGTTTTGTGAGTGTTTCCGCCACTCTAACGGTTTTGTGAGTGTTTCCGCCACTCTAACGGTTTTGTGAGTAGTTTTGCTACTCGGACCGTCTTGAGGAATAAACTGTCTCGAGAGAGGGATTGGACTTGGAATAAGAAAGGACAATGCCCTTAAGGGCATTTTGGTCATTTTGCCTCTATTTGGGCCTGACAGGCCCGCGAAGCGATGGAAAGATAGAATTTGGACCTAGAGGATTGGTTTTGATTAGAATATGCCCAAAATGACTTGAAAACAAGTCTGGACGGAGTGTAGACTGCCGAGCGGTCAAAAATGGGGTGCTTACACTTTGGCAAGCATAAAGAGATAAGGGAGCCATTCTAACAATTTAGGGCTCCTACGGCCAATATAAAAGGGAGACCGCTCAAGAGAGGGTTTTATGGAGCCATTTTAGCCACTAAATTTGAGAGAATGGAAGCCTTGAAAATTAAGGAGTTTGAAAGCAACTTTTATGCAAGTTGAAATGCAATGATGCAAAAGCATAAATTAGGGTGTAAAGAGGGATTTTCTAAGGCATGATTCCTAAAGTCTCATCCTAAACTTCAAGGGGCCAACTCTTGAAACAATTTTTGAAGGACATGTAGAACTTGAAAATGTCATGAAATTAAGAGCAATGCATGCATTGTGGGATATGGCAATAAACATAAAATGAAGCCAAGCATACAAGACATGATCAAAATAATAATATGCAAGGGGTCATGATTCACATACAAGGCTTTTAGGCTTCACCACATAAACAAGGGGCTCTTAGGCCATACCATCTTAAACTAGGCTAGTGAGAGGTCCCCTTACACGGTGGCTCTCACTTGCTTTCCTCTAGGCATGATCTAGGAGCCCTCTTGGCTCAAGCATGCAAGAAAAGGGGGTTAAAGATGGGGATTAAAATAGAGAATAGCCTAAGTAGGCTAGGAGGGAGAAGAGAAGAGTGGGGGAGAGCATAAATGTAAAAGGGATACCACCTTTTTGTCTTAAACACTCTTGTAGTCTTCAATGGATGTCTTGATTGAAGCTTGAGTGACTTTAAGAGGGCTTGAGAAGCTAGAGTAGAGTGTGTAAGTGTGTAAGGGGCCTTGTATGTGGAGTGTATGGGCTTAGGAGGGGTGGAATCTAGCCTAAGTGTTGAAAGGGGAGAATATATATAGAGATTCGAGATTCTAGAGTGATTTCAGCAGAATTTCGTATTAATTTCAGACCTGGAATATGCAAGGGGGGAGGCCTCTATTTATAGGCAATTTGGAACAGACCATGCGCATGTAGCACATGCGCATGGCCAAAATTTAGCTGTGCGCATGTAGGACATGCGCAGGGATTGTTCCATTACCAGAATAACACATGGCACCCTATGTACTGATTAAATCTCGACCGTTGATCAAAAGTCAATCGATCTGAACAAAATTTGAGCGCACGTAGCATACGCTCCATCACCGGGAAGAATCGCCCAAACTTTGCCTCGATAATTGGGCCAACCGGGAAGGTTCCAGGGGAATCGGTCACACTCGGAATGTTCTCCTAGTGCATCCGATGAACTTTCATGTTTTCAAAAAGTTTGAATTATGTTTGGAGGTGAATGATATTGCCTTGGGAAGCATGCCAAAAAAGACACTTTTGTGGAGCGTCTGTGATACGCTCCGTGTGTGTTCGAAAGTAACTGTTTTCATTTGATGTGATCGAGGCCTTTGAGAAGCGATCTATTCAATCGAACTGTTCAGATGGAAAGTACTCTGGAAATACTTTCTAGAATTCTTAAATTTACGCATTTCTCAAGTCGTTCGACAATGCATTTTGATTAGGGAATCGAAGAAAAAGTCAACCTTGGCGGAGCGACTGTGAGACGCTCCAAGGGTTGCTAAAAGTCATGGTTTGCACATCGTACAATGGAGGGCTTTGGGGGGCAATCTATTCGATTGAACTGTATCGATGGGAAGATCTATGGACAAGCTTTTAAGAATTCCCTGATTTAAGCATTTCTCAAGTCAGTTGACGGTGCATTATAACCAGAGAATCGGGGGAAAAGACAATTTAGGCAGAGTGTCTGCGAGACGCTCTAGGGAACTTTTGTCGAATTGTGTGAGTTTAGCATCGTAGGGTGTTCCTTGGGCTAAACAAGGGCGTGTGGTGAAACCCTTACTCGAAATCCCAAGGCCGGTGTTGTTTCGGGGCATTTTGGGCTTCTAGGGGCAAAACGGTCATTTTGACCAGAGTCGGCTGGAAACGGTCAAGAATGGTTTGGTATGTTGTGTTAAGTGTGTAGGGCTGTTCAGGAACTGTTTTGAGAGAGTCTTTTACCATTTAGTGGGGTTCGTGTCGTGTTGAGTCGTTCAGGGGCAAAATCGTCATTTTGACCAAAGTGAGTTGGAATAGGACCGAATGGCGTGCGGGGGATGCCTGATGGTTTGAAAAAGTTTGGAAGGATGGACTTATCGTTTTGATGGATTTTGAACTTTCCTAAAACGTGCTTGGAGGCCCAAAAGGGCAGGTTTGGTCATTTTTCACCGAGTCAAGCTAGCAGGCGCCGGTGTTGACTTAGGTGTTGGTTCCCGAGACCGCCCGGTCTCGGAAAACTACCTGCACGGTTTTGGTCTCTAAGAATGCCTGGTCTTAGAGAGCTACCTGTAGGGTGGTGTTGGTTCTTGAGAACGCCTAGTCCCAAAAAGCTACCTGGAAGGGTGGTGTTGGTCTCCGGGAACGCTTGGTCCCGGAGAACTACCGAATGATGGACATTCTACATTGGCGGACTAGCAGGCGCCAGAAGTGAACCGTTTGGAATCTTTGATGAGGTGTTGGTCCCTGAGATCGCCCGATCCTGGGAAGCTACTTGGATGACATTGGTTTTCGGGACCACCCGGTCTAGAAAACTGTCTGGAATAATGGTGCTTATGGCTCAAACGGGTCCTTATGGGCCCGAGAAGCGACCAGTTGGTTGGATTGGAGATTGTAAGGCTCGTTTTGAACCTGCATGTGTTGTGATGTTGGAAACCTAACCCGGTCGGGTCGGAGATTGCTGAGCGAGCAAAAATGGAGTGCTTACAAGAAAGGTATGGAATTAGGAAAAATTTAGAAGCTTAATGTTTAAAGAAAGATTTTTACATTGAAATTTAGGAAACTTATGGTTTAGGAAGGCATGAGATTAGAAAGGAGTGAATTATGAAATGATTGGACTAGGAAGGATTGAGATTCCTATTTCCTAAAACAAAGAATTGGATTTTGTTTCTAAAAAAGAGATGATTTGATTTTGTTTCCAAAAATGGAGGATTGGGTCTAGTTTCCTAAATGGGAAGATTGGACTTGGTTTCCTAAAACAGAGGGTTGGATCTAATTTCGTAATTGGGAAGATTAGATTTGACATAGATTTGGAAAGTGAAGTTTTAGAAACCCTAGATTTGCAAGATTATAGTTTTGACATAGAAAATAGCTTTTAGAAACTTATGATTTTGATGTAAAAGAGAGATTTTGGAAACCTGAGTTTTAAGACATGATTGAAAATCATGTTTTTGGAAAGAAAAATTAAGGTTTCCTAATTGTTGGCTCTATGGCTTGACTTGGACTCTAAGAAAGGAGATTTTGGAAAGTAGAATTTTTGAAAGAAGATCTTTGGAAGGAAATTTAAAAAGAAGTTTTTGAAAAGCGAATCTTGAAAGAGAGTTTTTGGAAATGGATTTTAGAAGAGTTTTTAGGAAGGAGTTTTTCGGAAGGAAATTTAGGGAGCTTCTAGAAAGTGAGTTTTTGAAAAGAGCTTTTTGAAAAGGAGTTTAAAAAAAGCAATTTTGGAAAATAGATTTTGAAGGGAGTCTTTGGAAAGAGATTTTTGGAAAGGAGGTTGGAGAGAGTTTTTAGAAAGTATGTTGGAAAAGAGATTTTAGAAAGTAGATGTAAAAAGAGATTTTGGAGAGGGATTTAAAAAGAGAGTTTTTGAAAAGTATATAAAATATCTCACTTTCCTAAGCGATTCTAACTATAAGAAGGCTAGAGCCACTTTAAGAAAGTGGTTTTGAAAACAACAAAGATTTGAAAATATGGGTCATATTGGTCGCTTTAAATTTAACACTTTCCTAAAGCAACCCTAGTCATGGAAAGGCTAGAATCACCCTAAGAATGTGATTTTGAAAACAAGTTTTGAAAAAGACGGTTTTGATGCAAGTTAGAAAACAATGTTAATGCAAGTTTTGAAAACGAATTTTAGAAGAATGCAAGATCATGATATGCACAATGCAAGTTGGGGTCGTGAACATACAAGGTTAAAGGCTTCACTATATAATCAAAGGGGCCGAACCCACCTGGTCTTCGGTTAGACTAAAAGAAAGCCCCTGACACGGTAACCTTCCAATAGCCTAATCCTACATATGGAACGGGAAATCCCTTATTTCAAGCATGCAAAAAAAGTGGGGGAAGAAGATAGGGGAATTAAAATAGAAGAAAATCCAAGTTGTTTTAGAGGGAGAAGAGAGAGGGGGAAGTGCATAAACATTAAAAAAAAAAAAAAAAAGCCTACCTTGTGTATTTTTATTTTGCTTTGCTTTACGCTCCTTGCTTTTCTTGCTTTGCTTCGGTCTTTGCTTCAGTTTTTGTCTTGATCTTTGAGAGCTTCAAGTTGCAGCACTTCAAGTCTTCAATGGAGGCTTTGGAGGCTAGTGTATGAGTATATGGGAGTGTGTATGAGTGTATAGGAGGTTAGGGTTTGTGTATGGAGGCTAGGGTTTGGAAAACCTAAAAAAGACTAGGGTTTAGGGAGGCTACGAGCTCTGTATATAGAATAATAGGATTTTTAGACTGAGTTTGTGGACCCTTTAAACGCTAGAGGAGGCTCTGTATTTATAGAGGAAAAAACAATCTGGTGCCTGTTGCAATGGCGCCAGGGCAAAGAATACATTGGTAGCACTAGCAGTGGCGCTTGGCCATTTTTTGTTAGGAAAGATTTTAAGTCAGCAAGCAACGTATCTTCAGAAGATTTGGGCGCCTATACTAGTGATTACCATGAAATTTTTAGCTTGGCTTCACTAGGAGTGACTCCAGAAAGTCTGGGAATGAATTGAAGAGGCCGGGAATGACCCAGAGGGTCGAAAAAGGACAAAGAGCCTTTAAATAGGGTCACGGGGGTAATGGACTTAAAAAAAGGATATTAGGATTTGTTAGAAGGGTTGATCGGGCCCTTAGGGGCAAAACAGTCAATCGGGTCAAAAAACTGCCGAGATGGACTTGGAATGTCCCGGAAGCAGGCTCGATGTTTGGAAACATTATTTGGAATGTCCCAAGAGGTTATTGGTTTGATACCTAGAGCTGGTGTGGTTGGAAAAGGCGACCGGCCCACTAGGGGTAAAACGGTCATTTTGCATCGAGTTCACTGGAACTGACTCGAAATAATCCGAAAAGATAAAGAAAGATTGGGAATACTACAAGGAGCATTCCTGGGAGGCTACTGTTTTGATAACCAAAGCCGATGTGGTTCCCGGGCATTCAGATGCCTAGGGGCAAAATGGTCATCTTGATTGAAAAGTCTTGGAATTGGCCCGAAACTAACTGGAAAGCACCTAATCATGTTGGATCGTCTCTGGGACAATCTTGGAAGGGTGGACTTACCGTTCTGAGGACTTAGGTACTTTCTCAAAAAAAATGTGTTGAAAAATGGCCCTAGGGGCAGTTTGGTCATTTTTTACTAGAGTGAGCTAGCAAGCACTTGTGTTGACCTGGGTTTTGAGTGTTTCCGCCACCCTGACAGCGGTCTCGTGATATAGGGGTTTGTTGGCAATTCCCTATATAGACCTGTTTACGAGTATTTTCGCTACTCTGACGGTTGCGATGTTTGCGAGTATTTCTGCTACTCTGACAGTTTGCGATCATTCCCAAGATTGTCTGATCTTAGGAAGCTGCTAGATAGACTTATTGCCTCGAGGAATCAACTTTCTCGAGTTTGCCGAAATGGACATTTCTGCATTGGCGGGGCTAGTAGGCGCCAAAGGTGGACCGTTCTACCATCTCCGGGGCTTGGGGTCTTGTCCCGGTCGACGGGTTTGAAGGGACTTACCGCTCCGAAGAAACTTTCTTCAGAAAACGTGCTGGATAGGATGTCGTCTCGAGGAATCAACTTTCTCGAAAGAGGGATTGGAATTAGAATTGGACTGAAAAAAGGGACTTACCGTCTTCGGGAAGACGTGCCTATCGAAATTGGATTGAACAACACCTACAAGGGCATTTTGGTCATTTTGCCCCTATTTGGGCCTGGCAGGCTCGTGAAGCGATGGATTGACTAGATTAGGACTGAAATATTAGAATATCTTCGCGTTGACTTGAACTAAAGTCTGGACAGACTGGAGACTGTCGAACGGGCAAAAATGAAGTGCTTACATTCAAAAGAAGATTTCATCAAGTGTGCATAAACTCAATGAGAATGACTTACATTTGAAGAGATTGAAGGTGTTCAAAAAAAGATTTCATTAAGTGTGCATGGACTCAATGAGAATGACTTGCATTCGAAGAGTTGAAGGTACTCAAAAAAAGACTTCATCAAGTATGCAAAGACCAATTAAAAATGACTTGATTTTGAAGAGATTGAAGGTGTTCAAAAAGAAAATTAATCATAATTGCAAAATCTCTACAAAGAATCCAAGTGAAGACTTCATCTGAGATGTAAAGAGTCAATGAAGATGATATGTGTTTGAAGAAATTAAAGATGTTCAAGAGTAGACTTAATTAAGTTTATAAAAGACTCATTGAAATGATCATAAAGAAGAAAGAAAGACTAGAAGAAAAAAGATAGAGCTCGGTAATGAGGCATCATGAATATGAAGTTGTACATTGATAAAAAAGTCATTAGCAGCAGATGAAAAGAGCTTGGCAATAAGGAAGACGAGCTCAGCATTAATGGAAAGGAGTTCTGGCAGCTTAGCATCAAAGAAGATTTGTCTATCAAGAAGGAAATTCAATCCAAATTGAATGAAAGACAACTTTGATTGATTCAAGATCTATCTCTATTGTAATATCCCAAAGAGAAGATTTGTTGAAGATTTTATAGTATTGTTAAAGCTAAACTTGATCAATAAAATGATGAATGAAGATTTCTGGGTAATGTATTAACATATAAAAATGAAGAGTCAACACATGAGGACAAATGCCAAAATTTGAAGACGCCATGATCAAGTGTCGACACCTGGAATTGATGTGTTAACAAATGAAGACAGTGAACAACATCTGAAAAATGCAGGCTGGGTGTGTCGACACATGAAGCCAAGTATCGACACTTGAGCAATAACAATTAGTTTTTCTAATGTTATAAAGGAGTTGACTTCCATTAAATGAGCCCCCAACAACGACCAATGGACGAAATTAATACAAGAGTTTATATACAAGCTTCCAATTGCATTTATATACAAGAGAGATAAGAAAAACAAGATTGACTAACTGATCATGCTGAGAAAAATCTAAACATTCCTTTTGTCTTCATTTTAGCATTAAGTGAGCTATTATTTTCCTATCCACTCTTGATAGAGAGTTTGTATTTCGTTTATATAACTTTCATGCACTTGTAAATTAGAGTTTGAGAGTTCTTTTGTAAAAGAAAAACTCTTATAAGTTGAAGTGGATCTTGGATAAAACCACTTGGTAGTTGTAAGAACTTGAGAAGAAGTTCTTGTGTAAAAGTGAGCTGAGCACTTAGTAAATCAGCACCTTCTTTGCAATTGGAGATTACATAGTGGAAGGAGACTTTAAGGGGATCTTGGGGTGACGACGCAGATCATGAATTGTAGCTGAATCTAGGTAATTCTTGGTGTGCCTTTTCTTGCTCTGTTTTCATTTCCTTGTTGATTACATTGCATCTCATCTATCTTGAATCATTATTTTATGGATTAAATTAGTTTTTAATTAATCTTAATCATAGTAATTTTCGAAAAACCCAATTCACCCCCTCTTGCATTTCATTTTGGGCCAACAAAGGTCAAACATTTATGATCGGTCGAAATAAATTAATTTATTGTTAGATTTTATAGCAAATATATTAGAATTCAACCAATCCAAATATTTCTTTGTAGTATTCTCTTGAAAAAACTTAAGTTGATCACCTCAATTTTTGTCCATTACGAGTAATTTTTTTTGTATTACTTTAATTTAAAGTGGCAAGCATTTTTAATTTTAGAAAAAAAGGCTTATTCTTAAGATTCTCTTATAATTTTATACGATTGATCATAAACTTTTAATTTGATAGGACCATAGGTAACACATATGTATAAAAAAATACATATACAAATTATTAATATTATTCATAAAATTTATAAAAAATAATTAAATGTCAATATATTTTAAGTAAAAAATACACTTTATTAAAAGATGACAATTTGAAAAATATTACCATATAAAATAAATGACCAATGAGTTTGTGACATGCGTATTTTAGTAATTTTCTAAATTCAAAACTTTGAGAAAAAAAAAAAACAAAACTTTTAAGCTCAATGGCGTAACAATATTTTACTATAATATATAGTATAGATAGATATTATGAATGACTTTGAAAGTTTTCATATTAAAAGATGAAAATTTAAAAAATATTACCATATAAAATAAATGACCAATGAATTTATGACATGTGCATTTTAGTAAATTTTTAAATTCAAAATTTTGAAAAAAAAGAATCAAGACTTTCAAGCTCAATGACTTAACAACATTTTGCTATAATATATAGTATCTATATTATATATTATAACAATATGTTGTTGTGTCTTTGATGTTGAAAAGCTCAATCTAATTTTCTTAGTTTTTTGAATTTTTAAATTATTAATATAACATGTGTCATAATAGCATTAATCTAACTATAATTTATAGAAACTTTACTTTCTATTAATGATTAAACATAGGTAATCTTATGTTATTTTGGAAATTTTTAAATTTCCTTTCATGACTTTATGAAGTTCTTTCTTAAATTAAAAAAAAAATTAGAATTTTCATTTAAATTTCCTTAAATTCTCCTCCTATAATTTAAAGTTCATCCTTAAATTTAATAAAAATTAGAATTTTATTTTAAATTTTCATAAATTCCTCTATTATAATTTTAGGAAGTTGCTGCTTAAATTCAAAACTTTGAAATTTTCTATTCAAATTCACTTTACTATCTTTTAAGGATTAAACTTAGGTAATCTTATGTTACTTTGCAAAGTTTTAAATTTCCTTTCATAATTTTAGGAAGTTCTATCTTAAATTTAAAAAAAAAAAAATAGAATTGTCATTGTAAATTTCCTTAAATTCCCCTTCTATAATTTTAAAAAGTTCCTCCTTAAATTTAAGAAATGTTAGAATTGTTATTTTAAATTTCCTTAAATTCTTCTATTGTAATTTTAGAAAGTTGTTGCTTAAATTCAACACTTTGGAATTTTCTATTCAAATCCTTTTAAATACAAATAAGTATTAAAGAAACAAGTTTTTCAAGTATTTTAATTATGTGACTCTAATGTAATTTGATTTTTTTTTTTTGGCAAGCTTAGTGAATAGTGCAACCATTTGAAGAAGAATTTTTATAATATAGATGTACAGAGTTTGATAAATTTTTAATTTTAAGTAATAATGGTAGTTTACTGTCTAATAAAACTTGTATTAGCAGTATAAACTTTAATAATATAATATCAATTCTTTACTTTTAAAGTTCATTCTCTATGTCCTGTTCATAGCATGGGTTCACTACTAATAGATAGATACGCAAATATAGTAGGAGGCTCTGAATCCTCCAAAATCCAATCCCTCTTTTTTTAGAAATCCGCGATGCCATGTGACACATCTAACTTTTACAAACAATCAAGCCTCTCTATCATTCGCTTATAAAGGAAAATAAAAAATAAATCAAATAATAATTAAACAAAAAATTAAGTATTGGAAATAATTAAAGGGGGTAATATTGACAAGGAAACACAAAAATTAACTAAAAGAAAAAAGGCCGATCTATATAAACAAAAAAAAAAAGAAAAAAAGGAAACCCCTTTGTTTTTTTTTATTGTCATTACACTTGACTTATTAGTTAGATAATCTAATTTCTAGAATCTATCTATCCTAAAATCGGTCTTCAATTGATTAAAAAAAAAAAAAATCTCCCCAAAAAATATGCATCCCTAAGATCTCATCTAAATTAAATAATTAACTTCCCTTCGACAGAAAAACCAGGAAAGTATTTTGTATGAGGAGGCGTGAACAAAAGGGAGACTGAAGAGACAGAAGATTGCTTCAACCTCGATTTCGACCAATGACTCCTTTAAAGTCTGCGTGAAAAATCCCTTTGAGAGGTCGCCTTACGAAAGCTACAGTTGGAACTGGTCATGTTAATCTCACTTCTAATAGAATCAGTGCCTTTGAAATTTAATAGGATCTTGAATTTTATATATGTCTAATGTGTGTTTCATTACACATTGGTGAATGCAGTGCTACTGTTTTGCATGTGCTGTGATTTCTCTTGTTCTGCAACCAACCGGGGCTTAACCCTCCCTGACTTCAGGCTAAACTCTATCTGTGGCACCCGGAAAGACTACCCTCAGGGCTTCTCTTTCACTCACCTCATAAGCCGGCAAACCCAGGATGAACTTGGGATCATACGCGGCGGCAGAGACACGCAAGAAAAGACTGACGGTCGAGATGCTAGATAGACCGGCACTGCATCGATTGAGAAATTTGTCAAAACAGTCTGGTTGTGGAGACTACAAATTTCTCAACCATTCCCTCTCTTGAGTCTTAACATCTGAATTTATTTCAGATTTTTCCCATCATCTTTCAATTTAAAAGATGACAAATTCATCAAAAATTTAAGTTGTTCGACTATCCCTTTTTAATTTCTAAAATTTCTCCATTGTCATATAATCTATACTATATATTATAGTAATAGGTTAGAAGGCCTATGAATCTGAAAGTTTCAATCTAATATTCTCAAATTTTTGGTTTTTTAAAAACATATAATACATATGTCATGTTATTATTAGTTCCTTTTAATTTACTTATTTATTTTAAACTTTATAAATATTATCTAGGGATAGTTATGGTAACATTTTAAAATTTGCTTTAATTATAATTCTCTTAAAGAATCTTTATTAATCATTCATTGATAATTATGGTAACATTTTTAGATTTTTTTAATTATAAGCCTCCTAAAGATTCTTCGCTAGTTATAAATTAGATTCTGAATTTCTAAAATAAAAAGAACAAGTGTCATTAAATTATTAGCACTTTGTCATATACAAAAGACATGTGACAAAATATTATTGGTTCTTTTTATTTTTTATTATTTGTTTCCTCAATTTTATAAATATTATCCATTGATTGATATGGTAATGTTTTCAAATTTTCTTGAATATGCTCCTTCTAAAGAAAATTATATCTTAATGCTATAAAATAAAAATGACACATGTAATGAAATTATTAGATTTTTTTTTTCATTTTTATGGTCTCAATTCACATCCCTCTAAAAAATTTTTTCAAGAAAATAATATAAAAATTAATTTTTTGAATAGAACTGTGATGAAATTATTTATTTTCTTAATCTTACTATTTTTCAAATAAAATATTTCCTTTTTATTTTTCATAGTATTTACATAAAAAAATTGGATGTAATGAATTTAATTATAATAGTATTATTTTACCTAGATAATAATACTTCAACCTTTTTTTGTCTCAAGACTCTAATATTGTTTCATGTTATTTTGTGACTTTAAATGATAATGATATAACTATTTTGTAACAAAAGTTAATTTCACTATAAAATTTATTGATTTTAGATTGACCAATATTTCCAAGTTTAACTTACACAAGTATTCATAATTTATGCAATTATAATGATTACGAACATTATATTAGCCGAGTCTAACTATTGACACATGACAAAGTAATATTTTTTTAATTGACACTTTCTAAAATTTTAAGTAACTATTTTTAAAAGATTATTAATAGACTAAAAATAATATTTGATATAACTTCATGCATGTATTGAATTATTAATGCTAATCATTTTAAATATCTAGATTTCTAAATTTACAACTTAAGGATAATTTTCTTTATTAAAATAAATTTGAAAATTAAATTTTACAAAGCATATTAAGTAACTGATGATAAATTAAGTCTCTTTGACATTAAAATACAAATTATTTTTAAGTAAAGATTTTAGCTTTGAGCACTTATATATATGCATATATGTATACTATTAAATGAACTCATATGACTTATACATTTAATCAACATAGCCAAGTTGCCCTCAAGCACTGGCTTGGCCCAGTCTCTCACCATAGCCTTCCTGCCCAACTCTAGGTCAGGACACGGGTGAGCCCATAAGGTTCGACCCACACGGAGCATATGCAAGGGTCACAGCCGCACTGCGTGAGCCTTCGACCACCTTAATGCCCCCAAACTTGGATCACAAATTGTTGAGATAACGTAATATAAACAAAGTCATAATTTCAAAAGCCCAAAAAAGTAATTTATTTATTTTTATGAGAATTTAATCATATGATCCATATTTGGTGGTGATCAACCAGTGTATTATATGATCCTTTAGTTGAAGCCCACTGTGATGATCCTGATCTAGGTCTTGAATTGACCGGTTTCTATGTCTATTGCGCGTACAACCACCTCTTGAGAAAAAATTTAGCGGTTAAGTAATATTGAGTTTCTTATAGTCATGATTTAAAGTTTTGTTATGTGGTATTTTTTTTCCCACCTGTTCGGCCATAATTTGGACTTGCCTCCATAATGTCCTCTCCCGCCCCTTTTATCACAAAGCAGCCCAACTGCTGAGGGGTTTGGTCCAGACAGAACTTGCTCCCACTGTGGCCTCCCCAAATGCTAGCCCACACCTGAAGCCCCTTCTCCATAAATATGCAGAACCTTTCCCCAGATACTGAAGCCATCATTTTAATATCAGTTGAAAATTACACGGACAAGTCATAGTACGTAATTAATATATATATATGTATGTAGAAAAAAACTTTATTTTTACCCCTTTTGTTTAACGTTTATTCAGTTTTGTCCTTTTAGTTTAGACACTTTTCAGTATTGCTCCTTATCTCTCATTTATGCCCTTATTCTAAAAACTCTTTCATCCTTTTTTCCAATGTGCCCTTATGCCCCATGTTATAACCTTTACACTATATGTGAGACTGGCTCATATTCTTTTAGTACGTAAATCTAAATAAATAAATCAACTATGTACATGCATAATTTGGTGGTCTTATACATGTACTGCAAGCTAAGATCCACCACTTATTAAGTCGTCAATCTAATCGAACTAAGCATCTTTCATACCTTGATATTTAAAACCTTGCATTCAACAAACAAGATGATTACGTAATATTGGTCAGATGAAATCACACTGCTTTAACACATCACTAAAATATAATTAGTTGCACAAGAAAGTTGTATATAGTTTTTCAGATTAGCTTCACAAGAAAAATAACAAAAACAAAACAAAACAAAACAAAACAAAATGTGACGTACAAATGAAATAGTTCTAAAGTAGCGAGAAACATTTGATTAAAACAATCAAACCATTGGCTATTCGAAATTTTTATGCATGTTCAATATATAAACTAGGAAGGAGAAATAGAACCACTCAGTCAAATGTAAACTTTAGAGCACAAAGTATCATTTCCAAAGTACCACAGTAAGTTGAATCCTTGTTACATGTTCAAATTCATTCATATAAATTAGTTTGCAATGACCAATAAGTAAACATGTTCAAAAAGAAAAAAAAAAGTTGTACATAAATGTTATGGATGTTACTTGATGATGCAGCAAACTCGTGGCGTGTCTTGCCCTCAGGTCCGGGTTAAGCTCTCTGCTGGCTAGTCGGTGATCCCCTGCACTAAACCCACCGGTGTTGTGGCAGCCAAAGGCTCTCTGGTGTTCAAATTAGGCTCCGAGGGAGGAAGTTGATAGAGAGAAAATAATCTTTGGGTTTTCTTCTGGGTTGTGTATTTGCGTACCTGGAGAAAGGGTTGGGTTTTCCATTTGTATGTCTGCATGGGGGTGGCCGGTGGTTCCTCCACGTGGTAGCCTCTTGTTGGTGGGTCAGAGTTGTAGTAGGGCACTCAAGAGGGTCTTCCCTACACGCCATGGTGGCGTGTGTCAAAGCAGTGTCAGGGGTAAGGTGGTGGTCGCTTGTACACTCCACACCCATGCCGCCAGGTGCGCGCTAGGGTGTCTGATGTTAGGTGTGGGACCCATTGACCTCGCAGCATGGGTGTGGAGTGTACAAGCGACCACTACCTTACATCCGGAGGTAACCGAGCGCTCATGACGATCGAGGACCGAGGTCCTAGTTTGGTAGGGAACGTGACACAAATCGGAGACCCTGGTCTGGTCAAGGGAATGCCATCACCAGATGCCCCCAATTCATCTGGCCACCTGCTCGAGGTTAGGGGAATTTCAAGGGGTGGTCCGACCACAAAATCCAGGGTGCATTTATGGAGTGGGCGGTGCAATGATGACGGATGTCGTCGCATTGCTTCATGTGCCGCCACGCAGTAGTGGGGGATTGGTTGCCAGTAGTCGAAAAGACATGTTGAATTTTGGCTATTGGCGTCCCATCATCAGAGGCCATCTGGGCTGTTGATTTCAAAGACATAAGGGGGTTTTGTGAGGCGGTTGTCCCTGTTTTGCCCCCATTTGTCCTTAGAGCTTTTCCCGTAGTGCATACACATAAACTTCCTTAGCTGTTTCCTACCCCCATCTTCGTTACTACCGTCGCCACCAATCCTGTCATCTCCAGCAAGTCAACGGTGTGCCAGTCTCCGTGACGCTCTGTAAGCTGCTTCCTACATCTGCTGTCGGCATTTGACGTTATGGTAAGGCTATCTTTCTGATTATATGTATGGGTTGGCAACCCGCTGTGTCTGGGTTTATGAAAAGAGGGAAAAAGTCCCTAACCTCCTAGGGTTTGTTGGTAGGCCGGAGTTTGTTAGGTCGGTATTCAAATAAGTAGCCTTATTGTTTGCACCCATATTATATAAGATTGAAAACGAAAAATGACTAGGCACTATGGGGAATCCAGAGCACGTAAGCTCGGATTCTGAAAAAATGGACTCGAACGAGTACGCGGTAGTTAGGCGTAAGGCTGGAGAAGAGGCCTCTGCTAGCGGCTTCAAGGAATCTCTAGAGGTTCTTGAGTTAGGGCAGGCAGGCTGTCGACTCCGATGCTAGAAAGGGAGGAGAATTGGGAGAGTTAGATGAGGAGGGTCCTAGGTACAAGGCCGTTGAAGTGTCCTTCGTTCTGACCGAGGAGAAAGTTGAGTATCTGTGGGTCGTGTATCAGATCCCACAGGGTTTGAAGCTCAGGATCCTAAAAAAGAAGGACTAGGCATGCTTGGCCAGGGAGGATGAGGCCACAGTGTATGAGGGTGCGTTGGATGGTGGCCTTCGGATGCCCTTTCCTCAGTCCGTTAGGAGGATTCTACAATGGCTTCGCCTTTCGCCAGGGCAAATATAGTCGAACAGATGGAGGACCCTGATCGGCTGCACTGTCCTCTGGCAGATTGTCCACAAAAGGGACTTCATGCCAAAAGAGTTTTTATTCTGCTACAGACCGGCCGAGAGGGGCAAGTGCTGGTGGTACTTCTCGGGCAGGTCGAAGAAGTACAACCTGGTCGAGGAGCTTCTTTCCTCAATCAAGAATTAGAAGGATCGGTTCTTCTTCATCAGCGGAGATGGATGGGAGTTCTAACTTTGGGAGACTGACTTCTCTATTCGAGTCCTCAAGCAATGGGGTTACCAGAGCAAGAAGGGTACGTTCACTCTCTCTTCTGAACTCTGTTTCCGTTCCTTTTTGTTTCCTTTGTTTCAAGTGTTAGTGCCCTGACCTAGGGCTGTCTTGGGTGTCAGGTCATTCCAAACCCAGAATATCTAAAGAGTTGAGGGTGGCTATAAGGAAGGTCCAACAACACGACGTTCATAGTCACAAGGACCTGGTCACCGCCGAAAGCTTGTCGAATTACTTGCTAGGTCTTGAGCCCACAAGAGAGGCCCTACCTACAGAACGTGAGAGGAGTGAGTGCTTAGTCGTTTATTACCCTCCAAACATTGACCGACTGACTTTCCCTTTGCTTGCAGCTAGTTTTGTTCCTGTCGATACTACGACTCCTACCGTTGTCCCAGAAAAGTTGCACCCGTTGTTGATCAGGCGGCAGAAGAGATGAGTTTCAACATTGCTTTCCTGAAGAAGCAGAAGGCAGACGGTGGGAGTGTCGAACTGAAGCGACAAAGGGCGGCCGAACCTACCTAGCCAACTAGGAGGGACGCCCTCCCGGCTAAGGAGAGAGAGCCGAAGGACACTGAGACATCCTGGACCGTTCAGCCTCCTCCAACATCTGAGAGGAAGAGAAGTTCAGTTGGCCCAATTGAGCCACAAGCGAGGGCAGAACCTGCCCAATCCTCCAAGAACGTCTTCGAAAGCGTGGACGAGGTGTGGACAAGGGCGAGTGTTGTCGTAAAGGATGTCGACCTGCAACGGATCAACAAGTACACCAACAATCGTCTTGTGAAAGACATGAACCACAATCTCCTCAGGGTTTGAACTTATTGCTCGGTTCTCTTCTCTTTTTTCTATTGGTTTGCTCTAACATGTCGCTTGTGCTAGTCTGCTGCCAGGAACATGAAGTTAGGCCACTGCCTGGTCAGCTTAGAGAGAGCGTTCAACCAGGAGAAGGGAACTTGTGCTGCCCTTCTCGCCGAGCTGAAGGGGATGAAGGAGGAAGTCATGATTGCGTGTGCCATTAAGGAAGAGATGGTCGTTGCTCAAGCCGAGAGGGATTTGGCCATGGCGGATTTGGAGAAGGCCAAGGCGGAACATACAAAACTTAATGCCACGGCAAGCAAGCTTCTGCTGGACCTTTCGGTCGAGCAGGCCAAGAAGCACGAGTTAGAGAAGAAGGTGGCCACCTTCGAGGAAGAGCTCGTGAAGGCCCAAACTGGAGCAGTGGAAGAGTTCAAGGACGGAGACGACTTACAGGCTTTGTTAGCCCAAAATTTCTTCCAAGGCTTCGAGCATGCCAGAGGTCAGGCTTCGAGCAAGTTCCCTAGTCTCGACTTCTCCATTCTTGAGCCTTCTGAGGAAGCTCCTCCAAGTGGCGAGGGGGTTGGCACGGAAGCTCCTGTTCCAGCTGCTGAGAAGGATGCCGAGGTTCAACCCGGCACTCAGGAAGAGCCTCCTACCGAGGGGGCTCAGCAGAAGGCTTCTAGGAAGAACGGAGGAGCAACCGTGGAGTAGGCCCAGACCTGAATAGTCTTTCCTTCTGTAATAAAAATTTTTTTTTATTTTTTATTTTTTATTTTTTTTATGTAAAGGGGAATTTCACCTTTGTACTTTTTCCAATAGTAATGAAAGCTTCTTCGTGTACTTCGAGTTTGTTTAATGAATGCTCTATTGGGATAACTCGTGGGATGCTTGTATGGTTCTTCTTGTCTTTGCATGGTTAATTTCTTCTTTTTGTCATTGCCACAAAGGCCTTCTGGATATTTTCGGTTGCTTGGACCGATCAGATACTGCGCCATTGCCATCAAGGCTGTTTGGCTCTGCTTGGCGCATGCGCTGAGGAGACTCTGTGCCATTGCCATTAAGGTCGTCTCGCTCTGCTTGGCACGAAGGCCGAGCAGATTCTGTGTTGATTCCACGTAAGTAGACTATTGCTGAACAGTCGCTTTTATTGATAGTCTGTTGAATTACAATTAGGAGCCTTTCAAGAGTAGTACTTCCTTAGATGCTCTGCATGCCATGGGTGCAGGAGCTCCTTGCCTTCTGAGTTCTTCAACTTGTAGGTCCCCTTCCGAGTACCTCGTAAGGTCCTTCCCAATTGGGTCTGAGCTTGCCCTCTCTTGGATCTTCGGTGGATTGGTTGACTCTTTTCAAAACAAGGTCCCTGGTCGTGAGGTCTTTTGGTCGAACCCTGGAGTAGTGGTACTGGCGCATCTTCTGCTAGTAGGACACTACCCTTATAGCTGTTTATAGCCTCCTTTCTTCTAATAGATCTAGGTCCACGTTCATAGCCTTGCCATTGGTCATGGGGTCGAACTGTATCGTCCTTGGGCTGGGAAGGCCGATCTCTACTGGGATGATGGCTTCGGTGCCGAAGGTAAACGAGAACAGCATCTGTCCCATGGACACTCTTTCCATCGTTCTGTAGGCCCAAAGGATGTTAGGGAGCTCCTCTACCCACAAGCCCTTGGCCTTTTCCAACTTCTTCTTGAGGATCTTTAAGAGGGACCTGTTGGTAACCTTGACTTGGCCGTTGGCCTGAGGGTGCTTGGGGGACGAAGCGTGGTGGCTTATTCCCAGGTCAGCGCATAATCGATTGAATTCTCTGCCCTCAAACTGCTTCCCGTTATCCGTGATGACGACCCTGGGGATTCCAAACCTGCACACAATATTTTTCCACAAGAACTTCTTCATCTTCTCCTCAGTGATCATCGGTATGGCCTCTGCCTCCACCCACTTTGTGAAGTAGTCGATTGCCACGACCGTGAACTTCTTCTACCCTTTGCCGAGCGGCAACGGTCCCACGATGTCGATCCCCCATTGGGCAAAGGGCCATGGGGTCTGGACCGGGGTCAACTCCTGAGAGGGCAGCCTTGGGATGTTGGCGAATCGTTGACACTTGTCACATTTTTTTGACAAACTCTTGGGTATCCTTTTCCATGGTGGGCCAATAGTAGGCCGTTCGTAATGTCTTCTTGGTGAGGGATCGTCCACAAGAGTGGTTCCCACACACCCCTTCATGGACCTCTCGCATAATGTAGTCTGCCTTTTCCTTATTGGCGTAATGGAGCAGCAGCATGGTGTATCCCCTTTTGTGTAGAACTCCGTCTTGTATGAGGTACCTGCTTGAGCGGTACTGAATTCGCCTCGCTTTATTTCTATCTTCGGGCAGGGTTCCGTTCCCCAATAAGTTCCTGATCTGACTCATCCATGAGGATTCGGGCTTAATCTGGTCAACTTCCGGGCTCTGGATGCTCAGTGAATCAAGAATCTCAAATGGAATGTTTGGGTCCAGCTCGTTGGATGAGGCAATCCTGGCTAGCTGATCTGCCTCTTCGTTCTGTAATCTCGGGACACACTTCAGTAGGATCCTCACGAATCTCCTAGGCAGGCTTTTCGCTACCTGGCAGTATTGCCTCATGTTCTCTTCTCTGGCCCCATACTCTCCCTGGACTTACTCCACCACCAATTGAGAGTCACTTTACACCACTATCTGTTTGGCCCCCATGCGCCGAGCCATTTTGAGACTAGCAATGAGTGCTTTTTATTCAGTAATGTTGTTGGTGGCAGGGAACTTGAAGTAGAGAGCGTATTCCATCTTGTAGCCATCCGAGGTGACGAGGACCATACCGGCACCACCAAAATCATAAGTGGAAGAACCATCGATATTCAGTACCCAGTGGCTGTCAGACAGGTCGGCTTCAGGGATGGCAGGGGGTGGGTTTGTGAACTCTGCGATGAAATCCGCAGCAGCTTGCCCTTTGATTGCCATTCAGGGTCGGTAGTGGATGTCGAACTGACTTAGTTCAACCGACGATTTCAGTAAGCGTCCTGACGTCTCTAGCTTATATAGAATGTTCTTCAAGGGCTAGTCGGTGAGTACCATGATCGTGTGGGCTTGAAAGTAGGGCCTCAAGCTCCGAGCTACAATCACCAACGCGAGGGCTATGAGCTCCATCCTTGGGTACCGTTCTTCTGCTCCACACAAAGCCCAGCTGGTGTAGTAGACTGGCCTTTGGATCCCTTCTTCTTCTCGAACAAGAGCTGAGCTCACTACTGTCACTGACTCTGCCAAATAGAGAAACAATTCCTCCCCCAGGACAGTTCGGCTGAGCAGCAGGATTGAGCTAAGATATTGTTTGAGTTGACTGAAGCCTACTTCACATTCCTCGTTCCACTCGAACGCCTTGCATAGGATTTTGAAGAACGAAAGACACCTGTCGGTGGACCGGGAGATAAATCTGTTCAGAGCTGTGACGCGTCCCGCCAGGGGTTGAACATCCTTTGTTGTTCGAGGTGCTTGCATACTAATGATGGCTTGGATCTTTTTTGGATTCACCTCAATCCCCTTGTGCGAGACCATGAAACCAAGGAATTTCCCCGAGGTAACGCCAAAAGCACACTTGGCGGGATTAAGCTTCATCTGGTACTTTCGTAGTATTTTGAATGTCTCTTCTAGGTCTTGTAAATGATTAGCAACTTCCTTGCTCTTCACCAACATGTCATCGATGTAAACTAGCCGCTAGTACATTGCTCTAGCATTCTTTAGTCATAACGGCATGACATTGTAGCAATGGAGCCCCTGGTCAGTAATGAAGGCTGTATGCTCTTGGTCGTGCTCGGCCATCCGGATCTAGTTATAGCCTAAAAAAGCATCCATAAAAGTTAGCATTTCATACCCTGTGGTAGAATCGACGAGGAGGTCTATGGTCGGCAAGGGAAAACTGTCCTTTGGGCACGCTTTGTTCAGGTCGGTAAAGTCAACGCACATCCCCCATTTCCCATTGGACTTTTTTACCATGACGATGTTGGAGAGCCAAGTGGGGTAATGCACCTCCCATATGAACTTTGCCTGCACCAGCTTCTCCGCTTCCTTGGCGACTGCATCATTTCTGTCCGGCGTGAAGTTCCTTCTCTTTTGCTTGATAGGCCTGGCCTTGGGGTCAATGTTTAGGTAATGAGCGGCAACCCGTGTATCAATACCGGTATATCCTCATGAGACTAAGCGAACACGTCAACGTTA
The DNA here is from genome assembly GCA_033060915.1 of Euryodendron excelsum. Classification (NCBI taxonomy): domain Eukaryota; kingdom Viridiplantae; phylum Streptophyta; class Magnoliopsida; order Ericales; family Pentaphylacaceae; genus Euryodendron; species Euryodendron excelsum. The sequence continues at coordinate 36,804,018 of CM065387.1, read as the reverse complement.
TCATTTAGGAACCTCCGCAGTTGCTGCTTCAACTCCTCTGGTGCGGCAGCCCCAATCTTTACCATTCTGTTTTGGTCTTATCCCTCGACCGAAACATCCTCGAGCTCCTCTGCTGGCTCGCCCCTCCTGACCTCTTCTTCGTCCCTTGGTTCGAATTCTTCGATGACTAGGGTCTCTTTGTTGGGTTCCCTTCTCAGGGAAGCCATATAACATTCTCGCGCCTCCTTCTGGTCGCCCCTGGCTCATCGGACCCCTGTGTCGGTCGGGAATTTAATCCGAAGATGGTACGTAGAAGCGACTATTTTGAACTAGTTCAGAGCAGTTCGGCCAAAGATGGCATTGTATACAGATGGGTACTCCATGACCAAGAAGTGGACCATTTTCGTCGCCCGGTAAGGTCCCTCACCAAGGGTGACTGGTAAGACGATAGACCGGAGAAGGACCACCCGGTCTCCTGTAAAACCGACCAAGGGAGAGTTGACTGGCTTTAGCTTTTCTTGGCCGATCTACATCTTCTCGAAGGCCCCCCGGGACAAGATGTCGGCCGAGCTTTCGCTGTCGACCAAGATTTTCCAAGTTTGATGTTGGAGATCACCGCGGAGACGATCAAAGGGTCATCGTGTGGTTGGTGTAGCTCGGCAACCTCTTCCTTTATTAAAGTGTTCACGGGGCCTTTGGTTTTCGTCTTCTTGTTGGTTGCCCTGACCAGCATCACTTCCGCTTCGGTTCGGATGTCCCGAACATGCTTCTTCCTCGCTGAAGAGGACTCCCCTCCTCCAACAAATCCTCCTGCAATGACCATTATCTCTCCAATGGGTTAGATGGTTGTTTCTGTCCTTACTAGGCTTCATCGTTCCCTTTGTGTTTGGTCTCGAGCAACCACGTAGCGACCGAGTCTTCCCCGTTTGATTAGATCCTCAATCTATTGCTTTAGGTCAATACAGTCCTCTGTGTCAGGGCCGTGATCACGGTGGAACCGGCAGTATCTCTTCATATTCCTCATGCTCGAGGGTGTCTTCAGAGGCTCGGGCCATCTCAGGTCCGGGTCGTCCCTGATCTCCATTAACACATTCTTCAACTTTGTCATGAGCGGGGTGAATGTGCGGTCTAGACCACGGTAATGCTCACGTCTCTCTTCCCCCCGCCTCCTTGTCCGGTTGCTGGTCCTGCTTGTCTTCGTCTCCCTTTCTTCGTTTGAGGTTCCACCTGACCTCTTCTTCTCTGCTTGTGAGCTGCTCCCCCCATCGTTGTCTCTCCTGGCGCTTATGGCATCTTCGACGTTCATGTGCTTCTAAGCCCGAAGCATCAGTTCGGCCATGTCTTGGGGTGGCCTCTTTGATAAGGAGAAGAGGAGTTTCCTGCTTCTTAGGGCGCTCATGAACGCTGTTACGGCCATCTTGTCGTCCACGTTGTCCACTGTCAGTGTTTCCTGATTGAACCTCCCCACATATTCTCATAATGTCTCTTCTTTCTTTTGCCTCACAGTCAGTAAATACACCGCAGGCTTCCTTTGCCTTTGGGCTCCAATGTAGTGACTCACAAAGAGCTTGCTAAGCTTCGTAAAGTTGGAGACTGTCACTGGTTTAATCTTGTTAAACCAAGTCCGTGCCGAGCCTTTCAACGTGACAGGGAAGGCCCTGCACATAATCTCGTCCGGCATCGCTTGTAGGTGCATGAGTGCTCGAAAGGTCTCTAGGTAGTCCACCGGGTCCTTGGAGCCGTTAATTGCATTCACACTCATCATTTTAAATTTCAGGGGGAGCAGGTAGTCCATCACCTTCTGTGTGAACGGTGAAGCGGTTCTGCCAATTAGTGCGTCTACCGTGTTGGGGGCCTTGGCTTCCACAGCAACCAAAACCCCCGCCATCTGTGCTTGCATGGCCCTTAGTTGCTCGTCCCAAGCGTGGGAGCTCTCCTATTTATCTCCCACCATCTCTATTACCGTTTGTATCTCCTCAACGTAAGGCTTACAATGCACGAGTGGGTCATCCACTCGCCCTCTATTACCGTTTTCATTACCGTTGGGGAGAATGGTGGGCTCCTTATCCGCCTCCTGTTCCTCTTGTTCAACTGCCAGTGCTGGTGGGTTGGGTGGTGGCGGAATCTCTGCATGAGGGGTTGGAACTCGTTGGAGCAACTTCGCGTTTTGACGAGCCAACTGTTGCATGTTGGCCATCATGTCAGCCACCGTTTTCTCTAAGGTGGCTATCTTCTTAGCTCTTGAATCGACCATCGAGTTTCCTTTAGGGAGGGTGCTAATCCTAGACCTAGTCAAGACCATGAAATGCCACAAGGATAGCCGTTCCCACAGATAGCGCCAGCTGATGATGTAGCAAACTCGTGGTGTGTCTTGCCCCCAAGTCCGGGTTAAGTTCTCCGCTGGCTAGTGGGTGATCCCCTGCACTAAACCCATCGGTGTGGTGGCTGCCAAAGGACCTCCGATGTTCAAATTAGGCTCCGAGGGAGGAAGTTGATAGAGAGAAAATAATCTTTGGGTTTTCTTCTAGGTTGTGTATTTGTGTGCCTGGAAAAAGGGTTGGGTTTTCCATTTGTATGTTTGCATGGGGGTGGCAGGTGGTTCTTCCATGTGGTAGCCTCTTATTGGTGGGTTAGAACTGTAGCACGACACTCGAAATGGTCTTCCTTACACTCCATAGTGGCGTGTGTCAGAGCAGTGTAAGGGTAAGGTGGTGGTCGCTTGTACAATCCACACCCATGCCCCAAGTGCGCACCAGGGTGTCTGATATCAGGTGCGGGACCCATTGACCTGGCTACCGGGCCGGCCAGATCAGGAGGTAACCGAGCGCTTATGATGATTGGGGACCGAGGTCCTGGTATGGTCGGGAACGTGACACGAATCCGAGACCCTGGTTTGGTTGGGGGAATGCCATCACCATTACTGATTCTACAAGAAAATATATCTTAGTTCATGTGTATATGTACTGGGAGTGTAGAGTAGGAAAAACGTATAAAATGGCTTTTTCTTGGAAGGGCCAGAGATAGAGGGCAATATTGACAAGTATCTAACCTGAAAGGGCAAAACTCAATATATGTTGAACAAAGAGGGCAAAAAAGAATTTTTTTCTATATATATATATATATTTGTCCGAATGGTGAAGATTTAATGTGCTATCCATCTCACCTCGGCTTTGACCTTTATTGTAATCCCTTACGATGGTACAATGGAAATTATCATGCACTCTTTAATTTTGAGATGAAATATCCAGTTTTAAAACCTCATTATCAGAATTTAGGTTGACAATTACCAAAGTTCACCCCAAAGCACCAAGGAAGATATTCAACTCACTGAAGAAAATGAGTTACCAAAAAACTCATATCATGAGCAGCTTTTGGGAAAACCAAGCAGTGGATAAATACAAAAATGGGATTCACTAGAAGACTTAAAACATGATATACAAAAACTCCTTTTTCTTTTCCTTTTCTCTGCCATGCAGTCCATGACATCAATAAAATTATTGTACTACAACGCTTCGGCAAATTCAAACATGATAAAAATTTCCTCCTGCCAGAGTAACAGGTCCACCTTTGTTCCTTCACTTAATAACTATAACTTGCACCATAACATATGATGACATAGTTACATAACGGTAATTAAGAAAAAGTCATTTTAAGACATATCGTGGAATGAGTACGGATTAATGAGGAATGTGAGACGAGATTTTACGGCTTTGGCTACCGAGGCGACACGTCTTAATTTCTCTGGATAGGTTGTACTATTGGAAGAAAATACAAGAGGAAGACCGAGTGGGATCTTCGTTTGCTTGCCGTTCTACCCTTTTACTGGCTATGGTCTTCACTGCCTTTCAAGGAATGGTCGGGTCTTGTGCTTGAATAAAGTCATTGATTTAGCTCAAATTAAGAGCATATACCCTGAAATAAATAAATATATAGTAGTGCGAGCAAAGATCATTTCCACGAAGAGTGTCTAGCCTACTTTTATACTACGTGAATAAGGATTGGGGGGGGGGGGGTGGGTTTGGGTATTACAAAAACAATTCTAACAATAAAAAAAATAACTAAAGAACAATTTAGATTAAAATATCGAAATCAATCAAAAGAACAAACCTTGGTCTAAATCAACATCTGCCATCGAAATTATTTTATTATCTCTCCTTAGTCGTAGTTAAGTAGAAAACAAGAGATTTTATTAGCCCTAACTATTAAACTATCCAGGATAAGCTTTCAAGGTATAATCTAGTAGCAGCCTTAAGAATTAGAGAGATCAATGAAACTAAACAACACAAGCACAAACGGTTGCGTTTAATTTAGTCAAACGTCATTCATAAGATCTAATAATTCCTAATACAACAAATCATTAAATCTTAGTTGCTTCACAAATTAAAAAAATCAAATAATTACGGATTTGATATCTAACCCAGCAGTAGATTGAAACGAATAATAAACTAGTAGGCATCCTAGTAATTAAATGAGACAATTATGAAAATAGGTACAGAAGAACATCTGATACTCAAAGCATAAATCGAACAATAAAAACAAAGTAGATCTCACAGTTTATTTTTAATTCTGAGGCTTCCGCTTCCTTCGACCAAGATTTAAAGTTTAGCCATGCAGGGCCATGAAGAAAACTTAAAGGAGAAGTTAGAGAAGAAGAGAGAAAAACGTGTGTTTACTGCTGCTTTTCCCTCCTAAAATAATATGAAAAATGATAACCCTAAAAATAAAACAATCCTAACTTTTATAGGCTTCTGAAAATCTACAGATCGGTAAAACCGTTCGAACGCACAGAACCACCGTTCAAATGGTGCGTCGAACGCACTTCGAACCTGAACTTGGCGTGAACCCGTTTGACGTACCATTCGAATGCAACTGGAACTGTTCGAATGGACTTCTAGATCGTTCAAATGCCCTTGGAACGCTTTATCCAATTTAGTACGAATCTTTCCTTTTTAAGCTAGGATTCTCTTCCTTAGCGTTCTATAGCACCCTAAATCTAAATAAAAAAATAATGAGTATATTTAGGCACCAAATAAGTATAAAAGACTAAAAATTAAGGGAGAAAAATATGATATTGGCATTGTAAGCATCCCATTTTTGCCCGTTCGGTAATCTCCGGCCCAACCAGGTTCAGTGTTCAAACACCATACCACGTGCAAGCTCAAGATAAGGCTTTCAATCTCTAATCTAGTCAACTGGTCACTTCTAGGGCCTACTGGAGCCATAAGCACCATCGTTCTAGGCAGCTTTCCAGACTGGGCGGTCTCAAAAACCAACACCATTCAGGTATCTTCCCGAGATTGGGCGATCTTGGAGACCAACACCTTATCAAATTCCAGACAGTTCACTTATGGCGCCTGCTAGCCTGCCAATGTAGAATGTTTGTCATTCGCTAGTTCTCTGAGACTTGGCATTCTCGAAGACCAACACCACCCTTATAGGTAGTTCTCTGAGACTAAGCGCTCTCGGAGACCAACACCACCCCTACAGGTAGCTTTTTAGGACCATGCGTTCTCAGGAACCAACACCACCCTACAGGTGGCTCTCTAAGACCAGGCATTCTTAGGGACCAACATCACACAGGTAGTTTTCCAAGACCGGGCGGTCTCGGGAACCAACACCTAGGTCAACACTGGCGCCTACTAGCCCGATTCAGTGAAAAATGACCAAACTTGCCCCTTGGGCCTCCAGGCACGTTTTGAGAAAGTTCAAAATCCTTCAAAACTGTAAGTCCACCCTTCCATAATGTTACTTAACTATTAGGCATACTCCACATGCCATTCGGTTCAATTTCGGCCCCGTTCCGGCTAACTCCAATCAAAATGACCGTTTTGCCCTTGAATGCCCCAACAATACACAAACCCCACCAATTAGTAGAAGACTCTCCCTAAACTATCCCTGAACGACCTGGCACCCCTAACACAACATGCCGAACCATGCTCAACATTTTCAGCCAAAACCAGTCAAAATGACCATTCTGCCCCTAACAGCCTGAACGCCCCCCAAAACAACACCGGTCCTAGGTTAGTGAACGACGGGTCTCGTCATGCACCCCCATTTAACCTAAGGAAGACCTTACAATGCCAAACACCCATGATTTGATAAAAGCTTCCCGAAGTGCCTCGTAAACGCTCTGCCAAAATTACTTCTTCTCCTGATTCTCTGTTTATAACACACTGTCGAACAACTTGAGAAATGCGTAAACTAAGGAATCCCCGAAACGTCGTCCGTAGCTCTTTCTATTGATACGGCTCGATCAGATAGATCACTTCCTGAAGCCCTTCATTGTACGGTGCGAAAACTATAACTTCCAGTAATCCCTAGAGCGTCTCGCAGACGCTCAGCCTAGGTTGACTTTTTTCCCGATTCCCTGATTATAATGCACCGTTAAACGACTTGAGAAATGCATAAATTAGGGAACTCCCGAAAGTATTTCCAGAGTACTTTCCATCGGTACGGTCTGATCGAAGAGATCACTCGCCGAAGGCCCTGATCATGCGACACGAAAATAGGTACTTTTGAACCCCCACGGAGTGTATCATAAATGCTTTGCAAAGATGCCATTTTGTGCACGTTTCCCGAGATGATATCTCACACTTCCGAGCACTGTTTAAACTTGCCAAAAACACAAAAGTTCACTAAAAACCCTAAGAGAACACCCTGAGTGCGACTGATTTCCTCGAAACCTTCCCGGTTTGCTCAATTATCGAGACAAAGTTTAAACAAACATTCCCGGCGACAAAGTGTATGCTACATGAGCCCAGATTTTGATCAGATCAACCAATTTTCAATCAACCGTCGAGATTTTACAAGTACACAGGGTGCCACATGTCATTCTGGCAATGTAACAGTAATGGCGCATGTGCTACATGCGCTAGGCTTGTTCCAGGTTGCCTATAAATACCAGACCCCCCCCCCCTTGCATATTCCAACTCTGAAATTGATGCAAAACTCTGCTGAAATTGCTCCAAAATCTCGAATCTCTATACACTTTTCACTCCTCCAACACTTAGGCTAGAGTCCACCTCCCTTAAGGCCATACACTTCACCTACTTAGCCTCATACACCATTAAACACTCCCTTCCAGCCCTTCAAGCCTTCTTGAAGTCATTCAAGTTCAAGTCAAGGCATCCATTGAAGATTACAAGTGTATTGAAGGTAAAAGGTGGTATCTCTTTTACATTTTTGCCTTCCCCCACTTTTCTGCTCTCCCTTTTAGCCTACTTAGGCTATTCTCTATTTTAATCCCCATCTTCAACTCCCATTCTTGCATGCTTAAGCCAAGAGGGCTCTTAGTTCATGCCTATAGGAAAGCTAGTGGGAGCCATCGTGTAGGGGGATCTCTCACTAGCCTAATTTAAGATTGTATGGCTTAGGAGCCCCTTGTTTGTGTGGTGTAGCCTAAAGCTTTGTATGTACTCATGACCCCCTTGCATTTTGCTATTTTGATCATGTCTTATGTGCTTGATTTCATTTTTGTGTTTATAATCATGTTCTACTAAGTTTGCATTACTCTTACTTCCATGCCAATTTCAAGTTCAATATCCCTCTTAAAATGATCCCAAGAGTTGGCTCCTTGAAGTTAAAAATGAGACCTTAGAAGCCATGCCTTAGAAAATCCCCCAGTAACCCCCTAACTCGCACTTTTGCATCATTGCATTTCAACTTGCGTAAGAATTATTTTCTAACTCTCTAATTTCCAAGATTTCCATTCTCTCAAGCTTAGTGGTTGGAATGGCCCCATGGAACCCTCTCTTGAATGGTCTCCCTTTTATTTGGCCATAGAAACCCTCTCTTATTGAAATGGTTCCCTTTAAAAATGGTTTTCATAATCCTTTTTCAAAAATGGTTTTCAAAAATTTATTCTCTCCATCTTTGCATTAAAAATGGTGTTTCAAAAAGTTGTCACCATCATGTTGATTTTTGGACTCTATACTCTGGTCAAGATAATGGTTATAACGGTCATAAGGAAACTTCATTTGAAATGGTATTCAAACACCAACCATACAAACCACACTCTTGACTAGAGTCAAAATTTTCATGGAAATGATCTTTAAAAAGGTTGTTTATAGAAATCCTTGGCATAATATGATTTGCTTCCCAAAACTATTTCAAAAATGCATTAAACCACTTTTCCAAACCACCTTCCAACCCTACTCTAGGTTAACTTGACCCTAGTCAACCAACCCTAGGTTAACTTGACTCTAGTTGTCCAACGCTAGGTTAACTTGACCCTAGTTGACCAACCCTAGGTTAACTTGACCCTAGTTATCCAATCATAGGTTAACTTGACCCTAGTTGACCAACCCTAGGTTAACTTGACCTTAGTTGTCCAACCCTAGGTTAACTTGACCCTAGTTATCCAACCCTAGGTTAACTTGACCTTAGTTGACCAACCATAAGTTAACTTGACCCTAGTTGACCAACCTTAGGTTAACTTGACCTTAGTTAACCAACCATAAGTTAACTTGACCCTAGTTGACCAACCCTAGGTTAACTTGACCCTAGTTATCTAACTCTAGGTTAACTTAACCCTAGTTATCCAACCCTAGGTTAACTTGACCCTATTTACTCAACCCTAGGTCAACTTGACCCTATTTACTCAACCCTCGGTCAACTTGACCCTAGTTGACCAACCCTAGGTTAACCTAACCTAAGTTAGTTAACCCTAGGTAACCTTAACCCTAGGTTAATCTAACCCAAGTTAGTTAACCTTAGGTCAACCCAACCGAGGTTAGTGTACTTCAAGGTTCCAACTCATGGACCCTTTTTAATGATCCTTTAATTCAAAACTATTCTCATAACCCATCTTTCCAAGACCTCTTACTCTCTTGAGATTTCAAAAACCAACTCCATAACCTCTTCAAATACTCCTACACTCCATTTTCAAAGTATCTCCAAAATGTTTTTAAGGACTCACAATCCTAAGGTGTCCCTACCCCTCTTATGGTTAGGGATCCCAAGGGAAGGTGATACATTAAGTACAACCTCCAAGGTTGTCCATGTTAGAGTTCTAAAGCCCTAAGTACTTTTAAAAAATCACTTTCAAAAAGCTTTTCAATACTTCCACAATCATGCTCCCAAGGTTTTCAAAACAAGACTTCAAAACATTTCCAAGCTCCCTTGAGATGTCCCAAAAACATTTCAAAACACTTCAAAACAAGAGTTTCAAAGTTCTACTTCAAAACATTCCACTATCCAATTTCAAATCAAAACACTCAAATTCACTCCTTCCAAAGGCCATAAAGTGTCTTCAAACTTTCCAAAGACCTCAATGTGTCTTCAACACATTCCAAAGGCCGTAATGCACCTATTTTCCATCGGGCTCTTGCTTGAACTACGAATGACCTGATTCATGCCAAATGAGATATGTAGGCAACCTAAAATGGTGCAGTCATAACTTCTATTTCAACTTCAATCCCTTTTTCAAAAATTTCAAACCATTCAATGTTTCTATTTCAAACCCCTTCAATACTCCCATGCTTTCCGAACTTCTTCTAAAACTTACATCATGCATCATTCATCGAAAAAAGTGATGACAAAATCCTGTTTTCAAAACTCCAAAGTGGATATTAAGTGGACAATGGTAATCGATTATTTTAGTGAGTGAACAACAGGTGATTAGCATGTAGGTACTGAAAAGGCGGGGTAGGGTGATGATCTTAGGATATCTTCCCTACACATAACCAACCCCCAGACCATAAATTTTTGTTTTCGAAAGGCCGAATGGAGTTATTTACAAAAAGGGCTTAAATCTTTTCAAAGGTTGCCAAACAACCTATTTCCTTAAAAACCCCCTCTTGAGGGAATTTTCAAAATCTTTTCCAAAAAACCCTAAGTCTAATCTTCGGATTATATTTAGTTTTAGGTGCCTTAACTCACCTTAATCAAGTTAGGTGGCGACTCCTTTTTTTTTTTTTTTTATAAAAAAAAAGCCCTTAATCAACCCAATTTTCAAACCTAGTCGCACTTGTTCTTCTAGGAGGATGAGTTCTAATGACAGAGTTCCGTGTTTTGGTCTCCTAACCGAAAGGACCTTTGACTCCCAAAAAATCGGGGCACGACCGGCATTCTCATCAAATTCCCCTACACTTAAGTTTTGCTCCTCCTTGGGCAAAACTCAGATTCACTTTCCCAAAAACACCAAGGTTGCAACAAAGAACAACCAATCTCTTCAAAACTTATAACATATCATGAACAAACATTCTTAAACAACTCACAATTACTTAGTAAGCATTTCCACTCAAAGATGGAGTAAACTAAATGTATAGACACTTAGGGAAATAAACACTTGACTTTCATGTGTTTAAAGGGTTTGTGTATCGCTCAAATTCATTCAAATGAAAATAATCTACCATAGGGTCGCATATCTTCTCATTCTCCACACTTAGGATCACATACATAACACGAATTATAAGGAATTTTCAAGGGTTGTAACAGGATTTAGGATCAAGGTGGGAAATATTTGGGAATGTAGCTCAAAAACCAGCAAAACTAGTGGAGTAAAAATGAATCAACTCAAGTTCAACTATATAAGACATGTAAAACCAATCACTCTATTCAGCAGCTTCTGTCTTTGTATATATCCCATATAAATAGACCAATTTCTTAGAATTTTAGAAGGAATTATGAATATAGATAGTTTGTAACATTAAAAATAATTTCCTCCATCACTTCCCTTCTTCTTCTCTTTTTCCTTTTTTTTTTCTTACTCAAAATTACATAAACAATAGAACTCACGAATTGAGAATGAAAACATGTTCCATTTCACCAGTCATAGCCCCACCACAAATCTGGACACCCCCACACTTATTTCTTGCACACCCATATGTATCATAATAATGAACAATGCTCCACTAGCTCTACGGCTTAGGTAAAGGCATTGTTTTTTTTTTTTTCTCGGTTTAAAGCTTGTAATGTGGGTTCACAATAAACGAAAAAAGCAACACATAAAGCTCGAAGGGGTTCAACAAAGAGAAAAATTAATTACAAGTCAGGTTATTTGGCTTATGTAGCTTATAATAAAGAGGGTCTTAATCATGTTCATGTATGCATGTGTCAATATGACCTCGAAGAGAATCAAGGCAAGTTTTAGAGAAACAAATCCATGGAATAATATCTCAGATGAAAGGAAATAGTGAGACTGATATGGATGTGTCAGTCTACAGGTTCAAAATCTTACCGGCTTTTGTCTATCAAATTTAGTCACTACCAATCTCAAGGAAAATAACTAGACTAATTAATTATAAGTTGGAAGATTACTTATTCAATCATGTTATGAATTCTTCAAGCTTAATTGAATCTTGTTCATGACATACACAGCCAAAAATAGTTGAACACCACAAAAACAAAAAGCAAAATCTTTTTTTTCTAAAAATTATTATTATTTTTTTTTGTTGAGAAGACAAATTAAAACACAAAAACACCACCTAAATCCCCTCTCCCACACTTAAAAACTTACATTGTCCCCAATGTAAGGTGAAATGCAAAGAAAATGCAGAAATAACCGATATATAAATGCCAAAATAAGAAAAGAAAAATGAACTTCCCTTGGGTTGCCTCCCAAGCAGCGCTTTTGTTTATTGTTGTGGGCTCGACTCAATACTTCCTTCTTCAATCAGTATAAATCAAATCCTCAAGTTTCGGTTTCTCCAAATTCTCTACTTGGAAACCTTCATAGAAATGCTTAAGTCGATGGCCATTCACCTTGAACACTTTGGAAGTGGCTAAACTTTGAATCTCAACTGCACCATGAGGAAAAACATTTGTAATGACAAAATGTCCAATCCACCGAGAACGCAACTTACCCGAAAACAAACAAAGCCGTGAATGGTATAGAAGGGCTTTTTGACCAACTTTAAACTCCTTTCTAGAGATCATCTTGTCATGAAAAGTCTTCGTCTTTTCCTTGTAAATCCTTGCACTCTCATAGGCATCATTGCGAATTTCCTCTAACTCTTGTAATTGTAACTTCCTATGTTCTCCACTTTCATCCATCTTCATGTTGAAACTCTTGATAGCCCAATAAGCTTTGTGTTCTAATTCAACTGGAAGGTGGCATGGTTTTCCAAACACCAATTGATAAAGTGACATACCAATGGGCATCTTATATGCAGTCCTGTACACCCACAAGGCATCATCCAATCGCAAACTCCAATCTTTTATACTCGAATTGACTGCCTTTTCAATGATGGACTTGATCTCTCAATTTGACACTTCCTCTTGTCCACTAGTTTGCAGATGATAGGTAGTTGACACCTTGTGCGTTACATGGTACTTTTTCAGCAAAGTTGCCACAGTTCGATTGCAAAAGTGAGTGCCTCGATCACTTATTAGAGCTTTTGGAATTCCAAACCTAGAGAATATGTTAGACTTGATAAAATCTGTAACAACTTTAGAATCATCAGTCTTGGTGGCTTTAGCTTCCATCCATTTCGAGACATAGTCAACAATAAGCAAAATATAAACATAACTAAAAGATACAGGAAATGGTCCCATGAAATCGATGCCCCAAATATGAAAAATTTCACAAAATATTATTGGGGGTTTGTGGCATCTCATTTCGTTGGGATATATTACCTGTACTTTGATAAGGATCGCATGACTTACAAAAGGAATGTAAATCTTGGAATAAAGATGGCCAATAGAAACCACATTCTAGCACTTTTCTTGCCATCCTCTTAGCTCCAAAGTGACCTCCACAATCATAAGAATGACAAAAGGTAAGAATAAAAATAATTTCATTTTCAAGAACACACCTTTGACTTCACTCTCCCCGCTCACCACAATGGAAGTGGTTGTAGTTTAAGTGGGGGTATCTCCACTATCGTGTTCTCTCATGAGACTTGTACCAATCTAGCAATAGAAACGAGCAAAGTTTAAAAAACTATGCAAATTGGAGTCGCAAAACAAGGACGAAATTGATGGCTATGGTAACTAAAATTGACCGAAAATCTTTTAGTGTTTGTGGATTTGTTTTGCTAATAACTAGGCGATTAACCAAAAATTGAAATTAAAAACACTAACTTGACTTTGGCTAGAGTAATTTGACAAACATGAGAATTCTACAACAATAACCACACTTATAACTAAATTAATTTTAATCTAATAGAAATTCAAATGAAAACAAGTAGAGATTTAAATTGATTAAAAAGGTGGTCTGGATGCAAATGCTTTAATCTGTCAATTTTAGCATGGAATATAAAAGGGGGAGTTAGGGTTAACTCAAATCAAGAATCGTCCAAAGGACCCTTGATTCGGAGAATTTTGCTTTGAAAATTTAGGGATCCCTAATTAATTTGGAATTGGATTTTTTTCATCATCAATAGGTTCTTAAGAAATAAATCACATGTTACTAACTATGATTATAGATCTAAGATTTCTACAATAATCAATTCCAAAATAATTAGAGATAAATACAAAAATAGATATTCAATGAGATTTAGAACTCCACTTTCATTTCCTATGCCTTCCTTGGTAGATCTTCACATTTGTCCCCAAACATTGAAGTTAGCTTGTTGATTCCATGGTTGAAAGCTTGCCAAAGTATTAATACAACATCTAAACTATAAATAAAAAATATATATATATTGAACTTGAGAGAATGTGAAGGATTACAATAAAACAATACTAGAAATCTAACTAAACCCTTCCCAAAATCCTAAATACAACAATATAAAGTAAATCTACCCAAAATACAACTTTCCCCCCTTTTCGCTCTCTATCTTTGGCTGCTCAAACCTTAAACACAACATAACATCTCTTTCTTTTGAATGCTGGGTTATAGGGCAAATATGCGCTCCCCGTCCGAAGTGCGTCTGACAGCTGTTCGATAAGCGTCCGGACGCACCGTCTGGATGGTGAAGTAACCGTTCAGGCGGTTATTTTACCGTTTGGACGGTCTTCAGTGACAAAATCACAACTCTGTATTTCCTTCGAACGGAAAAACACGACTCTGTAATGGCTTCAAATGGAAAAACTTAACTCTAGAACTCCAATTTTTGTCGTAGCGTTCGAACGTTCTTTCATTCGCTCGAATGGTCAGTCCGAATGCCTTTACTGTCCGAACCCACCATCCGAATGGCTAGGACCATTCGAACGAACCGTCCGAACGGATTTCTTCACTTTAAGCCCATTTCTGTCATTTTATCACCAAAAACCTACAATACACAAAATAAAAATCACTTTAGATCAATATATTACTAAAAACCTATTCTAATACCCATATTGGGGCTAACAAACAACTAATTAGAGGACTAAGATTACACTTTTAGAGTGGAATCAACCTTTTTATCACTTGATCTGCACAATACTTCCATAAGCATAGGTCATCCCACACATAGTATTTGTCCTTACACTTGATCTTATCTTTTTAAGCCTTAGACAAACCAGAAGGTAATATATTAGTAACCAAATAATTTACAATATTCACATACCAAGGTAATGTTACACTCGCGGAGAACAATTGCTCATCCGGGAATGTTTGTTGTAAATGGAGTTCATCCTCCACATGAACTAAACTACTCAAATGATCGGCGACATAATTTTCTGTCCCTCTTTTAACTTTGATCTCCGAATCAAATTCACTCAAGAGAAGTATACATCTTATTAATATTGGTTTGGCCTCTTTTTTCATCATCAAATAACGAAGAGCTGCATGATCAAAGTAAACAAAGACTTTAGTGCCAAGTAAATAGGATCGAAACTTATCTAAAGCAAAAACAACAACTAAAAATTCTTTTTTAGTAGTAGTATAATTTCTGTAGGCATCATTTAAAGTTCTTAAAACATAATAAATGGCATTAGACGCTTTGCCAATTCTTTGACCTAAGACAGCGCCTACTGCATAATCACTTGCGTTGCATATTATCTCAAAAGAAACGCTCCAGTCAGGGGGCTGCATAACTAGGGTAGAAGTCAATAATTCCTTCAGCTTATCAAACGCCTTTTTATATGTCTCATCAAAATCAAAAGCCACATCCTTTTGTAGCAACTTGCATAGGGGTAATGCTATTTTGGAGAAGTCCTTGATGAATCTTCGGTAAAAAACCTGTATGTCCAAAAAAAGAACAAACTTAGTGTACACTAGTGGGATAAGATAAAGATTAAATAATCTCAACTTTAGCTTTGTCTACGTGGTCTCCAGTTAGCCTAAAGGAAAGCCCCCGACATGGTGACCCTCCGATAGTCTAATCCTACACATGGACCAAGAGTCCCCTTATTTCAAGCATGCAAAGAAAGGGGGGGAAAGAGATGAGGGATTAAAATAGAGAAAATCCAAGTAGGTTAGAAGAGAGAAGAGAGAGGGGGAAGTGTGGAAATTTAAAGAGAATGCCTACCGTATGTCTTGTTTATTTTGCGCGCCTTGCTTGTCTTCCATCTTTGTCTTGATCTTCGTCTTCAATCCTCAAGAGTTGTCTTCGATCTTCAAACTTCAGATTGCAGCTCTTCAAGTCTTCAAAGGAGAGTTGGAGGCTAGTGTATAAGTGTATGTATGGGGGGTGTGTATGAGTGTATATGAGGTTTAGGGTTTGTGGATGGTGGCTAGGATTTGAAAAACCTAAAGAAGCTAGGGTTTAGGGAGTGTTCGAGCTTTGTATATCGAATATTGGTGTTTTTAGACTAAGTTTGCGGACTCCTTTCACGCTAGAAGAGACTCTGTATTTAAAGAGAGAGGAATGCACTGGAGCCTGTTCTAGTGGTGCTAGGCCAAACATTACGCTAGCGCCACTAGGAGTGGCGCTAGGCCATTTTTTGGCTTGGCGCCACTACTAGTGGCGCCAGTCATTTAGGAAATGTTTAAAGTCAGCAAGCAATGTATCTTTAACTAGATTTGGGTGCCTGTACTAGTGACTACCATGCAATATTTAGCCTGGCTTCACTAAGAGTGACTCCGAAAAGTCCGAGAATGATTTAAGGGACCGAGAATGGCCCAGAAGGCTGGAAAAGAGAAGGAATACTTAGAACAACGTCACGGAGGTATTTGGCTTGAAAAATGAGGGTAGGATGTGTTAGAAGGGTTGACCAGGCCTTTAGGGGCAAAACAGTCAATCGGATCGGGAAGCTGCCGGGACGAACTCGGACCATCCCGAAAGAAGACTCGAGATTTGGAAACATTATTCAGAATGTTTCCAAAGGTTTTCGGTTTCATTCACAGAACCGGTGTGGTCGGAAAAGGTGACCAGCCTACCAGGGGCAAAATGGTCATTTCGCACCGGGTTTGCCGGAACTGACTCGATATGATTCGGGAGAATAAAGAAGGGTTGGGAATACTATAAGAAGTATTCCCGGGAAGTTACCTGTTTGATACCCAGAGCCGGTGTGGTCCCCGGGGCGTTTGGATGCCTAGGAGCAAAATGATCATCTTGACCGGAAAGCCTCGGAAAAGGCCCAAGGGTTAGTTTGGTCATTTTTCACCGAAGTGGGCTAGCAGGCACTGGTGTTGACCTGGGTTTTGAGTGTTTTCACCACTCTAACGGCGGTCGCGTGATACAAGAGTTTGTTGGTAATTCCCTATATTGACCTGTTTACGAGTATTTCTGCTACTCTGACGGTTGTGATGTTTGCGAGTATTTCTGCTACTCTAACGGTTCGCGATCATTCCCGAGACTGCCTGATCTTGGGAAGCTGGTAAAGGGGACTTAGTGCCTGAGAAGTCAATTTTCTCGGAAGGCGTGCCTAAATGGACATTTCTGTATTGGCAGGCTAGCGGGCGCCAAAGTTGGACCGTTCTACCATCTAGGGGACTTGGGGTCTCGTTCCGGTCGATAGGTTTAAAGGGACTTACCGTTTTGAAGAGGTTTTCTTTGAAAACGTGCTGGACCGTCTCGAGGAATAAATTGTCGAGAGAGAGGGATTGGAATTGGAAAGGGGTCTTACTGTCTTCGGAAAGACGTGCTTGATTTGGAACCGTCTCGAGGGATAAACTGTCTCGAGAGAGGGATTAAAAAGGGGTCTTATCGTCTTCGGAAAGACGTGCCTGATTTAGAATCGTCTCGAGGAATAAACTATCTCAAGAGAAGGATTGGATTTGGAAAGGGGACTTACCGTCTTTGGAAAGACATGCCTGATTTGGAACCATCTCGAGGAATAAACTGTCTCGAGAGAGGGATTGGATTTGGAAAGGGGACTTACCGTCTTTGGAAAGACGTGCCTATTTTGGAACTGTCTCGAGGAATAAACTGTCTCGAGAGAGGGATTGGATTTGGAAAGGGGACTTACCGTCTTCGGAAAGACGTGCCTGGTTTGGAATAGATTTACCGTCTCGAGGAATTAACTGTCTCGAGAGAGGGATTGGAATTGGAAAGAAACGGAATTGGAAAGGACAATACCCCTAAGGGCATTTTGGTCATTTTGCCTCTCTTTGGGCCTGGCGGGCTCGCGAAGCGATGGACAGACGGGATTTGGAGTTAGAGAGTTGGTTTCGATTGGAATTCGTCCATATTGACTTGAGTACAAGTCTGGACGGAGTGTAGACTGCCGAGCGGTCAAAAATGGGGTGCTTACATTATAAATTTTAATAAATATTTTTTTGGGGTGACAAATCACGTGATTAGAAAAACTCAGAAGGTTTTTCCACCAATATACTATCCCTCTCTCCATAATATATATCATGATAATTCTTAATATTATGCATGATATGTTTCTCAATGTAAGGCATCAGATTATCATTCCATAAGTGAGACATCATGCGCCGTGCATCGCACAGGACGACACTTAGTTAAATAACTAATCCTAGCCAAAACTTAGAAAAATGAGATTAGAAATAACCCTTACTTGACATAGTATGAACAACAAATGAATGGACATGTGGGTTTAATACAAGAAAGAATCCCAATGCCCAAAGAATGAGAAATTAGAAATCAATTTATATATGAAGGTTCAAGCCATACAAACAAAAAATATGAAGGAACCAGAACCAATCTTATCGATACCTCAGTCTGAATGGCCTCTGCAGTTTTAGCATGAGGTGGGTGATATGCAACAGGTTTTTGTATAGGAGGGTTGGCAGAGGTAGCTTTTGGGGAGGCCTGTGAAGATTTCAACCCTTGTCCTGAAGATAATTTGCTTATTCAATTACCATATGTCGACTTCCATAAAAATCCACAATCAGAACACGTACGGAAATTTTAAACAAGAGTACGAACCTGGTGGTTTGGTTTCAACTTTTAAAGTTCAAAAATAATTCAAAAAGTTTGCCGTATCACCAAACCTATCTGGCTTCTATTTTCCATTTGGCCTGTGTGGATAGTTAGCTGGAAAATCAAGGAGTTGAAATAAGAAAGTTGATTAGTGATCAAGGATTGGATTAGAGAATAGTACATAAAACAACTAACCCAATAGAATTTGTCAGCCATCTTCTTCAAGTACAACGATCCATTGTAGTGATAAATCTTAATCCTCCCATATATGAAGAGAAAATGAAACAAATGATCAGCAAAATAAGTTCACTTATGACAAGACTAATTCCCTCCCCAACCTCAAACCCATCCCCAACATTCCCCACACACCCCACAAAAGCCAAAAAAGAAAAAAAACAAGCGATGTAGCCAGCTCACACCACCAACACAAAATACACATCCATTATTACAACTTACAAGGTTTTCTCCACACATACATAGTCCCATGCATTAGACAATGGTTCAACCCATGCAGCCTGTGGGGAGAGTGACTGTGACTTGGAATTATTGAAACAATTCAAAGAATTTCCAAGCAAAGGTGAGATAAACTAAGAACCGTTGATTATAAAATGTCTAGCACCGAACCTCACATCCTTTTCTAATTAAAAGAATGATAAATATTATTGCACAACTGCCACAAACTTATGGTAAGACTGACTATCATAGTCAGTACGAATCAATGTCCGTAGCCCACTACCTAGGTTATTGGGAGGTGAAAGCAAAACCAAATCTGGATTTTGTTGTATTACTTTTAACATCACTTGAGCAGCTTTTTCTCGGTATTTTCAGATAGCGGTTACTCACCCATTGAAATTCCTCAATCATAGGCAAGGCCTCTACAGTTAGTCAAAATCACCGCAAAAAGAAGGAAACTTTTGGATTCCTACTCGACTTCATCAGGAATAAGTACCAGTAATTGAGAAAAAAAATTGCCATTATTACAATACAGTGGTGCAACTATGGCTTCCTGATGACAATTAGTCCTCAAATTCAATTTTTACCATTCACCAATAAAATAAATAAATAAATAATCCGCTAGTCAAAACTTCAAAAAAAGCGATTAGGCATAATCCTAACTTCACATAGTACAAATAATTGAATAGACGCGCGTGCAATACAATAAGAATCCAAACGCCCCAGGAATGTGAAATTATAAATCGTTTTTTATATGAAGGTTCAAGCCATACGAAAGGTTGAACCTGCCAACACATTAAGAGATAAAAGGCATTGAGCATAAAGAAACAAGAACCAGTCATATGCATACGGCAACCTGAATGGCCGTTTTTGCGTAGCAGGGTTGAGTTAAAATTGAAGTAGGCGTTTTGCCAATAGTTCAGTGATTAGTTGGAGCTACTTTAAAGAGAAAAAGTAAAGCCGCGGGACGAACTTCTCCCATGACTTGGGAATGGAGGGAAGCGGTTTCAGAATTCGGTATTGAAGTTGATTGTACTCTAAAAGTGCAATCTACATGTCTTAATTAGCTAATTGCTAGTTTTATATTATGTATAATTGTGTTATTTTATTCCTTGTTCGTCACTAACTTAGTTTTGTGTTAATTTTCAGGATTCCTAGCTTAAAAGGGATAAATTGGCGCTGAAATAGAAGGGTGTTCAAAGGACGTTCGAATGGTTGGGCGTTCCTGCAATGACTTGGAAGTCTATTTAAACTAGGATTGTGGTGTATATTAGGGTTCTCGATTTTTTTAATAGTTTTTAGGTAGCAACAATTGTAGATACAGTAATTCTTCTAGTTTATTTCAAGATTTTTCATAGTTATTCACAATTCCTGCAATCATATTCTCATGTTTGCAATCAATACATTCAGTTTATATTTATGCAACTTGTTCTTACGTTATGAATATGAGTAGCTAAACTTCTTAATCTCCGGATCAAAGGCGAAGATCAATTGAATGTTTTAGATGAATGAAGGAGGTATGTTTTGGTTTTAAAGTTAAATCTTTTAGTTTTTCTCTCTTGATCTTCTTCGTTTGAAAACTTTCGAAAACTTGGACGTTTCATTATATTCGATAATGTTTATGCGTGAATTTATATTCAGTATATACGTTGCTCGAATCGATGGTACTCGTCCTTAATTAAAACAACTTGAATTATTCTTGGAGTTGAAGTTTTGAAGGATATTTGTTTTTACCGTTAAATATTCCGAACCCAAGACTCGCAACGTAGTCGAAGGGTTTGAGTTATCGAAATATCTCCTTCGGAATTCCAAAAGATGGCAATTGATTGGAGCGGATGATCTTGGGACCTTTTTTTATTAATAGTTAAATTTACATTGCTTTTCAATTAATTACTCTTGAATTTGAATTAGTTTAGACAAATATACCATCTCAAAACCATTAGTTTTTTCCTTTCCCTTTAGAAGCAAGTCGTAGGATTTTTTGTGAGCACTTGAGCGAAGTGTTTTAGTGCTTGTGGTTCTGTGTAATTTGCTCCCTATGGATTGACCTCGTTCTTACGAGTTGTACTACTCTGCTGTCCTACATTTGGGATATCTCGAGCATATATTTGGAGGCTAAGTCAAGTTTTTGTTGTCGTTGTCGGGGAGCATATTTTTGCACAAGGGACTGCAAGGGGCATGCTAGAACACGAACCTCAGTCCACGCGAAATCCAACAGACTGCTTCACCATCCATCTATCATAGCAAGGAAAGCGATGGCTAAGGCCATATCGGTAACCTTGTTCCACCTTTTCGTGTTAGTTTTAAGATTTATTTGTTTTTCTTTTCTTTTTAGGGGTCTAGGCATTCATTTAGATAGAAGGCCGATTTAGAGGAGGTTAGGCTTTGTGCTAATTGCTTATTGGTGGTATTGTTTTGCATGAGGAGATTGGAGGTTTGGTTGGGCTAAATACTTGTTTTGTGGGTAACGGAGTTGATATATCTGAGGAGATTGAGGATCGGTTGGACTGTCTGTGCTTTTTGTATGCATTGCATATGTATGTCCTCATATTTTAGAGATCACACACATCGTCTAGTTCGAGTCGACCCGTTGCGTAATCTTCCATCAGGTTACTTGACTCCATCACCCATTCGTCGTAGTCTGGTAGACCTTCCCAATTTTCCTTTGATTGTTGACCTAGGGCCCATTCCAATATCAAACCTTAACGATAACAACAATGACAACCTTGAAAGAGGAAGTAACTAAGGAGATGATGTCGCCTAGAATCGTACCATGAGGGATTACATGAATCCCCAAAGGCAAACACCCACTTCTGCCATAGTACTTCCTGCACACCAGACCACACTAAATATTAAACCAGGAATGCTACCTTTCTTACCTCAATTTCATGGTTATGATTCGGAACAACCATACACACATATTAAAGATTTCGAAGATGCATGCTCACTTTTTCAGGATAATTCATGTCCTAGGGAAGTTTTACTATTGAAGCTTTTCCTTTTCACTCCAAAGGATAAGGCCAAAATGTGGTTTAATTCATTGAGGCCTATGTCCATACATACGTGGCATACACTGCAAGGGGAGTTCTTGAAAAAGTTCTTCCCTGAAAATCGTACTAAGGCACTAAGGCGTGCCATCTCTCAATTTGAACTAAATAGTGATGAGACATTCTTCTAATGTTGGGAGAGGTTCAAGGACTTACTTTCCGCATGCCCACATCATGGTTTCCCAGAATGGTACATAATAAACACATTTTGCTCTTCATTGACTCCTTAATTGAAGATGTTCGTTGAATCTATGTGCACAGAAACATATCCAGACAAAAACCCCACAGAAGCTTATAATTACTTCGACTATTTGGCTAACTTGACTAGGGATTGGGCTAACCCTAACATGACTAAAGATTGGTCCAACACTGGAGCAAAAAATCTCACACATAAGCCCACCACCACGCCATATGTCGGAGATAAACATCAATTGGGGGAGAAAGAAGATCTACAAGTTAGGGTCACAACACTCACTCGTAAATTCGAGGTTATAGAAACTTCAAAGGCCACTGTCGTGCCCAGATTTTTTGCACTCGAGGAATACTCACACAACCGGAAAAAAATACTATACTCTCTCGCTAGAACTCACTCTCCTAGAAGAATGAGTGTGACTATATTTGAATTAAAAATAAATTTGAATAAAGGGCTTTTGAAAAAGATTTGGAGTCGCCACCTAACTTGATTAAGGTGAGTTAGGTCACCTAAAAACTAAGAATAATCCGAAAACTACACTTAGGGTTTTTGGAAAATAATTTTGAAAATATCTCCTCAAGAGAGGCTTTTTTAAGAAAACAGGTTGTTTGACAACCTTTGGAAAACATTTAGCCCTTTTTGAAAAATAACTCCGTTTGTGGTCTTTGAAATTAGTGATCCTAGGTTCGGAGGTTGGTTACGTGTAGGGAAGACGCACTAAGCCATCACCCTACCCCGCCCTTTCGGTACCTACATGTCAATCTACCCTAGATTCATCTATGAGAGTCTTTAACTAACTAATGTTCAATCCTATCCACTTTGAAAAACAATGTTTGAAAAGAAACTTATATGATGCATGATATGCAAGTGCAATAGAAGAGAGTTGGAAAATAGATTTGAAAAGAAAATTTTGATTTGATTTGAAAAGGAGGAGATAGAAGTTTGAATTCGGAAAGAAAGTTTTGGAAATTGAAAATAGAGATTTGGAAATAGAAATTTGAAATTGGAAATTTGAAAATAGATTGGAGATTTGAAAAGATTGTAGAATTTGATATTTGAAAAAGATTGTGACCGCACCCATGAGGGTTGCCTACGTATCATTTTGGAGGAATCAGGTCAGTCGTAGTTCGCACAAGAGTCCGATTGAAAATAGAAGAGTTGATTTGAAGAGAGAGATTGAATTAGAAATTGGATTGAAAAATTGAAAGATTGAACTTTGATTGGAAGATTTGAAAAGATTTGATTTTGAAATACTCGGTTTTGAGAAACCTAGACTTAGGAAAGATAGGATTTTGACTTGGAAAGATTTTAAAGAAGAATTGACTT
This sequence comes from Euryodendron excelsum, assembly GCA_033060915.1. Classification (NCBI taxonomy): domain Eukaryota; kingdom Viridiplantae; phylum Streptophyta; class Magnoliopsida; order Ericales; family Pentaphylacaceae; genus Euryodendron; species Euryodendron excelsum. The sequence goes on along the minus strand of CM065387.1, from coordinate 36,780,883 downwards.
GAATGTTGAACTTGAGAGATTTGAAAAGATTGGATTTAGGAAGGGCTTGGATTAGGAAATGTCCGAATTAAGAAAATGTCATTTTAGGAAAATTTTCAAATTAGGAAAGTTTTAGGTTTAGGAAAGTTTGGAAATTAGAAAGTTTTGTTTTAAGAAAGGCTTTGAAATAGGAAAGTGTTGAATTTAGAAATGTTTTGAATTAGGAAAACTTAGAATTTTAGAAAGATTTTAAATTAGGAAAGATTTAAAAAAGGTTTGAATTAAGAAAGTTTCAACTTAAGAAAGTTTTGAATTAAGAAAGTTTTGAGTTTGGAAAGATTTGTAATTTAGAAAGTTCAATATTTAGAAAGTTTTAGATTTAGTAGATCTTGAGATTAGGAAATGTTTGAGTTTAGAAAATGTTTGAAAACTTAGATTTAGAAGGTTAAGATTTGGAAAGGGATAGAATTAGGAAATGGTTGAATTAGGAAAGATTTGGAAGCTTAATGTTTAAGGAAAGATTTGAAAGTTTTAGGAAACTTATGGTTTAAGAAGGTAGGAAATTAGGAGAGATTTGAATTAGGAAAGATGTAGATTTTGAGTCTAAAAGGGAAGGTTTGATTTGTTTCTAAAAACGAAGGATAGGATCTAGTTTCCTAAACGGGAAGATTTGATTTGGTTTCCTAAAGGGAAGATTTGATTTGACAAGGATTTGGAAAGAGGAAGTTTTAGAAAACCTAGATTTGGAAGGCTATAGTTTTGACGTAGAAAATAGGTTTTGAAAATGTGTATAATTTGAATGTGAAAATAAGAGGTTTTCGAAACCTAGGTTTTAAGGCAAGTTTGAAAATCATGTTTTTGGAAAGAAAATTAGGGTTTCTTAATTGTTAGCTCTAGGGCTTGACTTGGGCTCTAAGGAAAGAGTTTTTGGAAAGTGTATTTTTTGGGAAGGAGCTTTTGGGAAGAAAATCCTAGAGAGGAATTTCTAAAGGGAAGATTTTGGAAAGAAAGTTTTTTAGAAAGATTTTTGGTAGAAGCTTATTGGAGAGAGTTTTTGAAAAGATTTTAGGGAGCGTTTTTAGAAAGTAGATTTTGGGGAGAGTATTTTGGAGAGGAGTTGAAAAAGGGAGTTTTGAAAAATAGATTTTTGGAGGGGGTTTTTAGAAAACAATTTTGGAAAAAAAAAGCTTTTGGAAAGCATGTTGGAGGAGAGATTTTTAGGAAGAGATTTTTTTGGAAGGTGTAAAAACATCTCACTTTCCTAAAGCAATTCTAACCATAAGAAGGTTATAACCATTTTAAGAAAGTGGTTTTGAAAACAACAAGATTTTGAAAAAATGGACCATATTGGTCACTTTGAAGGTAACACTTTCCTAAGGCAACCCTAGCTATGAAAAAGCTAGAATTACCCTAGGATTGCGATTTTGAAAACAAGTTTTGAAAAAGAGGATTTTGATGCAATTTTGAAAACAAGTTTAAAAACGATTTTAAAAACGAGTTTGAAAACCATTGTTGGAAGATGCATGATCATGATATGCACAATGTAATTTTGGGGACGTGAACATACAAGGTTAAGGCTTCACCACATAATCAAGGGGGCCGAACCCACCTATTCTCCGGTTAGCCTAAAGGAAAGCCCCTGACACGGTGACCCTCTGATAGTCTAATCCTACACATGGACCGGGAGTCCCATTGTTTCAAGCATGCAAAGAAAGGGGCGGAAAGAGATGGGGGATTAAAATAGAGAAAACCCAAGTGGGTTAGGAGAGAGAAGAGAGAGAGGGGAAGTGCAAAAACGTAAAACGAAAGCCTACCTTGCGTCTTGTTTATTTTGCGCGCCTTGCTTGTATTCGGTCTTGATCTTGATCCTCATCTTCAATCTTCAAGAGTTGTCTTCAAACTTCAGATTGTAGCTCTTCAAGTCTTCAAAGAAGGGTTGGAGGCTAATGTATGAGTGTATGGAGGTGTGTATGAGAGTATAGGAGGCTAGGGTTTAGTGTATGGTGGCTAGGGTTTGGAAAACCTAAGAAAGCTAGGGTTTAGGGAGTGTTCGAGCTCTGTATATCGAAATATATGATTTTTAGACTGAGTTTGCGGACCTCTTTCACGTTGGAAGAGGCTCTGTATTTATAGAGGTTGGACAAACCTCGTGCCTGTTGCAGTGGCGCCAGCTATTTAGGAAATATTTAAGGCCGGCAAGCAACGTATTTTTGACTAGTTTGGGCGCCTGTACTAGTGACTACCATGCAATTTTTAGCCTAGCTTCACTAGGAGTGACTCCGAAAAGTTCGGGAATGATTTAAGGGACCGGGAATGGCCCGGAAGGCTGGAAAAGAGCAGGAACACATAGAATAGCGTCCCGTAGGTATTTGACTTGAAAAATAAGGATAGGATGTGTCGGAAGGGTTGACCGAGCCTTTAGGGGCAAAACGGTCAATCGGGGCAGAAAGCTACCGGGACGGACTCAAATTGTCCCAGAAAAAGTCTCAAAAGTTGGAAACATTATTCAGAATGTTTCCAAAGGTTGCCGGTTTGATTCCTAGAGTCGGTGTAGTCAGAAAAGCTGACCGGCCCACTAGGGGCAAAACGGTCATTTTGTACTAGGTTTGCTGAAACTAACTCGGAATGATCCAGAAAGGTAAAGGGAGGTTGAGAACACTGCAAAAAGCAATCTTAGAAGGTTACCGATTTGATACCCAGAGTCGGTGTGGTTAGTAAAGGAGACTGGCCCACTAGGGGCAAAACGATTATTTTGTACCGGGTTTGCCGAAACTGACCCGGAATGATCCGGAAAGGTAGAGGAAGGTTGAGAATACTATAAGAAGTAATCTCAAAAGGTTACCAGTTTGATACCCAGAGCCGGTGTGGTTCTTAGGGCGTTTGGATGCCTAGGGACAAAATGGTCATCTTGACCGAAAAGTCTCAGAAAAAGGCTCAAGTGGCAGTTTGGTCATTTTTTACCGAAGAGGGCTAGCAAGCACTGGTGTTGACCTGGGTTTTGAGTGTTTCTGCCAATCTGACAGCAATCATCGTGACACAGGGGTTTGTTGGCAATTCCCTACATCGACCTGTTTATAAGTATTTCCGCTACTCGGACGATTGTGATGTTTGCGAGTATTTCCGCTACTCGGACCGTCTCAAGGAATAAACTGTCTTGAGAGAGAGATTGGAATGGGGTCTTATCGTCTCCAAAAAGACGTGCCTGATTTGGGACTTTCTTGAGGAATAAACTGTCTCGAGAGAGGGGAATAAGCTGTCTCGAGAGACGTGCCTGATTTGAAATAGATTTACCGTCTCAATGAATCATCTGTCTCGAGAGAGGGGTTGGAGTTGGAATTGGAAAAGACAATGCCCCTGAGGACATTTTGGTCATTTTGCCTCTATTTGGGCCTGGCGGGCGCGCAAGGTGATGGACAGACGGAATTTGGACTTAGAGAGTTGGTTTCGGTTAGAATATGCCCATATTGACTTGAGTACAAGTTTGGACGAAGCGTAGACTGCCGAGCGGTCAAAAATGAGGTGCTTACAGCTGCCCTTTTTTTTCTGTCTTTGCTTGTGAAAGACAGAAAACGATAAAAGTAAGAGTCCCATGTGGACTGCGAGGCAGTCGGAGGGACGGACATAGGGAATCTTTCGACAATGGGGGTCGAAAATGGAAAACGGGCCAAAAAGGCCTTCGAAAGCGAGTTTTGGCGGGAAAAAGGGCAAAGTTGCCCAGAATTTGCAACTGGCACCACTAGCAGTGGCGCCTTTGGCAGAAGATGCCTAGCGCATTTGCTAGTGGCGCCAGGCTTGAAGCTAAAACCAGAAAATTTCTGGTTCGAACAGCCGCGACATTTTGGAGGGTTTCTGCAAAACTGAGAGACTTTGTGTGAAAATCGACTTGAACCTTGAAGGGGCACTTCTTGGAGACCACGGGTGATTGCCGGAAGGAGACCAAGTCACTGAAAAAGTCGCCGGAAGAGAAGATTTCGCCGGAGAACTTCCAAAAAGTGAGTTTTCAAATTTGTTGATTTTGATGTGTAGAACTTCGTTTGAATCATGTGAATAGTTAAAATTGATGTTTTGATGTGTTTTGAACATGATGGTGACATTATTTTTGCATTTTGGTGCTTGTTTGATTGAATTTGAGTGATTATATGTAAATATGTGAAGGGGGTTTTTTGCAGGAATAGTAGGTTTGTGCCTACAAGCTTGGGCATTAGGTTTTCTGGCTATATTTTTGTGCCAAGTGCCTTAGAAAAATGTGTTTAACAACTGTATGAAGTTTCGTGATTTTTGAAAACTCGGTGAATTTTTTATTTTTTAAAAAATAAAAAAATACTTAGAAAATTTAGAAAAAGGAGAAAACCCAAGAAATTGATGGGATTTTTAGAGTTTAAAATTTGAAAAAGGTAGGAATATTTTTGAAAAACATTTAAAAGAATTTTAAGGAATTTTAGGACATTTTTGAAAACGATTGATTTATTGGAAAAATAAAACATGTGTTTTCAGAATTTTAAAAAATTGAAAAGTGTGTACGGGTGCTGATGTTATGTGATTGTGACAATGTGTAGTGCACGCTTTGTGTTTTGTATTAATATCATGGGTGTTGTAAGGGCCATTTTTAAACGGGACTCTGCCAAAATTTTTAGAAATTAGGAAAACGAGTTAGAAAAAGTTTTTTTTTTTTTTTTAGAAATAAAATCTTTTTGAAGGAAAAAGACAGAAAACCCTTGAGATATGATTTGAAGTTGGAAAATCAAGATGTGCATGTAGGAAATTTGTTTTATCATTTGAAATCCTTATTTGTTTTGTTTGTGTTAGTTGTTTATTTCATTTTACTATTATTTGAATTGCATGTATGGTATGTTAATGTCTCTTATCTTGGCTTACCTTTTCAAGATGGCAGACACGGGTGGTGACGGTTCTGAGAGGAGATGCCACTTCGAGAAGATGGTCCGAACAGATTCTTGTTGGCAGCTCTAGTCGCAAATCAACTAACATGGCATCCTCTAACCAGAATCAAGGGGGGGAATAGGACTCCAGTTAACCCCCTTCCCTTCAGTCAAGCGAACATTTGAAGAGGAAATGGTTGCTGAGGTTTTCCACTTTTGTCCTTTAGGATGGCCGACATTATTTTGAGTCGATTGCAGATTTGGTACGATAGGTATCCTTCGGATAAGCAAGACATTTTTCACTGGTCCTTTGGTTCTATAGTCTCTTTCCTATTGGTGCAGCTTATTTTTTACAGTGGTTCCCTTCTAGCAGCCTGACCTGTCTTTCTTCCATGAGCTCGCTCCCTCTGATCACGAGTATGGTTTCGTCCTAGGTCTTCAAGAAGATTTGGCTAACATTATGGGACCCATTTTTCCTTATGGCTGCATCACAGTTGTCTCGTCTCATCTTGGATTCCGTGTGCGGTCTTTTCTTCTGATCTCCTGCCCTTAGTTTCCTTATATCCCAATGAAGCTCTTGTTCTCACATTCTGAGTTTGTGACGCATAGGAGAACTCATTCAGGGGACTGACATACTTCTTAAGATTGGTCCATTTCTTCATGATAGCCCTAGCTCGGTTTCCCTTAAACTTGTTGATGTTTCTGCGAGGGGATGACTCGGTCGGCCGTTGATTGCGTGCGTTGCTCACCAGGATTCGTGAAGGACACTCATATGCTCATATGGTTGTGGGACAGACCTTCGTGAGCCTTATTAGACTCTGGCAGGGGATCGATGCTCATTGTTGGGGATGTGCTTCATTATTCTAGCTTTTGGTGATCAGACACTTATTCACTACCCCTCTTTCGAAGTCGTTTGATTGGGGAGGTCGAGGGTGGGCCATTGCCCCATTCTCTGTTTCTTGTTGGTCATGGAAATTTGAGCTTTCTGAGGTATGCGCTGGTACTGGAAATATTTAAGGAGTGGCTTTAGCTCATTTTTATGTTTTGCCTGGTTTCCTATTTCCTATTTGAGAGAGAGAGAAAGACATAGCGTGAGTTTTGTACAAAAATAGTTTAAGAATGCCCCGGTAAGGGGTGAATGCGTGTCATATTTTTTTTTTTTTTTTTTATGAAATGGATGTGTGCCCTACTTTTAGGAATGCATAGGTTCACACAGAAGTGAAATTGAATGCATGTTATACTTTTGGATAATGTGCATACATGAATAGAATTAAATGCAATGTTCCCCTTTTTTTGTGATAAATGCACAGATTTATGTAAGAATTGAATTAAATGCATAACCTACTTCCTTACAAATGAACAGGTTCATACAGGAATGCAGTTGAATGCATGCATAGATACAAACTACACAAGAATCTAAATAGATGTATAGGTTATACATGTCATGGATGCATCAGTACTACATGCATATAAGCTATTTACAAAGAAAACCCCAGGATTTCCCCTTGGGCCCATACTCCTAGGATTTTGTTCCTTTCCAAGATTTTGCCCCATTTAGTTTTGTCCCACTCTCATCGGGGTGTGATAGCATTTGCTCCATTCTCCAGGAATCTTGACTTTTTGGTTTGCTATCCTACCCCTATTTTCCACAGGGTTACTGTTTGGGGTGTTTCTGAGCTCACTTGGGTTTCTCTCTCAGATCTCCAAAATGCCATCATGGCTCGAGCTACAACTCGCATGCCTTTTGCAGACCGATAAACAGCTAAGCTCTCAATCTAATAAGACTTCTTTTAGGATCGTAATGTAGGCTAAGTTTAGGGGTTGTAAGAAACGAAGGGATATTTAGACTCAAAGATCTTCTTTTAATGGGTTGTTTAAACTGAAACCATCTAAGCACACCTTGGAGCATGAGATTGCCCCTTGCATTCCCTTCCACTTCTCCTTTCTCATCCTAGTTGTCTTGGTATTATTCAGGCTTATTTGGACTAAGCAATTTTTTTTTATTAGAGAGGACTTTAATTTGGACCGTAATGTAGGCTAGATTAAGGGGTTTATGAATGAACAGGGTATGTAGGCTCAAATTTGATGTTGCTTCCAGTAAGGTTTAGATCCACACCATCCTCGGTTAGTCTTCTAATGGGGTTTCATCCTCTGATATCCTCATCCGGCTTCAGTAACACATATGGCTCATTTAGATCAAGCAATCTTTCTCAATCAGAGTGAATTTTAGTAGGGTTGTAATGTAGGCCATGGTTTGGGGTTTAACAAGAAGGGGTAAAGGCTCAAACCTATTACTTATACTAGGCTTCCTTATTACCTAAGATCACCTTTGAACATATATTCTTTAAATGATTCACCTTTCTTGTAGTATAATCCTTGACCTTGTAACGGAATTGTCTGACATTTGTCCCCTGACTTCTGGCCTTTCTATATGTTCTTCAAGATAATACAAATATTTTTTGTTTTCGGCCTCCTACCCCTTGGCAACTTTTTTCCTTTGCTATTCTTTTTTTATCTCTTTTCTTTCTTTTTATGAAACGCACAATTCTGCAACCCTTTTTGTCCTTTGACCTTTTTCTTAACAACTCAATCTAACCCATTGTGGGCGGTGATCTCTAGGTTGGGGGTTTCTTTCTAGAGAAAAAGGTAATTGGCTCAACAAGTTTGACAACGGTTCCTTTTAACTGTATGGGAAATGAAATGAGGGCCCCTCTTCATTTTGAACAAGATTACTTGATCCATAGAGCCTTCACGTTATTTCAGCTTGATGGTTAACATTCTCCACTAGATCCTCTGCTGCTTGTTTGCCCCAATGTGGCGGAATGGTGTCGGATCGGGGTTGATAAGAAAAATCTTCTGCTTTCTGCGAGGCACTAATGGGTTAAGCAAAAGGATTATTTTTGTGTATAGTAGTAGAATTGAGGGCCTCTAATCATTTCAAATTGAATTGCTTAGTCCATAAAGCCTTTGTACAAAATTTAGACAATGTCTCTAAAAACAAAATGGTATATTTCTGCCGATTCAACTGCTCTGTGCTTGCCCCAGTATGGGGGATGGTTATAGGTTTGGGGATATTTAAAAAGAGATCACTGACGGCTCTAGTGGGTTAAGCAAAGGATAATGTTTATTTGGGATAAATAGAACAATGGCTCTTCATCATTTTGAGTACTCGGCTGCCCATCGCTTAGCCAGGATATCATGCAAGTGTCGCCTCTTCAATGAACTCCACACTATCTCCTTCCTATCTCTCACTCTCTCTTTGTCTCTCTAAGGTTTTAACCCCCCTTTGAATGGGTTGCCCATGCTATCCCATCCTTCAAGTCGAGCCATTTACCAAATGGGGGAGAATCCCTAAATGTGACAATCGTCCACAAGAGTATGAAAGAAAAGGAGATAAACTGGGAACTACCTATTTTCATTTAAAAACATGATTACATGGCATGCAATGTTTATTTAAAGAAGATATGCGAGAAATAGAAATAAGAAAAGAAAATAGATGATTTTTGTAGAAGTCTCCCTTTTCTTGTGGATCTCTTGGTGAGAACCCCTGACAAGTTTTGAAATTGTCAGCTTCTTTGGCATTTCATGCTCCGGGTGTATCGCCAAATGATGGAGGACGGATTGACATATCTTCTGTAGTGTTTAGCATTTATTTGGAAATTAGGAGATTCTTTTGTAGTAATGCATGGGTCTAACAAAACTTTGCAAATAATGAAGCCCTCTTCTACAGGGACGGTGATCGTCGCGGCATGGTGTGGAGGTAATGTCTTCTTGATGGAAGATTAGTTCTTCTTACACCCTGATATAGGTTCAACCTCTTCTAACAACTAGGCTCATTCTTCCATGAGTTTGAACTTGGTGGGCTACTAGAGGGATTCCATGAATTCAATTGTGCACTCTGACCTACAAAAAGAAAAAGAAAAACATAATGCAGTTAGTATATGGAGTTGGAGGTTCTATGCGATGCATACCCTATAAAGGTCCCTTCTTTGAGGGAATCTAGGCATGATGATAAGTCCATTTCGAGGGTGAGATTTTGCCCCTATTATGCCATATAATACCTCTTCAAGGTGGGCCAGTTGAAGTTTCCTTATTTGGGCAATCCCGCCTCCATGGACTGAGAGAGATTTGGGCCTATCTCGAGATATGATTCTATGCATGCCATGAATCCTTAGGGTTTAAGAACCCATAGGAGTTTTGGTAGGTTCGATTAACATGAGATTGGATTGCTCCTTTCCCTCTATGGTTGATTAGATGCATGAGAATGTAACGACTTGAGTTTCTTGGAACTCTTGTCTCTGAATGGATATAAGTGCATGAACATAATAAAAGTGAACATGTGAGCAGTCTGATAACGATAAATGAATGGTTTAGAAAAAAACTCTTTTTGTCTTGCTTTTGCCTTTGATTCTCTTGGTATTTGGAGATGAGGAGGGGGAGGACAGAAAGCAAGAAATAAAAGAGAAATTAGTGCCTTGATTTGAAAATTTTTATGCAATGCATGTCCTAGGGGTGTCCCTACTTGAGAAAGAGACTAAGCATGATGTATTGGCTAACTTTCGAAGATAGGGGTTTGCCCCTGCATGCAAATACCTTACCGTTAAGTGAGAACCTTCATCCATTCATACAATCATCTATCCATTCATTCGCAGAACAAATAAAGAAGTACATTGAACTTTGGGTTTAAGATACAAAAGAATTGAAATACATTTCAACAAGGGAAGAGAACATTTTCCTTAAGACTTCCACCTATCTAGTTTTACAAAGGAAAAAACCTAAACTACTCTTGAGTCTTCGGATTTGCCTTCGTTGGATTTGATGTCGAGGAAGTCGCTGAACGACCTTGTTGATTGGTTGCCCCTTGTCTTCATGGCAATCCTATCTCCATGAGCATAGAGGGATTGGGGCCCCTCTTATGGAATGAATTGAGATGCATGTCATGAGTCCTAAGGGTTACATGGGAACCCTTAGGGTTTAGGTAGGTTTAATGCAAAGGAGAGTGACTTTGGTGTCACTCTCAATAGGTTGATCATATGCATGAGAATGCAGTGACTTGAGTTGCTTGGAACTCTTGTCTTGACATGGACTATGGAATGCATGAACATGGGTATGCAAAGAGTATAAGGAGAGAGAATGCAATAGCAAGGTAAACGTGCATGCTTGAGCAGTTAGACAGACATTATAACAATATGAATACAGTCAGCAAGAATAGACAGGTATAAATGAAAGTAAGAGCAGTTGCCTTTTCCTCCGTGGTTTTGAAAACGATGCCTGTGTCTTAAATTCGGTAGAGGTTCGACTATGCATGGTGTCTATATGAGTATGAGGTTGAGGGTTGACTAATGCGTCTTAAAAAGGCTCGGTCCCCGGATCTTCAAACTTAGGCCCACTCCCTGAGGTGATGCCATATCGGTTGTTGATACGAGCGGGGGAACCATCAAGAAGCCGTAGGCGAAGAAACTGACACAGCATCTTGCCCACAACCAATATACCATTCCCTCTTTCTAACTAGAAAGGTCACATCAGGGTAATAATACAAGTATGCAGAATGCAGGTGCACATGCAGTGTGTGTGTGTGTGATTTTTTTAAAAGTGGAGGAAAGAGCCCAACAACTCCCATTCATCTTGTTCGTCACATTCATGCATAACAGTTAATAAAACTTAAACAAAAGGTGTGCCTACAAAACAAAGATGCAAGTGTTAGTATGAGGATGGCAAACATAATACAAGATAATATGAATAAATGCATGTTTTTGAAAACAATTTTGAAAATTTAGTTTTGAAAATTTAAAGTGAATACGATTGAACCAAGTTAATTGAAGACTCTATATGGGTGAAGGGTAAAGAGACATGACTACGGCCTAACCCTCTAAGTCTCCCCAGAGGAGTCACCAGCTATCGCGCCCAGATTTTTGGCACTCGAGGAATACTCACACAAGCGGGAAAAATGCTATACTCTCTCGTTAGAACTCACCCTTCTAGAAGAATGAGTGTGACTAGATTTGAATTGAAAATAGATTTGAATAAAGGGCTTTTGAAAAAGATTTGGAGTCGCCACCTAACTTGATTAAGGTGAGTTAGGTCACCTAAAAACTAAGAATAATCCAAAGACTACACTTAGGGTTTTTGGAAAATGATTTTGAAAATATCTCCTCAAGAGAGGGTTTTTTAGAAAAACAGGTTGTTTGGCAACCTTTGGAAAACATTTAGCCCTTTTTGAAAAATAACTCCGTTTTTGTCTTTGAAATCAATAATCCTAGGTTCAGAGGTTGGTTATGTGTAGGGAAGACGCACTAAGCCATCACCCTACCCCACCCTTTCAGTACCTACATGTCAATCTACCCTAGATTCACCTATGAGAGTCTTTAACTAACTAATGTTCAATCCTATCCACTTTGAAAAACAATGTTTGAAAAGAAACTAACATAATGCATGATATACAAGTGCAATAGAAGAGAGTTGGAAAATAGATTTGAAAAGAAAATTTTGATTTGATTTGAAAAGGAGGAGATAGAAGTTTGAATTTGGAAAGAAAGTTTTGGAAATTGAAAATAGAGATTTGGAAATAGAAATTTGAAATTGGAAATTTGAAAATAGATTGGAGATTTGAAAAGATTGTAGAATTTGATATTTGAAAAAGATTGTAACCGCACCCATGAGGGTTGCCTACGTATCATTTTGGAGGAATCAAGTCAGTCGTAATTCGGACAAGAGTCTGATTGAAAATAGAAGAGTTGATTTGAAGTGAGAGATTGAATTGGAAATTGGTTTGGAAAATTGAAAGATTGAACTTTAATTAGAAGATTTGAAAAGATTTGATTTTGAAATACTCGGTTTTTAGAAACCTAGACTTAGGAAAGATAGGATTTTGACTTGGAAAGATTTTAAAGAAGAATTGACTTGAATGTTGAACTTGAAAGATTTGGAAAGATTGGATTTAGGAAGGGCTTGGATTAGGAAAGGTCTGAATTAAGAAAATGTCATTTTAGGAAAGTTTTCGAATTAGGAAAGTTTTAGGTTTAGGAAAGTTTTGAAATTGGAAAGTTTTGTTTTAAGAAAGGTTTTGAAATAGGAAAGTGTTGAATTTAGAAATGTTTTGAATTAGGAAAGCTTAGAATTTTAGAAAGATTTTAAATTAGGAAAGATTTAAAAATGGTTTGAATTAAGAAAGTTTCAACTTAAGAAAGTTTTGAATTAAGAAAATTTTGAGTTTGGAAAGATTTGGAATTTAGAAAGTTCAAGATTTAGAAAGTTTTAGATTTAGAAGATCTTGAGATTAGGAAAGGTTTGAGTTTAGGAAATGTTTGAAAACTTAGATTTAGAAGGTTAAGATTTGGAAAGGGATAGAATTAAAAAAGGGTTGAATTAGGAAAGATTTGGAAGCTTAATGTTTAAGGAAAGATTTGAAAGTTTTAGGAAACTTATGGTTTAAGAAGGTAGGAAATTAGGAGAGATTTGAATTAGGAAAGATGTAGATATTGAGTCTAAAAGGGAAGGTTTGATTTTGTTTCTAAAAACGGAGGATAGAATCTAGTTTCCTAAACGGGAAGATTTGATTTGGTTTCCTAAAGGGAAGATTTGATTTGACAAGGATTTGGAAAGGAGAAGTTTTAGAAACCCTAGATTTGGAAGGTGTCGCGCCCAGATTTTTCGCACTCGAGGAATACTCATCCAAGTGGAAAAAATGCTATACTCTCTCGTTAGAACTCACCCTCCTAGAAGAATGAGTGCGACTAAGTTTGAATTGAAAATAGATTTGAATTAAGGGCTTTTGAAAAAGATTCGGAGTCACCACCTAACTTGATTAAGGTGAGGTAGGTCACCTAAAAACTAAGCATAGTCCGAAAACTACACTTAGGGTTTTAGAAAATGATTTTGAAAATATCTCCTCAAGGGAGGGTTTTTAGGAAAACAGGTTGTTTGGCAACCTTTGGAAAATATTTAGCCCTTTTTGAAAAATAACTCCTTTTTGGTCTTTGAAAACAGTGATTCTAGGTACGGAGGTTGGTTACGTGTAGGGAAGACGCACTAAGCCATCACCCTACCCCACCCTTTCGGTACCTACATGTCAATCTACCCTAGATTCACCTATGAAAGTTTTCGACTAACTATAGTTCAATCCTATCCAGCTTGAAAAACAATGTTTAAAAAAACGAAACTAATATGATGCATGATAAGCACGTGTAAGAAAAGAGAATTGAAAAATAGATTTGGAAAGAGATTGATTTGAAATTGGTTTGATTTGAAGAGATGGAATTGAAATTGGAAAGTTTGAAAATTGAAAGTAGAAATTTGAAAATAGAAATTTGAAAATAGAAATTTTGAAATTGGAATTTTGAAAATAAATTGGAATTTGGGATTTGAAAATATGGAGACCGCACCCATGAGGGTGGAATTGAAAGTTTGAAAAGTATTGTGACCACACCTATGAAGGTTGCCTACGTATCCCTTTAGGGGAATCAGGTTAGTCGTAGTTCGGACAAGAGTCTGATTCAGAAGAAATTAATTTGGAAGAAAGAGATTGAATTTGATTTGAAATTAGAAGAGGAGATTGGAAATTGAAATTGAGAAGATTGAACTTGTTTGGAAAGATTGAGGTTTAAGAAACCTAGACTTAGGAAAGATTGGAGACTTAGGAAAAACTTGAGATTTAGAAAGATTTAGAAAGATTTGACTCGAATGTTGGACTTGGAAGATTTGGAAAGATTAGATTTTAGGAAATGTTCAAATTAGGAAAGTTCTGGTTTAGGAAAGTTTCAAATTAAGAAAGTTTTGAAATTAGGAAAGTTTCGAAATTAGGAAAGTTTAACTTAGGAAAGTTTCGAATTAGGAAAGTTTTCAAATTAGAAAATTTTTTGAAATAGGGAAGTTTTGAAAATTGAAAAGTTTAGAATTTTGGAAAGGTTTGAAAAAGGAAAGTTTCCAATTTAGGAAATGTTTGAACTAAGAAAGTTTTGAGTTTAGAAAAGTCTTAGATTTGGAAAGATGTTGAAGTTTTGGAAAGTTTAAAATTTGGAAAGATTTAGGTTTAGAAAGATTTAACTTGAGAAAGTTTCAAATTTAGAAAGTTTTGAATTTGGAAAGATTTGAAATTTAGAAAGTTTAAGATTTAGAAAGTTTTAGAATTTTAGAAAATCCTGAGATTAGGAAAGGTTTGAGTTTAGGAAGAGTTTGAAAACTTAGGTTTGAAAAGTTAAGAATTGAAAAGAGGGTAGACTTAGGAAAGGGTTGAATTAGGAAAGATTTGAAAGTTGAGTTTTAAAATTTAGGAAAGATTTTTATGCTCAAGTTTTGGAAACTTAGGATTTAGGAAAGTGAAAGATTAGGAATGAGTCGAATCAAGAAAGAGTTGGATTAGGAAATGATTGGATTTTGTTTTAAAAAGAGAAGGTTTGATTTTGTTTCAAAAAACGGAGGATAGGATCTAGTTTCCTAAATAGGAATATTTGATTTGGTTTCCTAAAGGGAAGATAGGATTTGGTAAGGTATTGGAAAGGGAGATTCTAGAAACCCTAGATTTGGAAAATTATAGTTTCGACGTAGAAAATAGGTTTTGGAAACATGTATAGTTTGGGTTTGAAAACAAGAGGTTTTGGAAACCTAGGTTTGGGGCAAAGTTTGAAAATCATGTTTTTGGAAAGAAAATTTGGGTTTCTTAATTGTGGGCTCTAAGGCTTGACTTGGACTCTAAGAAAAGAGTTTTTTGAAACGAAGATTTTGGAAGGAAATCCTAAAGAGGAGTTTCTAGAGGGAAGAATTTTTGGAAAGTATAATTTTTGGAAAGAGACTTTTAGAGAGAGTTTTTCCAGGAAGGTTTTTGGTAGAAGATTGTTAAAGAGAGTTTTTGAAAAGATTTTTGGGGAACGTTTTTAGAAAGTGGATTTTGGGGAGAGGATTTTGGAAAGGAGTTGAAAAAAGGGGTTTTGAAAAATAGATTTTGGAAGGGAGTTTTTGAAAACAATTTTGGAGAGGAGAGTTTTAGGAAAGTATGTTGAAAAAGAGATTTTTAGGAAGGGATTTTTGAAAAGAGTTTTTAGAAGGTATAAAAATGTCTCACTTCCCCAAAGCGATTCTAGCCATGAGAAGGCTAGAACCACTTTAAGAAAGTGGTTTTGGAAAACAATAAGATTCGAAAATATGGACCATAAAAGTCACTTTTAATGTAACACTTTCCTAAAGCAATCCTAGCCATGGAAAAGCTAGAATCACTCTAGAATTGTGATTTTGAAAACATGCTTTGAAAAAGAGATTTTGATGCAATTTTGAAAACAAGTTTGAAAACGATTTTGAAGACAACTTTGAAAACGGTTTTTGGAAGATACAAGACTATGATATGCACAATACAATTTTGGGGTCGTGAACATACAAGGCTAAGGCTTCACCACATAATCAAGGGGGCCGGACCCACGTGATCTCTGGTTAGACTAGAAGAAAGCCCCCGACACGGTGACTCTCCAATAGCCCAATCCTACACATGGACCGGGAATCCCCTTATTTCAAGCATGCAAAGAAAGGGGGGGGAAAGAGATGGGGAATTAAAATAGAGAAAACCAAAGTGGGTTAGGAGAGAGAGGAGAAAGGGGGGGAAGTACAGAAATTTAAATAGGGAGCCTACCTTATGTCTTGTTATTTTGCGCGCCTTACTTTCTTTGGTCTTTGGTATTGATCTTCGTCTTCGATCTTCAAGAGTTGTCTTCAAGCTTTAGGTTGCAGCTTTTCAAGTCTTCAAAGGAGGGTTGAAGGCTAGTGTATGAGTGTATGGGGGTGTATAGGAGTGTATAGGAGGCTAGGGTTTAGTGTATGGTGGCTAGGGTTTGGAAAACCTAGGGAAGCTAGGGTTTAGGAGGTGCTTAAGCTCTGTATATCGAATTATATGATTTTTAGGTTGAATTTGCGGATCCTTTTCACGTTAAATGGGGCTTTGTATTTATAGAGGTTGGACAACACTGGTGCCTGTTGCGGTGGCGCCAGGCCAAAGTTTACACTAGCGCCAGCCATTTAGGAAATGTTTAAGGTCGGCAAGCAACGTATCTTTGACTAGATTTGGGCGCCTGTACTAGTGACTATCATGCAATTTTTAGCCTAGCTTCACTAGGAGTGGCTCCGAAAAGTCCGGAAAAGATTTGAAGGAGTCGAGAATGACCCAGAAGGCTGGAAAAGAGCAGGAACACTTAAAAATAATGTCCTGGAGGTATTTGACTTGAAAAGTGAGGATAAGATGTGTCGGAAAGGTTGACCGGGCCTTTAGGGGCAAAACGGTCAATCGGGCCGGGAAACTGCCGGGATAGACTCGGACTATCCCGGAAGAAGACTTGGGATCTGAAAAAATTATTTAGAATGTTCCCAGAGGTTGCCGGTTTGATTCCCAGAGCCGGCGTGGTCGAAAAAAGAAGACTGGCCCACTAGGGGCAAAACAGTCATTTTGTACCGGGTTGGCCGGAATTGACTCGGAATGATCCAGAAAGGTAAAAGGAAACTGAGAACACTATAAAAAGTAGTCTCAGGAGGTTACCGGTTTGATACCTAGAGCCGGTGTGGTCAAAAAAGGAGACCGGCCCACTACGGGCAAAACGGTCATTTTGTACGGGGTTAGCCGGAACTGACTCGGAATGATCCGGAAAGGTACAAGGAAGCTGAGAACACTATAAAAAGTAATCTCAGAGGGTTACCGATTTGATACCCAAAGCCGGTGTGGTTCCCGGGGCATTCGGATGCCTAGGGGCAAAATGGTCATCTTGACCGGAAAGTCTCGGAAAAGGTCCAAAGGGCAGTTTGGTCATTTTTCACCGAAGTGGGCTAACAAACACTGGTGTTGACCTGGGTTTTGAGTGTTTCCGCCACTCTAATGGCGGTCGTCGTGACACAGGGGTTTGTTGGCAATTCCCTATATCTACCTATTTGTGAGTATTTCCGCTACTCTAACTGTTTTGTGAGTAGTTTCGCTACTCGGACCGTCTCGAGGAATAAACTGTCTCGAGAGAGGGATTGGAAAGGGGACTTACCGTCTTCGAGAAGACATGTCTGGATTGGAACCGTCTCGAGGAACAAACTGTCTCGAGAGTGGGATTGGAAAGGGGTCTTACCGTTTTCAAAAAGGCGTGCCTGGGATTGGAACCGTCTTGAGGAATAAACTGTCTCGAGAGAGGGATTGGAATGGGGTTTTACCGTTTTTGAAAAGACGTGCCTGGGATTGGAACCGTCTCTAGGAATAAACTATCTCGAGAGTGGGATTGGAAAGGGGTCTTACCGTCTTCGAAAAGACGTGCTTGGGATTGGAACCGTCTCGAAGAATAAACTGTCTCGAGAGTGGGATTGGAAAGGGGACTTATTGTCTTCGAAAAGACGTACCTGAATTGGAACCGTCTCGAGGAATAAACTGTCTCGAGAGGGGGATTGGAAAGGGGACTTATTGTCTCCGAGGAGACGTGCCTGGATTGGAACCGTCTAGAGGAATAAACTGTCTCGAGAGTGGGGTTGGAATCAGAAAGGAAAGGACAATGCCCCTAAGGGCATTTTAGTCATTTTGCCTCTATTTGGGCCTAACAGGCCTGCGAAGCGATGGAAAAACGGGATTTGGACCTAGAGAACTGGTTTCGATAGGAATATGCCCACAATGACTTGAACACAAGCCTGAATGGAGTGTAGACTGCCGGGCAGTAAAAAATGGGGTGCTTACAGAAGGATATAGTTTTGACATAGAAAATAGGTTTTGAAAATGTGTATAGTTTGAATGTGAAAATAAGAGGTTTTGGAAACTTAGGTATTAAGGCAAGTTTGAAAATCATGTTTTTTGAAAGAAAAATTAGGGTTTCCTAATTGTTAGCTCTAGGGTTTGACTTGGGCTCTAAGGAAAGAGTTTTTGAAAAGTGTGTTTTTTGGGAAGGAGGTTTTAGGAAGAAAATCCTAGAGAGGAGTTTCTAAAGGGAAGATTTTGGAAAGAAAGTTTTTTAGAAAAATTTTTTGTAGAAGCTTGTTGGAGAGAGTTTTTGGAAAGATTTTTAGGGAGTGTTTTTAGAAAGTGAATTTTGGGGAGAGTATTTTGGAGAAGAGTTGAAAAACGGAGTTTTGAAAAATAGATTTTTGGAGGGGGTTTTTAGAAAACAATTTTGGAAAGAAAAGCTTTTGGAAAGCATGTTGGAGAAGAGATTTTTAGGAAGAGATTTTTTTGGAAGGTGTAAAGACATCTCACTTTCCTAAAGTGATTCTAACCATAAGAAGGTTAGAACCACTTTAAGAAAGTGGTTTTGAAAACAACAAGATTTTGAAAATATGGACCATATTGGTCACTTTGAATATAACACTTTCGCAAGGCAACCCTAGCCATGGAAAAGCTAGAATCACCTTAGGATTGCGATTTTGAAAATAAGTTTTGAAAAAGAGGATTTTGATGCAATTTTGAAAACAAGTTTGAAAACGATTTTGCAAACGAGTTTGAAAACAATTTTTGGAAGATGCATGATCATGATATGCACAATGCAATTTTGGGGTCGTGAACATACAAGGTTAAGGTTTCACCACATAATCAAGGGGGCCGAACCGACGTGGTCTCCGATTAGCCTAAAGGAAAGCCCCTAACACAGTGACCCTCTGATAGTCTAATCCTACACATGGACTGGGAGTTCCCTTGTTTCCAGCATGCAAAGAAAGGGGCAGAAAGAGATGGGGGATTAAAATAGAGAAAACCCAAGTGGGTTAGGAGAGAGAAGAGAGAGAGGGGAAGTGCAAAAACGTAAAACGAAAGCCTACCTTGCGTCTTGTTTATTTTGCGCGCCTTATTTGTCTTCGGTCTTGATCTTGATCCTCATCTTCAATCTTCAAGAGTTGTCTTCAAACTTCAGATTGTAGCTCTTCAAGTCTTCAAAGGAGGGTTGGAGGCTAATGTATGAGTGTATGGAGGTGTGTATGAGTGTATGGGAGGCTAGGGTTTAGTGTATGGTGGCTAGGGTTTGGAAAACCTAAGAAAGCTAGGGTTTAGGGAGTGTTCAAGCTTTGTATATTGAAATATATGATTTTTAGACTGAGTTTGTGGACCTCTTTCACACTGGAAGAGGCTCTGTATTTATAGAGGTTGGACAAACCTGGCGTCTGTTGCAATGGCGCTAGGCCAAACTTTACACTGGTACCACTAGACCATTTTTTGGGTTGACGCCACTACTAGTGGCGCCAGTCATTTAGGAAATATTTAAGGTCTGCAAGCAACGTATCTTTGACTAGATTTGAGCGCTTGTACTAGGGACTACCATGCAATTTTTAGCCTAGCTTCACTAGGAGTGACTCCAGAAAGTCCGGCAATGATTTAAGGGACCGGGAATGGCCCAGAAGGCTGGAAAAGAGCAGGAACACTGTCCCAGAGGTATTTGACTTAAAAAATGAGGATAGGATGTGTCGGAAGGGTTGACCGGGCCTTTAGGGGCAAAACGGTCAATCGAGGCGGAAAGCTACCGTGACGGACTCGGATTGTCCCGGAAGAAGACTTGAAATTTGAAAACATTATTCAGAATGTTCCCAAAGGTTTCCGGTTTGATTTCCAGAGCCGGTGTGGTCGAAAAAGGAGACCGGCCCACCAATGGCAAAACGGTCAATTTGTACCGGATTTGCCAGAACTGACTCGAAATGATCCAGAAAGGTAAAGGGAGGTTGAGAACACTACAAAAAACAGTTTCAGAAGGTTACCAGTTTGATACCCAAAACCAGTGTGGTCGGTAAAGGAGACCGGCCCACCAGGGGCAAAATGATCATTTTGTACCAGGTTGGCCGGAACTGACTCGGAATGATTCGAAAAGGTAGAGGAAGGTTGAGAATAATATAAGAAGTAATCTTAGAAGGTTACCGGTTTGATACCCAGAGCCGGTGTGGTTCCCGGGGCGTCTGGATGCCTAGGGACAAAGTGGTCATCTCAACCGGAAAGGCTAAGAAAATGCCCAAGGGGCAGTTTGGTCATTTTTCACCGAAGTGGGCTAGCAGGCACTGGTGCTGACCTGGGTTTTGAGTGTTTCCGCCATTCTGACGGTGATCGTCGTGACACAAGGGTTTGTTGGCAATTTCCTACATCGACCTGTTTACGAATATTTCCGCTACTCAGACGGTTGTGATGTTTGCAAGTATTTTTGCTACTCGGACCGTCACGAGGAATAAACTGTCTCGAGAGAGGGATTGGAAAGGGGTCTTATCGTCTCTGAAAAGACGTGCCTGATTTGGGACTCTCTTGAGGAATAAACTGTCTCGAGAGAGGGATTAGAATTGGAAAGGAGACTTACACTCTTCAGAAAGATGTGCTTGATTTGAAACCGTCTCGAGGAATAAACTCTCCCGAGAGAGGGATTGGAAAGGGGTCTTATCATCTTCAAAAAGACGTGCCTGATTTGGAACCATCTCGAGGAATAAAATGTCTCTAGAGAGGGATTGGCAAGGGGACTTACCGTCTTCAGAAAGACGTGTCTGATTTGAAACCGTCTCGAGGAATAAATTGTCTCGAGAGAGCGATTGGAAAGGGGACTTACCGTCTTCGGAAAGACGTGCCTGATTTGGAACCGTCTCGAGGAATAAACTGTCTCGAGAGAGGGATTGGAAAGGGGACTTACCGTCTTCAGAAAGACATGCCTGATTTGGAACCGTCTCAAGGAATAAACTGTCTCGAGAGAGGGATTGAAAAGGGAACTTACCGTCTTTGAAAAGACGTACCTGATTTGGAATAGATTTACCGTCTTGAGGAATCAACTGTCTCGAGAGAGGGGTTGGAGTTAGAATTGGAAAAGACAATGCTCCTAAGGGAATTTTGGTCATTTTGCCTCTATTTGGGCCTAGCAGACCCGCGAGGCGATGGACAGACGGGATTTGGACTTAAAGAGTCGGTTTCGATTAGAATATGCCCATATTGACTTGAGTACAAGTCTAGACGAAGCATAGACTGCTAAGCGGTCAAAAATGGGGTGCTTACAGCCAACACGACCGTACCGATTAAGACATCTTTATCATGCTTAGTTTATGATACACAAGACCTTGATACTACGTCATGTCCAGTAATACC